>CM034361.1:83690345-84290345 GCA_019925275.1 Mytilus edulis
AGCTTTAACATACCCTCTCCCTAAATAAAAGTTTAAAACTGACATATTTGATTGGGGCACAAATATGTTCTGACAGCTATGAGAAGAAAACTGATTGTATCTTCTGATATCTCCTTTTTCACTTGTAAATATAATGTTTATATTTAATACATTTTAATTTTCAAATGCATGCATCAACCAGTATTATTTTTATCAATTATTCCCTGGATCAATTCACATATAATAACAGATAACCTGAATTTAACAGGATCAATTTTAATTTGAAGTATGAAATTGATTTTTTTAAATAATTCGGACTTTCAGTTCACTGTGTCAGACTTTCATGTGCTCTGGTCACTTGGGGTTATCTTTTGAAAGGTGTAGTTGTCTCCCTTACTAGTATAATTAGTTTCAGAATGTTCATTATTATTTCCCTAGTTTAAAATTATAAATTTCATGTTTCTTTATTTAATGATTTACATGATGCATATTCAGTACATATTTGTAAAATCGAAAAGATATAAGTATTTTGAAATCATTGGTTAAAGATATTTATTTTTATATTCTAAAGTTTAGTATTTCCATTATCACAAACAATTTATAACCTCCTTTGACAGACTTAACCTTCAAATTTTTTGACTTGTTTAGCTTTAATTAAATTGCAAAAAAAGAAAAAAAAAGAAAAAAAAAGATGAATATCCAATCAAGGTCGTTAAACACTTCCATCATCATATTACATTGAATTGCCTGAGGTCTGAAGTATACAGTCCAACCAATGAAAGCTTTGATGATTGCCAATTTTCCTTTGATTAATTGGTTTTCAATTATGTAAAAAAAAAAAAAATTTTTTTTTAAATATCAATTCACCAAATAAATTTGAGATAATAGAATTTTTTGCGGTGGTATAAAAATATTACAGAGAAAATGATTTCGTTCTTTGCTAGATAATTGATGAAAACAGACTATACTTCATAAAACTAGTGAGTGAAGACTTATAGTATAACTAATTGCCGTATTTGAATATCAAAAATAAGACAACGCGTGACCGAACGACGCATGGATTAAACGAGTGCGCAGCACGAGTTTAATCCATAGCGGCGTTCGGTCACAAGTTGTCTTAATTTTGATATTCAAATTCGGCGATTAGTTATTCTTTTTATTACATTGGCAAATGGCTTTTTTTTAATGAAATTAATGTAGAAAATGTAAGGAACTATATCTTTTTCCTACGCATTGACAATTTGTGTTGATTTGACGTTATCGACGTCTTGACAACGCCTATTGTTGTATGACGTCAGAGAGTGAAATAACCACGTTTATTTCACATGTGAAATTATTGGTTTTTATTTAACTGGGAAGTCAATGTAATTCATTGCAACCAATGTAATACATTGAGTTATTCCTCTTAGTACAAGAAAATGTCAAAGAAAAACTCTGCTTGTTCCCCTTGTACTCATTTGTTGTTTATAAACAAACATATTGAAATACTGTTTTCTCAGGCTTGCAAGAACAAACAACCAAATGTTTTGTTTCATTTTCACTAATTGTAGATAACTGTTTAAAAAAATAAATTTCATTGATTTATTTTGATATTTACAAAATTAAGTAGAAAGGTTACAAACAATCAACTAACCCATAATTCTTTAGAATATCAGACAGGGAATATGTAAAGAGATGAATAAGTAGTCAGTTTGATAGAATCTGTCAATTTCTAGCTTAAGTAAACTTATTTCCTAGACCATAGAAAACTTCCTTTGCCAGCCATGGAATAGCACCTATAAAGAAAACTGTATTAACATTCTAAAAAAACTCATAGAATTAATAATTCATACATATATTGACTGATTTTATTTTGTCTTTTGAATTTGTTTTTAAGTTGTGTTTTAAGTACTGTACAAGATTTTTAATATTCATTTTACAGATGGACACTCGAATGCAAGAAATAGGTTCTGATGTGCAGGTAGGTCCATTGTTATTAATATTTCATTACATCTTTTTATTTCAGTATATTGTTAGGGGTTTGTAAACCAAATAATTCAAAATAGTTGAACGAATTCTAAATTAAACCTCTATGAATAATGCATTAGGAATGTCAAAAATGATCATAATAATAGGAAACCAAAGTATTTAATATTTTTCACTAAGCAGTACAGTTTCCTTGATTAGCATCCAAAAACAAAATTGACCTTGACTTAGGCATCCATGTATAAAATTAGTTAAAACAACATACTTAATGACCTTGAATTGGGTTTTGATATAGAAATGCTCTGTTTCTTCAATACACTAACAATAGATACTATTGAGGGAAATTTCATAAAAGCGAGTCTCCCTCCTAAATCTTGTTATTGGCAGTTTTAAGTCATCACCACAAAATATATGTAGTTTATTATAAAAGTAAAACATTGAAAAGCTGTCGTTACAACTTAAACTTCTTTATGTGATAAAAACATACTTTAGAAATGATATATGGGGAAAGGTAAAAAATCAAAATTCATTTAGAATCAATATCAACTATCCACAAACACATGTTAATTCATAATTGAAATTTCAAATGTAACTAGATTTTATATATGTAAGCCGTAAAACTTAAAACTTATTACCATTAAGGTGGTACAGGGAGATAACTCTGTAAAGTCAGATAAACGTTTTAATTACGTTGTGTTGTAAAGGAAATATTAAGCTCCTCAATGATCAAAATTGGTGTTTGTCAAACTGCTATATAACCAGTGTAATTTTTCTGACAAAATGGTTTATTCAAAATTTTTGAAATTTTTAGATTTTTGTTAAAGGGTCAAAGTAAATACCCTGTCAAAATTTTATGAAAATTAAACGAGCCAAATTAATTTTAGTTCAAGTGTTGGGTACCACCTTAAGGCAATTATGTGTCTCTTTCTAAAGAATCAAAGAGCAGATTGCTCTGAGGGATAGGATTGCCGTTGTTTCATTGACACATGTATACATGTAGCTGGATAATATTATTTTCAAAACTAATTCAACTGCACATTTAAAATAGTTACAAAATAGCCAATCACGGATAAAAGTGTATGAACAATGTAATCAGGCCTATGTTTTATTTTTGTACTATCAATTCCAAGTTTACTTTCCACAACAGTCACTGAGACTCAGACTGAGAGAAGGTATTTCACCTCCTAACTCTTTACATATTTAATTTCCTTTAGGTCAGTGATCATGACTCCTTTCCGTACACAATTATAGGTTAAAAATGCGATCGTTTTTAATATAATACGACGATTATTTACAGAACGAGCTAATACTCGACGTGTTGTTTTGATTCAGAATTCTAGGAAGTTACTTCCGGAAGGGAGACAACTCGAAACGATAATATGGAAGACTCCATTTCGCCTGAAGGAGTGTTCTACGATGAGGACTACATATAATTTAATTTAAATGATGCATATGATTTAAAATTATGCAACAACAATAACCTTCAATAGCAGACATACATAGAAAAGATCCCATGAGTTATAAATTAATTAATTGAGTGGAGAATCCAGAGCAACCATTCAATCTAAAACCCCTTGAAGTCAAGAAAACAATACGCATGCGCATAATTTCCAAAACAAGCCCTGGAGCAAGAACGTGTATTAAATGTTTATTAAACGACCTAAATGGTTCTCTATTTCTTTATGGAAGTACAATCTCAAATATCGGTTTCATAACGGTAACATATAAGAAAAACTCCACTTCAGTTCTTAAATGACAGAAATAGATTTATCGGAATTTAGAGAACTCTCGCATTTTATCAAAACTGGGAATTCCCTCTGATGTGTTTCTAAATTTATAAAAATACTAATTATGAATACTGCTTAATTCTGATTTTCCATGTTGTTTAAATCACGCATATAAGTCAAGGGAATTATCAAACATGAAAATTATGAAAAGAACATTATAGGAAAGTTGTTTAAGTTCAATCCCTTTGTTTGTTTTTATCTTTTAAATCATAAGAATCTGAGATGTTCCAGAATGTTTAGAATAAAACGATTGACGTGAGGGCAATGCTCTGAGCCACCGGTATAAGTCTACAGATTGCTTGAAAGCAATCGTATCCCAAAAACACAATTTCCATAAGTATATCAAACAACTGCAATTAACTTATATGATAAGTTATATAAATTTCTATATTATTTTACAGGAACTATTGAAGTACCACAGAAATGAATCAATATGCCAGTACTGCAAGAAAAAATTGAATGAACAAGGTCAGCATTGTTTACTCTACTTTTAATTTTCAGAACAAACATCCTTCAGCATTTGACTTTTTCCAAATCCTCATTGATTAGATAGATACCATAAACAGAATATTTTTGACTAAACTCCTACTTAAGTTCATTCTGCGATTTAGATGAAATTGCTGAACTGAAACACAACAAATTAAATAGTGAATTTACCAAAATACCAAGACTTGAGTGCCTCCCAACCCCCATGTGTTTAATTCTGGAAGGAGCCCTAATCACATCATTAGAAGGGTCAGTACATCCAATAATTTTCAATTTTAATGATCTTTAATGATTTTAAAGAAGATTTAGGTTGCACTTGTGCAAAATATGAATTTCCTTTAGAAACCCCTTTGTACTGCTAAAACTGAAACACTTTCTCCTATGATAATCTATCAACACATTCTTATTAAGCAATTAATTCAGCCACCTAAAACACAATTCAAACAATGAATTCCATTTATCAAAATTGAATGTATTGAACGCAGGGCCAAAAGTTTATACATCAAAACCAAAAGACAAGTGTTCTATGTAAAAACCATAAAAATTTATAAAGAAGTGAAATAACCTTCTGATTCCATCTTACATGTCATTAGTTTGTTGAAATCTCCTGATGTGATAATTTTATGCAAATGTTTATTCTTTTACTTAATAGGACCTGATGAAAGAAAGATAATTCCCTACACACTTGGACAAGATATCTTCTATCTACATCATCAGATTGATCTGACGTGTGGACTGGATGAAAGCTACATAAAATATATATCAAGTGTAGTAATGATGGATGATGGCAGACTGGTGTTATGTTTAAATGTCAGTCACTTTCTATTGGTCTGTAACACAGATGGATTACAGGTTGATAGTATACCAGTCGAGGGTGAACCAAGGTGTGTTACAGCTGTCAACAACTTTACAGTGGCTGTTACAGTTTATACTCCCTTCAAATGTCATTGTATAGAGATGTATGATATAAACAATAAACATAAACTTAAATATATATCAGTACCTGGAATGTGCAGTGCTAGTGGCATTAAAATGATAAACAACAAGTTAGTAGTAGGTGGGGATGATAGACTACTGATTGTTGATTATCAGACGGGAGATACAATACAGACAATACAAACAGACTGCACACCATATAGGGTACATGCTTCTGGTGACAGAATATTCTTTATCAATAGTTTTTTCAAACCATTCAATTCAGATGATGACAACAACCTTTACTGGTACAGCTTTACAGATGACAACATACAAACATTAACATTACCATCGATACCACATTCAATAACTACACTACAAGATGGTAGTCTGTATGTTCTTTGTAAAGATAGATCTGTACAACATGTATCATCTAATGGAAAACATTTCAAAACTTTAAAAACAAATCAATCCATTGTATTAAATAGTTGTCACAAGATATATTATAATTTAAAGCAAAGAAAAATGATCACATACAATACCTTTACTGGAACTGTCAAAATACTTCAAGAGAAATGAAGTGATATCTGGAAAATCCAATTTGAATCTTGTAATGGTAAAATCAACTTACTGCTTTTATTATAATAAAGGTATTTCATCTTATCATAAAAGCTAGAACAAGTTGACAACAGGGCTAAAATAATAATAAAAAAAAAATATTGGCATAAAAAATAAGTTTTTTATTCAATGTGATTTTTATATTGATATAAATAAACAGAGTAAAATATATTTGAAAATTCTTCTTCAAATGTTATTTGATGTCATTGTAAAATATCAGCATCTATGTTTGGCAAGTTAACTCTGTCAACCTTTTTATTTATACTAAACTTTCCTATACTAAACTTTGCTATAACTTTCCTATTCTAAACTTTCCTATAATTTTCCTATACTAAACTTTCCTATACTAAACTTACCTATACTAAACTTTCCAACAGTAAATTATGAATTTGGAATACTCAAACTATTTCTGTAAATTTCAATTTCAGTTAAAAAAAGAAAGAAAGTTACAGCTTCTTAGTCAATAGATTCTGATTTTATTCAGTGAATATCTATATGTCAAATTTTATCATTTAGGGATCCTTTAGATAAGCTGAATTGGTAGTCTCAACAAATATTGCTAACTGAATTTTTTCCAGTACTTCATTTGAATAATTAAAACGTTCCCATCAATATGTGACCTTGCTATCATAACTTTAAAGCTAAAATAAAAGTTGTCCTAATATTCATTTCAACTTAATGAAAACAAGAATGTTTTCATAATACATAGATGCCTCACTCACATTATCATTTCTATGTTCAGTGGATTGTGAAATTGGGATCAAAACTTGGCCAATTTGGCATTGAATTTAGAAGGATCATACCATAAGGAACATGTGTTCTAAGTTTCAAGTTGATTGAACTTAAACTTTATCAAAAACTACCTTGACCAAACACTTTAACCTGAAGCGAGATAGACAGATGGAAGAACGGACAAATGAACAAATAAATAAAAAACACAGACACACAAACCAGAAAACATAATGCCCATAAATGGGGCATAAAAACATAATGTGCCTAGGTGGGGCATAAACAACCTCTTGACATGTCCAATTAAGAAACTTAAGTTGGTACTAAATATTTTGCGCTTTGGTTCTTACCATCATATCTCTTTTAATATGTTCACTCTGTTCCAACTTTGTTTTATTTTCTTTCAGTTCATCTATCTTTAGTTGGACCTTCTTCTCTTTTTCTTCAAAATCAACCTAAAATCAAAATTTAAATTTAAATACAGTAACAACTGCAACAGTATTTTCAGGCATTACCTAAAATTTGAATGGTACTGTGCAGTACAGTACCAAGGAGAATCAAGTTAAACTGTGAGCCACTGCTCACTGATTCAAGTCACACGAAGCTGTTACTACCATTTAAGGGCATATGATAGTTTTAATCTTGTATTTACATTTTGTTAAAAATTTCTATATAGACTATTTTTTACCTGATTAAATCAAATATGTAATAAAAATATACCTTCATGTGCTATTTTTTGAGTAAAATGAGGTCCAAATTTTGTATATTTGCTCAAAATTCGGATTTGTGGCCGTATTTTCCCTTTCAAAAGAAAGACAGAACTTTTTTTGCTTTAGAAAATAAACACCAATTGTTTTTTGTTAAATAATTTGTAATTTTTGTAATTTATAAGTTTCCTAAAAATTTATACATTTTTTATTCAACTAGAGGCTCTAAAAAGCCTTTGTCGCTCACCTTGGTCTATGTGAATATTAAACAATGGACACAGATGGATTCATGACAAAATTGTGTTTTGGTGATGGTGATGTGTTTGTAGATCTTACTTTACTAAACATTCTTGCTGCTTACAATTATCTCTATCTATAACAGTACTTTCTGTGGAAAATGTTATTGAAAATCTTCAAATTTTAAGAAAATTGTTAAAAATTGACTATGAAGGGCAATAACTCCTTAGGGGGTCAATTGACTATTTTGGTCATACTGACTTGTTTTTAGTTCTTACTTTGCTGTACATTATTGCTGTTTACAGTTTATCTCTATCTATAATATTATTCAAGATAATAACAAAAAAACAGCAAAATTTCCTCAAAATTACCAATTCAGGGGAAGAAACCTAACAACTAATTATCCGATTCATCTAAAAATTCCAGGGCAGATAGATCGTGACCTGATCAACAATTTTACTTCCTGTCAAATTTGCTCTTCATGCATTGGTTTTTGAGTTATAAGCCAAAAACTGCATTTTACCCCCATGTTCTATTTTTAGCCATGATGGCCATCTTTGTTTGTTGGCCGAGTTACCGGACACATTTTTTAAACTTGATACCCCAATGATGATTATGGCTAAGTTTGGTTAAATTTGGCCTAGTAGTTTCAGAGGAGAAGATTTTTCTAAAAGATTACTAAGATTTACGAAAAATGGTTAAAAATTGACTATAAAGGACAATACTTCCTAAAGTGGTCAACTGACCATTTTGGTCATGTTTGACTTATTTGTAGATCTTACTTTGCTGAACATTATTGCTGTTTACAGTTTATCTCTATCTATAATAATATTCAAGATAATAACCAATAACAGCAAAATTTCCTTAAAATTACCATTTCAGGGGCAGCAACCCAACAACGGAATGTCCGATTCATCTGAAAATTTCAGGGCAGAAAGATCTTGACCTGATAAACAATTTTACTGCCTGTCAGATTTGCTCTAAATGCTTTAATTTTTGAGTTATAAGCCAAAAACTGCATTTTACCCCTATGTTCTATTTTTAGCCATGGCGGCCATCTTGGTTGGTTGGGCAGGTCACCGGACACATTTTTTAAACTAGATACCCCAACGATGATTATGGCCAAGTTTGGTTAAATGTGGCCCAGTAGTTTCAGAGGAGAAGATTTTTCTAAAAGATTACTAAGATTTACGAAAAATGGTTAAAAATTGACTATAAAGGGCAATAACTCCTAAAGTGGTCAACTGACCATTTTGGTCATGTTGTCTTATTTGTAGATCTTACTTTGCTGAACATTATTGCTGTTTACAGTTTATCTCTATCTATAATAATATTCAAGATAATAACCAAAAACAGCAAAATTTCCGTAAAATTACCATTTCAGGGGCAGCAACCCAACAACAAAATGTCCGATTCATCAGAAAATTTCAGGGCAGATAGATCTTGACCTGGTGAACAATATTACAACAATGTCAGATTTGCTCTAAATGCTTTCGTTTTTGAGTTATAAGCCAAAAACTGCATTTTACCCCTATGTTCTATTTTTAGCCATGGCGGCCATCTTGGTTGGTTGGGCAGGTCACCGGACACATTTTTTAAACTAGATACCCCAATGATGATTGTGGCCAAGTTTGATTAAATTTGGCCAAGTAGTTTCAGAGGAGAAGATTTTTGTAAAAGTTAACGCAGGACGACGACGGACGACGACGACGGACGCCAAGTGATGAGAAAAGCTCACTTGGCCTTTCGGCCAGGTGAGCTAAAAAACGAGAAACGAGAAAAGATTATAGAGCACATAAAAAACCGACGACCACATGCACTGAAAAACATGTTCTTAGTTAGGACTGTTGCAAACACATACGGCGGGTTTAAACAGGCGCAAAACCTTCATCTAAACCCGAAATAGTGGTAAAACATAACAACATAAAAAGACAAAGAATAATTATTTTTGTTTAGTCATATACATTCTTTATCAAGAACCAATCTACTTTCAATCAAATTCCATTTATAATAAAAATATACTGTATAAAATAATATGTCAATATCATTGCTGTTATGTGTAAATTCTAATTGTTGATGATATAGGTTGAAGATACAATGTTAGGTAGAAAGTTAAGAAGTTAGCAATATTATTCAACGTTACTTTCCGCTTTATAGATGACGTTATTTCACTAAATTATTCAAAATTTAGTGACTATGTTGAATGCATCTATCCCATCGACCTAGATGAAGGATACAACATATCCAGTTAAGTCGGCCTCATATATTGACTTACATCTAGAAATTGACAATGAGGGTCGGTTGAAAACAAAACTTTACGACAAAAGAGATGATTTCAGCTTTTCTAATTGTGAACTTTCCATTTCTAAGTAGAAACATTCCAGCAACACATGCATACGGGGTATATATCTCCCAAGTAATACGATATTCCCGTGCTTGCATTTCCTATCATGATTTTCTTATTAAGGGTTTCTGCTCACAAGGAAGCTATTAAACCAAGAGTTCCAAATGATGAAGTTGAAATCATCCCTTCGTAAATTTTACGAACGCTACCACGAGTTGGTTGACAGTTATGGAACAACCGTTTCACAAATGATATCGGATATGTTCCTTACGTCGTAACTTCCCTTCCCTTTCATGAATGTGACTTACCGAATTAGACTATTTAAAATTAGAAAGGGTAAGCGTTATTATACCATAGAGAATTTGAAGAAAGGGTAAGCGATATTAAACGATAGAAAATTATAAAAAAGGGAAGCTTTTTAAATCATAAAAACAAGAGGATAATGGTGAGGACAAATTTGTTTTCAGTCTGATTCGTTTGATTGCTGTATAATTAACATTTGACAGGTTCATGGTATTGAGGTGCAATATTTGAGTATATAAACAAGTGGTAAATCGCATTTTAATGTGATTATTCGTTGTGCTTAAATAAGGGTTGTAGATTATATATACTAATAGGATATATTTGTTTTAGTTTAAATGAACATGTACACACATGTGGATAATGGTGAATAACAATTTTGCTTTCATTCGGATTATATACAAATCTGCTTCATGATTGGTTTGTTTAATAATTTCATTACTGAAATATTGTCTCTTCATATCCACATGGCCTTCTTCTGTATATTTGATATGTATCTGAATGTGTGTTAATCACACGATTATCATCATTCTATTTACTGTTTCTGAAATGAAAAACCTTATAAGGCTTAGTGTTCTTATGATATAAGACTTAGAATGTCTTGACCTTGGATACTCAGTCTGTTTCTAAAAAAGAAGACGTGTACAAATTAAATATGTCTTGATTCTAGAGACAGGTATGATATTGTATAAATACAATATAGGGATTTCATTCTGATCAGTAAACATGGATAAAACGAGTCAGTTATATTTTTTTCTAGGATTATTTTCAACATATTTTATTGTTCAGAAAGGACAATTGGATTAGACGCAATTTTTTTTTTATCTAAGTAATGTCTTCCCAAATATAACAGTTGTTATTCATTCGTTTGATGTGTTTGGTGTTTCTAACCTTTCGGTTTTACCATTGGATTACGGACTCTCCGTTTTGAATTTTCCACAGAGTTGAGTATTTTTGTTATTTAACTTTCTACTTACGTTACGTCAACTGTTGTATCCTTTGATCGTCTTTTGAGTAGACAACACAGTGCAATAGGAACCAGGAAAAATCAAGATAGTATTAATTCTCCGGCTATAATTGGTCCACTGTTCTGTTTCGGTATTGTTGTAATTGTATTTTTTTTACACCTAGAATATTGACATCTTTAGTTATAAATATTGCATGATGAGTTTACAAGTTCTCGTACATTGTCGTAATTGATGGTACTATTGTAGTAGGTCAAATATAAGGCCATATTTGGCGAATCGAAAGATAGGAGGGCTGGCATTTCCAACTGAGAGGGTTATTTTTACGTTTATGCTACATATCGTTGATAATGGTAATGATATGTATAACGTGCGGTGTAACCCTAAGCTTGATTGCAACATAAACACAGGCAGGCATTATGAGGCGACTCAACTGTACACGCATGTTTATTTACAAAAGAAATGAAATTTAGCCGACAAATACAGTAAACAAATACTTACTACAAAGAGGAGAAATTCCATCCCAAGTTTTATCCTCCTTGCTATTCCGAACCACATAACCACCCGTCCTCTCGAAACCATTGATACATGTGCATGCTATCGTATCATTATATTGTGAACCAGTTTGTGCTGATATTGTGATCAAGGACACAACTGGGAGGTTCGGACACGTAACTTTTGCTAAATTGAAAATATATGTAACATTATTTATTGGAAGGTTACGGAGGACCTAAATGCCAAATTAATCAGAGATTTACCGATCAATTTATTTCAATTTATTTCAATTTTGTCTTCAATAGATCTGCTATATTTTTATGCTTTTTATAAGCTTTTATTGGTTTGCAAAGCGCATCCAGTTTTAGTAAATCTACTTATGCACTGTTTAATTTATGAATGCATCAATTGAATTTCGATACGGACAAGAAATAAAATATCCTACAGCAAAAATATTATTAATTTAGTAGATTTGCAAAGATTGGTTCATGGACACAATTATTTATAAAAGGTGTCGTTTTTACATGTTTTATACAAAGTTTGAATTTTAGAGAAAAAAAAAGAAGGTTTTTCCCCCTTTCCCACTTAAGTTTGCTTAAATTAATGTGAAAGCCGAAATTTCGATTGCAATCAGGTTTAACGATACAAGATGAAATTTATCGAAACATTACCTGATGTCGATGAATACATTGAACATATAACCACTGAAAGAAGTGCGTTGTAAAATTTCTTCTTTACCGTCGCCATTTTCACTTTACAAATTTATAAATTATAATTTCACACTATTTTCCTCATATGATTATTGGATTGCCCTGAATTATTCTTCAAAGACTTGTATTATCATATGTGTATTTCCTATCATAACTTAGTATTGTTATTTGAAGATAAGTTCTCCTATTTGTCTCCAAAAGATCAATGTTAAGGAGTGCCTGTGTTCAAATGTACATTTTCTACTACACAGTAACATCGTAATACTGGCTTTGAAACAAATACATTGAGTAATGAGACTAATAATCTCCCTTGGACGTTTAGACAAAAATACCCATTAGTGTCATTATGAATTGTTCATCTGCTCATATTCAGTGTACCATTTCTCTGATTGGCTGTCTTAATGAATATAGTAATAAAAGGTAAAAAGCTTATAGTTTTTAAATACGCCAGACGCCCGTTTCGTCTACATCTGACTCATAAGTGACGCTCAGATCAAAATAGTTAGAAAGCCGAAACAAAGTAGAGGAGCATTGACCCAAATTTAAAAAAAAGTGGTGCCCAATACGAGACGTCTTTAAATACGGTTGACACAATTTGCAGAATGTCTCATGTATTGAAAAGAAACATTTTTCCAAAGGTGAAAATATGTGTGACACAGCGACACATTAAAATAAATCTTCTAGACCATGCATGACAATAAAGATGTTTTAATTAATATTAAAAAGAAATAAAATTCATAAAATCTGCATTTTTTTTTGTATTTGTAGTTTGACATTTTTATGTTATAAATTTAAAATTCAAAAAAACACTTTTTTATGAATTTATTTCTTATTGTATCATTTTTAAACTAGACGATTTATTTCGATGAGTCGTTGTGTCACACATATTTTCACCTTTGCCTTTCATAGCATGTGACATTCTGCAAACTGTGTTGATCGTTTTTAAAAACGGTTCATTAAACTGGCACTCGAGGAATAGTACACTGAATATGAGCAGACTATATGCGATTTATCATGACACTATTTATCATGAGCATTTAGAAAGAAGAAGAAGATTTTGTCTCAACATGAAGAGAAATTGTAAGTCTTATTACCCAAAGTATTGGATATTACGCCAATATATCGATGTTTTGTCTACATATGAAGACAAAAAACTGAACTTTTCTCCAAATGACAATACTTAGTTGAAATAGGAAAGACACATATGATAATATAATAACTCGTGTGTACGTGGTAAACATGTTAGATCTCAAATCTTTGCGTTTCTTTAGTATTGTTCAATTGGTGTACAATTCTAATAGACAAGTTTTTCATTTCTTTAATTCCCATATATAATTGTGGTTTCACCCAATTGTTCATAAACATTTGCATTTTGTTAACCAGGCATACCAAATAAATTAAACCAAGTGTGATCAGGCCACTGATTAAAAAAATTTTCCTTGTGTTCATTGTATTGATCTCCCTTTAGGGTAATCCTTTTCATTTATATGGTTATTGCAATTGACAGTTCAAATAATTAAATAGTAACATTTCATTTCAAACCGATTTAGTTGTATATTGTCTTCGAAATAGTCAAATGTATGCATAATCTATACTATTAAATATCAAAATGTTCTCTTCTTCTCACAATCAATTAATCATCATGCATTTGTATCCTTTAGATACAATGCATATTTGCATTTGTCATCCTCTCTTATGATTATTCCGTTTGGGTTATTTTTGGGAGGAAAACGAAAATTAGACTGACTTTTAAGTCATTAACAACACTTCCGTTTAGGACTGGTTAAAATTACTCATTCTTTTCATAGGTACTTGGGTAACAGGACAATTATTTTTGCTTTTTTCTGAGTACTCTGAACATACCTTTACTAAGTGTGAATTATATATGCTATTTACTATTAATGCAAAGTCTACTGTCATTGGCGGTCATACTTCAAATAGAGATTTTGGTATGTCTGTACATATTAAACAGAAAACGCGAAAATAAATGAAATTAAAAGAAAAAAAAAAGGAAGAGGGCTACAAAAATTGTCCTGTTCCCAAGTGCCAAAGACACTAGATACCTTTCTTGAATACTCCAGTACATATAAAAAGTAAAAACACAAAAATACTGAACTGAGAGGAAAATTCAAAAAGAAAAGTCCCAAATCAAATGGCAAAATCAAAAGCCCAAACACACCAAACGAATGGAAAACAACTGTCATATTCTTGACTTGGTACAGGCATTTTCTTATGTAGAAAATGGTGGATTGAACCTGGTTTTATAGCTAGCTAAACCTCTCACTTGTATGACAGTCGCATCAAATTCCATTATAGGTTAAAATGTCAAAAATAGGGTACAGCAGTCAGCATTGTGTTATCATCTTAATTACTATAAAAACAAAGGAAAAGAAGCACAAAAAGGCATACATCAAATTTAACATCCTCATTTTACATATATTATACAATTTTATTTATCTATGTAAAATCCACCCATAAAGAATGGAAGGTTTTAAGTACTGGTGTAAAATTGCGCGTTTGAAATTCGCACAGGTAGACATAAAATAATTTTGTCGTTCAAATTATGACGGGATACATAAATACAGTGTCACGTAAAGTCGATATAACAAAAACAGACTTGACAGTAAAAGTAGTATAAATAAATAAATAATTGTCATTCAAAGTATGACCTGATGGCGGGATACACAAGTAAAAGTAATATTAATAAATACAATAATTTTGTCGTTTAAAGTATGATGGTATACATAAGCACAGAGTCACGTCAAATGAATATCTAAAAAACAGACTTAACAGTAAAAGTAAATAAATAAAGACAAATAAAACAATACTTTAACACGTTGTTAAGATGATAGACAACGTTAGTACGCAAAATCTATACTTCAAGACCATCGTGTATTATTTGTGAAGTTGATACGGAATATTTATCAACAAGTTTTTGGTACCTTCCGATGAACTTTATTAGAAAAAGGACGAGACGTTCTTTGATATACACCTGGTTCGTCAACTTTCTGCTCAGACACTGGTGACGTTTTACAAAGTCTGAGTAGGAGCTGCAAGCTCTTGAATATCGAATAAGTTGGGAAATGTATATTCCATATGCAGGTGAAGTTGGTATAATATTGCTACTAAGGTGGGGAAATTGATAATTTCAAAATTCAAATCGTCTCGTTTGTCATAGATTCTGGTACTGAGATGACGACTGTGTGTGTCAAATTCAAGGTATAAGTCTGAAAAATGAGGCGGAGGAAACCGTGTCTGTTGTCTCTTTAATTTCTGGTTCTGGTATATATATTAATGGAACCCAATCAGAAAAGTTCGAATTGTTAATGGATAGAACATCATCAATATATCTGAAAGTGACATTAAATAACCTGGCTTCTTTGATCTTCTTGTTTTTGACCAGTGTCTGAAGGAACTCCGATTCATATACAGGGGTCGGCAAGGAGAGGCGCACAGTTCGTTCCCTTTCGAATACATATATAGTTTGTTGTACAAAAAAAATTCATCCTTAATCAGTTTACATTAATGCCCGAGATTTCGTAGATAAGTTCTAGTTTAACATAAACGGTGTATTTTAAAATCTCTGTCGTCCAATAAAATATTTTCATAGTTTTCTTGCATTCCTTTTATTTCTATAAACCATTAAACTGTCAAGAAAAATATAAAAACGTGTGACATGTAAATTTATGCATAAAAGAAGGTGTTGTGTTGTGAGATGTTTTCACTTTATGTTACTGTGTTTGAAGAATAGTTCAGGGCAATGCAATGATAATTTGAGGATAATAGTGAGAAATTATTATTTATCAATTTGAAAAGTGAAAATGGCGACGGTAAAGCAGAAATTTTACAACACACTTCTTTCAGTGATTATATGTTTAAAGTTTTCATCGACATCAGGTAATGTTTCGTAAAATTTTAAATCATCTTTAAGTAGCACTGATTGGTATTGAAATTTTAACTTTCACATTAATTTGATCTTACTTAAGAGGGGAAGGGGAGAGGGGGCGAACTTGATTTTTTTTCTTGTAAAAATCTAAATTCGATTTCACCGGACGATGCATTAAATTTATATATTCTACGCAATAACGATGTGTATTGTCTTAATAACGTGTTATATATTTTTTTGGTTTGACTTTTTTAAATTGTTAATTTTAAGGTTAAGTCTATTTTAGAGCACCGGTAAACTATTATTGCTTTGACAAGGTAATATTCATTTGACGTGGCTGGGCTTTTATACGTCCAGTCATTGTGTTTTTGTGATATGGTTAATTTTTTGTATTCTTGTCTTTCAATTGTGCTTTGTCCATATGCCTTATTATGTTCCTTTGTTTGAATATTTGTTTGGCTATATAGTGATTAAGATTATATCACAATGTTGAATGTACCCCTATCTTTGATATTTTACTTATTATGTTTGTTTGTGTTATTCACACATCGTTGTCAATAACTGAAATTTGGAGAGTATTTATATAGAAAATGGAATATTGTTAACTTTGTTACTGAGCTTAAAGTATAATTTGAGAGATTTTTTTTATTGTTGCTTGCAACGTCAGGTATCTAAATGTTGCAACGGTTAAAGTAAAATATGTTATAGCTTGTATATAAACTTTATGATTTGTATTACTTTGTTTGTTGATCTCGCCATAGTTAACCGGAAAATAAATAGCAAAAACGAGAAATTAAATGCCTTTGGGATATTTAAAGCAACCGTAAAAAAACTAAAATAAAATTTAACTAGTAATTTTGTTTGTTTGATGCAAATTAGAATAAATAAAAGCAAATTTATATATTTGTTTTTGGGAAATTTAACCAATCTAGTTGAAATGCCTAAACATACGCATCAGTCCACAAACATTTACAGCCACATGAAGGTGACACTTTATGATTGTTATTCTAAAATAATTGAATTTAATGTTGGTTAAAACGAGTCTTCTGATTGTCTAACGTTGTTTCGGTTATCAGCTGATAGACAATATTTTGCCATGTGACCGCATCGGTTTTTTTTTATGATTAACTCCTGTTTAAAATGGAATTCAGAATTTTTTACTTTCATCTTTTGTCGGATTTGTGCATTTCTTAATTATATCAGTTAAAAAAAAGCATGCGAAGAAATTCGACAACTAAAAGATAAAAAATGAAACATTTAATAACGAGCAATTTCCCCCTAAATCAGCATGTACATACATTAAAAATTTCAAATGAAATAGATATAAGTCAACGGAAATAGCAATTTAAAAATCTAGGACCTTCTTCACGACAATTCCGACCATCTATAATTAACGCTCAAACTAAGTATAAAATGAGTGTTTTGGCGGAATAAATGATTTAATGAAAATAGTTTTTTATACTTTGAAATAGTTTTCATTTTTGACGGTCCGATTAGACTTTAAAATGATTAATAGAGAATTTTTTTTTTATTTAATAAACACAATAAAACCTTCTTTTTTTAGGCTTCAATCAAGGAGGTAGGACTTGGTAACACCAACATTTCCCTTTCGTTTAATGTTTCTAATATTTGCATAAATGCAAAGGTACTTGTAGGGGTCCATGCAACATCTTCCAAAGTATGAATGAATTTCGCCGTTTCATTTTATGTTTAGTGTATATTTTAAAAATATGACCAGTTTTGGGGTTCCCTTAAAAACGGTCGAAAACACTAGTAGGTAAAAATCATTGTGTGTTTCTGCACATGTTGTCATAAGAAATTACCTTGACTGTTAAAATGCATAAAAGAAACATATTTTAAAGTTAATCTGAAACATCATAGTAAAACAAATAGCCTGAATGTAAAAAAACCGGTTTTAAATAGACTTATTAAGAAAGGATATAGTTAATGTATGATACTGTTGTCAGGTTATTAAAGATTGCATATTTTGGCGTTAATATTGATTCACTTATAGGGTCTTTGCATCGGAACTAACACATTTATTTAAAAACCAGTTGATGACATGACACGGGTTATGTTCTTCTTATATATTTTATGATGGAATGATACTAGACCACAGTTTGGAGCTGGCATGTCAGTTAACTGCTAGTAGTCCATTGTTATTAATGTATTATTGTCATTTTGTTTATTTTCTTTGGTTACATCGTCTGACATCAAACACGGACCTTTCTTGAATGAATTTTAATGTGCGTATTGTTATACCTTTTGAAGACCTGTTGGTGACCATCTGTGGTTGTCTGTTATATGGTCGGGTTGTTGTCTCTTTGACACATTCCCAATTTCCATGCCCAATTCTATTTAATATTTGATACAGCAAAAAGTCTGCCCAGCCCAGATAACACATTTTTTTCAAACTTAGTCAGAAAAACATTTTGTCGTTTAATTCCTGCCAACATTTATTGGTTATTAATCTTGAAAATGACAAACTTCAATCGAATTTGACCGTTTGAGATTTTCTTTAAAAAGTTGGCTAACAAGGCACACGAAAAAAGTAGAAATTTTGGACAAAACTTATTTCCCCATAAAAAACCTTCTACAGACTGTCTTTGTGTTCTTTTCAAGTGTAATAGTCAAAGATGGACTGTCCTAATAATAATGTAAATAACTGTTATAAGGACAAACAGTTATATTCAGTATGGGACGAGTACCCTAGGGGCGAATTGATATAATTTTTCATCACAACTATATATTGGTTTTTCTCCCCAGACTACAAAATGCCCCTGTTATCAAGATCAGACACTATCGTATTTCATTGTTTTGACAGTCCGTCACTATCTAAGTATTGGCTTTGTGTTAATGTAGATTTTCTATTAGCATATTAAGCTTGTACTAGGATTGATGTTCATATGATAATTTCTAAAATAGTACCTTTTATATTTGAGAAAAAACACACAATTGAACAGTAAGTACAAACTATGTATCAATGACTTAGCACTAAACCATTTTACTATATTATTTAATCCTTTTCAAATCTAATTTCCAAAAACTTTGATGAATGTTTTTTTCTAAATGATGCCACAAGAAACTAGAGTCAATATAGTTGCTCCAGAACTCCTCAGACTAAGTTCATCGCCTTGGTGTTTTTTTAAGCATTTTAGTGGAGCAGGATCTGCTTACCCTTCCGGAGCACCTAAGATCACCCCTAGGTTTTGGTGGGGTTCGTGTTGTTTATTCTTTAGTTTTCTATGTTGTGTCATGTGTACTATTGTTTTTCTGTTTGTCTTTTTCATTTTTAGCCATAGTGTTGTCAGTTCGTTTTAGATTTATGAGTTTGACTGTCCCTTTGGTATCTTTCGTCCCTCTTTTATGTATGAATGGTAATTTTCTACCTTTTCATCCATGTCATTAAAAATGTTCTTTAGTTTAATGCTTGATGATGTCAAACATAAACAGTTTACTGGATCTGTTATTATCATATAGCCAAATGTAAACAATATTAAAGCTTGATCACTGAGAATAATTTTATTTTATTTTCTAAATTATCCTTTTTTAGATGGTGACTGTCCTTTGTACCATCTCATGGAACGTATATAACAAAACTTGTTCGAAATGCTTGTGTATGTAACAACGTTATTGATTTTTTCTGAAAATGAAAAATTGTTTCACCAGGGTTTGTGGTATCACAAACTAGTCCAAAAAAATACTTGATTTTGTCATCGGTACAACGACATCATGTAAACAAAAGTCAATATACGGACATCTAATATGTTGAGGTATTTGACATTTAATTTTTCATCACAATATTCTATTCAAAGCACAAGAATATCATCATTTATCCCTAAAGCTAACAAAGCATTTAAACAGACTTATTCATAATAGATATAGCTACATTTGTATGAGACTGTTGTCAAGTCATGTATCGGGCAAAATCGGGCATTTTTGTAATCAATATGGATTAATTTGTAGGGTATTTGCATCGAAAAAAAACCAAATATGCATTGTATTATAGTTGTTGTCATGCTTTAGGTAATATTTTATCATAAATTGTATGTTGGCATGGTACTTAATCTCTATCAAGAAGGATAGTGCTTGATTTTGAAATAATTGAGATCTGTAGCTAGCAACTCAGTAACTCCTGGTAGTCCTTTGTTAATTTATATATCATATCCATGTTGCGTAGTTTCTTCTGTAACTTAATCTGATATCAGACTATAATTGACACATTTTTTCTAATGGTTTATAAATTTCATTTAATGTTGTAGCAACAGTTTCATGTCCAAATCATCCAGTTGTGTCGTCAGCTTCAATTTCTGCACAGACAGGATCAGATTATAATGATACGATAAGATACACCTGTAATATTGGCTATAAGAGAACCAGTGGTACTTACGACTGGACATGTAGGGAGAATCAACTTTGGGAAGGCATTCCTCTTGTTTGTAGTAAGTAATTTTACGTTACAATTCGTGCATATTTTTGAAGATATCTAAAATTGATAATCAATATTTAATTCAATATTCCTTCTTTGTCTGATATTTTTACCCCCACTATGAAGCAATATCCTTAACAGTCTTATTGCTGGTGTTTCAATTCACATGCGACACGTTTCCATAATTAAGGAAAGTAAAGTTTCAAAGTTGTCCTTAGATGAATCTTTAGGTATTTTTTAGTGTTGTCAAATCGTACACTTTTGCCTAACCGGTTACTCGGATAATCGTTCGACCGATTAACCGGTTAACCGGTAGTTTGAGTTGGTGCTTGCAAGCCTTATCAGTAGTATCCTTCACATGGATATAAGATGTGGTATGAGTGTCAATTTAACAACCTGTTATCTAAGTTATAAATTTATGCTTTTAGAATTGAAGTTTTTCCTCTGGCATTATCAGGCTTGTATGTGAGGATTCTTGCGAAGTTTGACTTTTGATAAGCAACTACACCGTATAAACTATAGCGTTTGTACCAACTTCAGATTGAAAAATAAAATAAAAAAAACTACTTGATGTCGTGGAATTGAATGTGTTTGAAAATTATTATTCTTTCCTTTTCCCGAAAATGATGTGGAGTGTTTCATTTGAGTGATTAATTATAAAAAGAAGATGTGGTATGATTGCCAATGAGACAATTCTCCACAAGAGATCAAAATTACACAGAAATCAACAACTATAGGTCACCGTACGGCCTGTTTCTTTACTTTGTTTGCATGTTACTCGTATTATCACGTATGCATTGAGCACATTCACATTGGTTTGCATTTCACAATTTTTGAGTTAGCATTTCGTTTAAAGTAAGACTAAACCTTGCACGACGGTGGTTGCACATTTAGATGTAGGTTTACACAATATTAGATCAGAAACGAAATAATGAAGTAAATCGTAAAATTTAATCGCATTACTGATTTAGAGTTACTGCTAAAAAAACAAGTATACTAATTATGTTTCTTTAGATCCTGCCCCGAGCTGAGAGACAAATTCTAATTAATTTTATGTTGATGGGATTAACAATAGCAATCAATTTACAGTCAAAGTAATTACCACGACGACATTTTTAAGTAAAACCTAACCTTTTAATAATTTCAATACAAATTTATATAAAATCTATCAAAATTGAAAAAAAAGTCCGGTTAACCGGTTAGCGTTTTTGGTATTCGGTATTCGGTCCTTCGACCGATTAACCGGTTAACCGGTTAACCGTTGACAACACTAATTTGTCATATAGCTCCTCAACGGTTTCGGTACATCCTCGGATTTCAAATATTTGCCTTATAACGTTCCTGATGAAGGATAATCCAGAAAATTGTAAGAAATTATTAAACGTGATGTTTTTAATTTTGTTCAGATATTAAAATTTTTAACCCAAAAAGGGTGATATTTCATAGAGTGTGTTCTGTGTCCCATTGTTAAATTTAGATTCGGTGTAGATATAAATTACAAAGGCTGTGCGCATACAATAGAATGGTATATTTGCTCACCAGGTCGCCGTAGCTGATCTACATGTAGCTCCTCATGGAGATGATGTTATGTACTCAAAGTATGTTTGCGATTCTAATTTAGGCTTTCATGAAAATGACAGCCGAAATCCATTCGTTTGATATATTTAAACTTTTGATTTTGCCTTTGATTGAGGACTTTTCGTTTTAATATTTTATAGACGTTCATTTTTTATTTAATCGATAGTTGGGGTTTTAAAATTTGTAAACTACTATCTATTAGAAGCAATGGTCGCTATAACGTTTAATTTTGCTAATCCATAAAAACGATTTATTTTTGTTATAAATATCATAAAAAATAGATAAGTGGTAAAATTTGGTACACATCAATTGGAAACATACATCAAAAACGAAAATAAACAGCAACTAAAACTAAATAAAACAATAAGCAATTACTTATTTATGCAAATTAAATGGTTAAGAACATATATATGTGTTAAAAGTGCGCTTATTATAAAATAATGTTACATATATTTTATATTTAGCAAAAATTACGTGCTCGAATCTTCCAGTTGTGTCTTCAGCTTCAATTGCTGCACAGACAGGATCACATTATGATGATACGATAACATACACCTGTAATATTGGCTATGAGAGAACTAGTGGTGATTTAGACTGGACATGTAAGGAAAATCATCTTTGGGATGGTATTCCTCTTGTTTGTAGTAAGTAATTTTATGTAACAATCCGTGCATATTTTTGAAGATATCTAAAATTGATAATCAATATTTAATTCAATATTCCTTCTTAGTCTGATTTTTTTGCCCCCACTATGAAGCAATATCCTTTACAGTCTTATTGCTGGTGTTTCAATTCACATGCGGCATGTTTTCACGATTAAGGGAAGTAAAGTTTCAAAGTTGTCCTTAGATGAATGTTTAAGTATTTTTGACATATAGCTCCTCAACGGTTTCGGTACATCCTCGGATTTCAAATATTTACCTTATAACGTTCCTGATGAAGGATAATCCAGAATAGCGCAAGAAATAATTAAATGTGTTGTTTTTAATTTTGTTCAGATATTAAAATATTTAAACCCCAAAAAAGGTGATATTTTATAGAGTGTGTTCTGTGTCCCATTGTCACATTTAGATTCGGTGTAGATATAAATTACAAAGGCTGTACGCATACAATAGAATGGTATATTTGCTCACCAGGTCGTCGTTGCCTTTGATCGAGGACTTTTCGTTTTAACATTTCGTAGACATTCATTTTTTATTTAATCGATAGTTGGGGTTTTAAAATTTGTAAACTACTATCTATTAGAAGCAATGGTCGCTATAAAGTTTAATTTTGCTTATCCATAAAAACGATTTATTTTTGTTATAAATATCATAAAAAAAAAGATAAGTCGTAAAATTTGGTACACATCAATTGGAAACATACATCAAAAACGACAATAAACAGCAACTAAAACTAGAAATTTTTTAGCAATTACTTATTTATGCAAATTAAATGGTTGAGAACGTATACATGTGTTAAAAGTGCGCTTATTAATAAATAATGTTACATATATTTTATATTTAGCAAAAGTTACGTGCCCGAATCTTCCAGTTGTGATCTTCGTAACAGTATTATCACAGACTGGTTCAAACTATAATGATACGATAGCATACACATGCATTAATGGTTACAAGAGGACAGGTGGGAACCTGGTTAGGACGTGTAAAGAGGATAGCCATTGGGATGGAATTCCTCCTCTTTGCAGTAAGTATTAGTTAACTGTAATTGTCGTCTTTCATTCATTTCCTCTGCAAATACACATGGGCCTTCTATTGCTGACTTTTGGGTATGGGTTTTGCTCATTGTTGATGGCTGTATTCCGACCTTATTTGTTAATTTCTGTGTCATTTGGTCTCTTTTCGAGAGTTGTTTTCATTGGCAGTCATACCACTTCTTCTCTTTCATATGATGTACAGTTTGATTGTCTAATTATATTTGAGTTAATGCTCAAATCCGTGAGCTAAGGTTATTTCACATGCTATACACACAATTAACATTACAACGATCTGTGGCATACACGTAAAAAGAACCCTGTCAGTTGGATATTTATGCCCTTGTATCTTTCAATACACCAATTATATTTGACCTATTACTACAGAACCATCAAATTAAGGACAACTAAGACTTCCACTGGTTAACTTATTTATTAGATGAGGCCCATTGCAGATGAACACTGTATGACATATACATAACCCTTTCAAAGATACCATATGCAAATAAAGTAAACATATAACTACTAACAACTGTGCCTCTTTTTTACCGACGGATTCCTTTATTCTTATGAACCTGACTTCAAACATGATTTTCGACAGAAGAAAACAAATAAGTTAGCTGTATCCCTTCACTTCACTTAAATGATGATCACTCACTAAAAATTTCAATTAGATGACTACGTTGAACGTATCTATTTCATCGAAAATAAAAAATAAAGGATGCAACAGATAAATGTTAAGGCTTTCTCATCTAGACAATGAGGGCCGGTTGAAAACAAAACCATACAACACAAGAGGATGATTTCAGCGTCTTAATTGCGAACAGTCCATTTCTATGTAGCAATATTCCAGCAGCGTCTGCATACGGAGAATATATCGATCTCCCAATTGATACGATAATCTCGGGCTTATATATTCTATCAAGATTTTATTGATCAAGGATTTGTGGCTCACATGAAGTTATTTTAAATCATCAGTTCCAAATAGTGAACTTAAAATTATTCATCTTAAGTCGGTTGACCGCTATGAAAATTTCCGAAGCACATGTGATCCCTCCAGTTATTGGTGGGTTTAGTTCTTCTTTTTTTTCATTTTCTATGTTGTGTTTTATGTGCTATTGTTTGTCTTTTTCTTTTTTAGTCGTGGCCTTGTTGTCACTCCTTCAGTTGTGTTATTGTTTTTTTATGACATTCTCAATTTTTTTACATTCTTAATGTCTGTATGGTTTTTATCTTATGTAGCAAAGGTAACCTGTCAAAACACATTGCCAGTGACGTTTTCAACTATATCTGCAACTGGTAATAAGTATCAGGACACATTAACATATACATGTAATACTGGTTACGAACTGACATCTGGTAATTTGGTTCGTACGTGTATGGAAAATGAAACTTGGAGTGGAAACCCGCCAGTTTGCAGTAAGTATCTAATGTGAAGCATATACGTGAGAGGTTTAACTAACTATAAAACGAGGTTTAATCAACCATTTTTCTACACAAGAAAGTACCTACATTTATATAGAGCGCAGTTTAAATACAATTATGTTATAGTATATTTAAAAACAAATACAAGTCTAAAGAAAGGAGGCGGTCTGGTAAGGGCCGATTTTGGCCTCAAATTTAGAAATCATCTAATTAAAAATTTTGGACACCACTTAAACATTTAAGTGGCTTCTTCGGTCGATTCACCTAGTTATGTGAAACATTTTAACTGATTTAGTTTTGAAGACGCTCAAATGCAAGCTTAAATAAGACAAATCTATAAAATTTGCCATAATATGTCACTTTTCAGATGGTTTTTGTCAAAAATGAAAGTGGCCTCATCCATGTTCAACCTCAACCTTTATGTATGTATTATAATCAAATACAACTAACTTTTGAATATTAAGAAGGAAACAAATTCGGCCACTTCAGATTAAGACCGAAACTGTCTAAAATTTAACTCAAATGCTAAAATTGTGAAGATTTTAGTGATTTAGCATGACTTAATGACTTAGTACCCGATACATGTGCATTGTATTGTAAAAAAACAGCCCATATTTATGTAACAGTAAGTATTCTACTTTCCAAAAAATATATTAAAGATACATTTTAACAATTTTGTAAATACTGCTTTATTTTGAGGTCAAAAAAGGATCTTACTGGACTTATTCTTTTATTATTTGTGCATTCTGATAGATGGCAATGTTAGTTACAAATGAATCATAAATGCAAGTGTTACATGAACCTCTTTCTATTATGGATCGATATTTAGATAAATGCATAGGTACCCATATTGAACCAATTGTCGTTACCCAAGAACGAATATTGAATTGATTCGAGCCATCGTCCTACCAATGAGTCTCGCATGTACGTTGACGAAACACATCAACCATAATAAGGAAAAAAAATACGGAACAACAGAAACACTGAAGTGATGACAACAAAAAAACCCGCCTTTCATACATAGAAACAGGCTATTATGCTAACATCTTCTATATTTCTGACTATGTACAAGGACACATTTAAAAAAAATGTATGGGTTCAACCTCCCGCTTATATGACAATGTATAACAAAAATCGCTAAAATGTAAGCATTTGTTAAAAAAAAGATAAGTTGTAAGGGAACGTTTTGCTCAGTCTTCTTTAGTTTTCTATGATGTGGTTTGATAGTTTTACGGTTTTTGCCATGGCATTGTCAGTTAGCAATCGACTTATGAGTTCGAACATCAGTTTGTTATCGTCTGCCTCTTTTGTAATGTTATACAAATATTGGTGTGTTTTTCATACTTTTAGCAATTACCTGCCCAGATCCTGGTGAAAGTGATCATGTTACAAGGCAATTAAATGGAAATAATCCTACAGAAACTGTAGTATATAAGTGTGAGTTCGAATACGATTATTTCTCTGGTGATGAGACTAGAGTATGTGGAAACGATGGTCAGTGGTCTGGTGAAAAGCTAGTTTGCAGTAAGTGTTTTCAAAATAATAAAATGAAAAAGCGACATCTTTCAATTCAGAACATAATGGCTTTCTAAGTGATACTGGTTCCCTTGGCTATTCCATTTAGACGCTGACTTACTGCTTAACGTTCAGTGCAAAATAAAATGCAAATCCGGAACTAGAAAATGTCCCTGATTCAAAAATGAAACTACTTTTTAATATAGTCCGACACGTTGATTGGAATTGCAATATGCTCATTCCCAACGTAAAATCCATCGCGATGATATATCATACTATCCGGACACATGTTTCTGAATCATAAACCACCAGTTTGAGCTATTACTTTTTAATGCATGTGCATATTGATAATTTAGCAAACCTCAATTATCGAAACTTTGAATTAATATGGGATTATACCTGTAATCACACGCACATCATGTAAGACATGCACGCTACTACGACACAACCGATGATTGAAATCTAATAAGAGCTAGACACCCTGAACTAAATACCTTGTTGCGGGGCAGCTAACATACAGGGATCATTGTAATAATTAAGGGTATTTTAGTGATATGCTTAGCATCCAAAGTTTCAGGTTTTATCAACTTATTTTGTGGAATCTAATTGGATTTGTCGCTCCTCGCATGGTGGATGCAAAACTTAAACTGTTTTTCCAGCTTCGACGCGAAAACAATTTAAGTTGAAAAAAAGATGAAAACAATACGCTATAATTTCATGCGAACCTTCATCCCTAGCACTTAAGCATTCACGCTACTACGAAACAACCTATAAGGCCATCAAATTTAGGCTAGGAACCCAGAACTCATACAGGGATCACTGCAATTACCATTGAAAGGGTATTTTAGTGACATATAGCATCTTCAATCGCAGGTTTCGTCATCTCATTTTGTAGAATTTACATGATTCAATGTAAATTCTTTTAAAAAGGAGGCATGTTGTTTACTTCTGTGTCCGTCCGTCCGTCAGTCGATACATCCGTAAGTCCATCCATCTGTCCGTCCCATGAATATTTTCCGTCACATTTTTCTCAGAAACTACATTACAAGGATTTTTGAAATTTGGTTTCAGGGTTTATATACTAGTAAGTCAACTAAACCGTGTGATGCGTTTTCACATTCATCACTCAACAACTTCCTGTTTACCGTCAATTATTTGGGCGGGGATATCATCAGTGACCAGTAGCTCACTGTTCTGCATTTTTAATCTGCAGTGTATGTTTAAAGGCATAATTGATTTTAAAATTTGAAAAATAAATTGGAGTATAATTAATTGCATACACTTTTCTTTAAGTATTTTCTGAGTGTATGGAACATATTTGATTTTGCACTTCATCTGAGATAAACTAAACATATTTTGAGTACATGTATTTCTCTTCTGTTTCAGAGGCTTACCTTGCAGTGCCATATGAACAGAGGAATTTAATTGTTGCTGGAATCTCAGCGGAATTTTCTTTATTCTTGCGATCACAGTAATTTTCTTATATTGTTACTGCATAGTGCGAAAAAGAAAAATTAAAATGGAAAAAAAGGATAAAAATTGTGAAGTGAAATGCATGTCTATGAACCACCTTTAAATATTATCGTCCTTTTAAACAATACCAACTACCACAGTTTTTGTGTTGTCTTTCTTTTAAATCATTGAGAGGAGCAGAGTATAAGTGGATTTGAAAATAAAAAATAAGGATCATAGTTATTCATCCGCCGATAATTGAAGAAATAAGGAAAATGGATGAGACGTTTAAAGTACAGAATAGGTGTTAGATGGTACTATTCAGTTTCATTTTCTTATTATACAAGTGCTATTAAATTATACAGCTTTTTGTAGCTTATTAAATGATCATATGTTTATTGTTTATAATTGTTATTATTATTGCAGATGCTTCATACAGCAAATAAATTTTACTCTATTTGTCTTAACACAACCAGTTTCACAAAAAATACGTATTACAAATTTGTACTTACACGAGCAACAGCTACACGATGGTTACCACATGTGGAGCAGAATCTGATACCCTTCTGGGTCATCTAATATAACCCCCATTCATTCGGCGGTTCGTGTTACTCAGTCATTAGCATACTAAATTGTGTTTTGTGTACTATTGTTTGTCTGTTACAGTTGGATTTTTTAGTCATGGCGTTGTCAGTTGTTTTTTTACTTATAAGTTTGAACGTCACTCTGGTATCTTTCGCCTCTCTTTGAAAGGTGTTTTAGTAGATTAATTATCAGATGGAGTTATCTTCAAAGTTCATACTGTAACCACTCAATTTATTGTACTACAAAAACTCAATTTATGCATCACTTTGACTTTGTTGATTGTATAAACTTGTGCGTAGTTCTCTACAAAAACGTAAACCAAATGCTTAAGTTTAATATAACATAGGGGAAAACGGTATGTTTGTCAATAGAGCAAGTTTCTATCAGAGACCAAATAACATTTATTCAATTTAAGCAAATATATGTCACTTTAAGGCCATTAACAATGAGTAAAACCAATACCATACTATTATCTATAAAGATTCTTTAACAACAACATTAAAGTTACAATAAAAAACCTTCAGTTTATATACTTACATATGTATGATAAACCAATGAAAGAATAAATGTGACTTACTATGCGTTGTGTGACGTTGTCGTGAAGAGCACGTGCGGTAAAATCCTTGTCAAGATTGGAGGTCCGTTTCGCAGTGTTGGATGTATATACATTATGTACGAACACAACCACGTCCGGCTTGAACGAAGACGTAAAATCTAATGCTCTGTATTTACAGAGTACCAAACTCTCTGCACGTAAGGAACCAGTGGTGGCTTGTTGGACGGCAAAATGCATTTTTTTCTATCCAAAATACTCTCATTTCCAAGTGGCTGTCAAAATTTCTAGGACCTTCATCTTCTATTATACAGGTCAGGGCCACTAGAATTCTGATATCAGAATACATTTCAATACTTATATATATTTTTAAAACGCAAAATGTAAACATGCTACAAGTATGGGCTTCTACGAGTTTAGTATACTATATCTTGAGAATTTGATTTGAAGGTAATTTATACAGTATCTCGATATCTCATGTTTAATAAGTTTTTCTGCTAACAATTTTTATAACATAATCTTCAATTTGATACTCAGATAAAATTAAATGTTGTTACAAGGCTTCAGAATTCGAGTATTATCAAAGTAGTCCAAGACGTGTTGACTACTATTACAATGTATGCACCAGACAGGTCATTTTACGTTAAATAAAAAAAGACCAGTTGACCACTGTCCAGTTTAAAACAATTTGAGGTCTTAAAAACTAGACACCGTTTTTTATGGCCTCGCAACGAAGTTGTCGGTGCCATATAGTTTTACCCTTGTCTGTAATTCAGAAATTCCGTCATTCCGCAACAAACCATTATACGGAGTTTTTTTTTCTAAACGCCTTCAGATATTGGGCTAATTTTTGGTATGTGAGTTTACCATGATAAGGTACAGATCAAGTTTAAGTTTCGTTCTGCTCCGCTAATTTTTACCGAAATTAAGGGCTTTGCACTTTGATAAATTGTTGAAAATCACAATTATACGGATTTTGTTTCTAAACGCCTTCAGATATTGGGCTGATTTTTGGTATGTCAGTTCACCATGATAAGTTACAGATCAAGTTTAAGTTTCGTTCTGCTCCGCTTATTTTTACCGAAATTACGGGCTTTGCACTTTGATAAATTGTTGAAAATTACAATTATACGGAGTTTTTTTCTAAACGCCTTCAGATATTGGGCTGATTTTTGGTATGTCAGTTAACCATGATTAGTTACAGATCAAGTTTAAGTTTTGTTCCGCTCTGCTAATTTTTACCAAAATTACCGGCTTTGGACTCTTTTGATATGTGAGACTACCATCACGTTTGTGTCCACATGAGTTATTGAAATTGCAGAATTTTCAAATTTTCGAGACGGGGCCATTCGTCTCGTTTTGAAACATCTAGTTTAGAAATGGTTCACATGATGCTGTTTACTGGAGTTTTTTTTAATTTTTTTCGCATGTTTTGTGCATATTAATATGATATTAAATCAAGTTGACATGTAAGTAACTGCTAAAGTCCTTTGTTAATCTATGTACTATTGTTATGCGTTTACTTTACTACATTGGTTAGAGGTATAGGGGGAGGGTTGAGATCTCACAAACATGTTTAACCCCGCCGCATTTATGCGCCTGTCCCAAGTCAGGAGCCTCTGGCCTTTGTTAGTCTTGTATTATTTTAATTTTAGTTTCTTGTGTACAATTTGGAAATTAGTATGGCGTTCATTATCACTGGACTAGTATATATTTGTTTATGGGCCAGCTGAGGGACGCCTCCGGGTGCGGGAATTTCTCGCTACATTGAAGACCTGTTGGTGACCCTCTGCTGTTGTTTTTTATTTGGTCGGGTTGTTGTCTCTTTGACACATTCCCCATTTCCATTCTCAATTTTATTAATTTTACTATTGTCAATTTGCTTAGTTTCTTTTGTTAACTATACTGAAACCGGACTCGGACTTTTTAAACTGAGTTTTACTTTGCATATCGCTCTGTGTTTGCTTTTTCTTCATTGGCTAGAGGTATAGGGGTAAGGTTTAGAACTCGCAAAACAGTTTTAATCCCAATGCATTTTGCCGCCTGTCTCAAGTGATGAGCCTCGGGCCTTTTTTAGTCTTGTATGCATTTTGATCTTTATTCATTTATATGTTTTTGGGTTAAGTATGACGTCCATTTTACTGACCTATAAAAAAGAAGATGTGGTATGATTGCCAATGAGACAACTCTCTACAAAAAACACACTTTTGTTTAGGGACAAGCAGCTTAAGTCTGCTTACGGGTGCGGGATTTTCTCACTGTTTTGAAGACCCATTGGTCTCCATCGAGTGTTTTCTGCTCCTTAGTCGGGTTGTTGTCTCTTTGACACATTTTCAATTTCCATTCTCCATTGTATAATATATGTACATGTATGTGAAAAGGGAGAGGTGGTACAAATGTATGATGGCTTATAAGACAAATATCCATCAAAGCAAAAGTGCCTTACCTAAACCAATGCCTTTTCATTTAACTCGGACACTACGCTGCATATATCGTGCTTGACCAATTCAGACACCGTAGAAACAGAATATATCATGCAACTGAGATAAATATCACAATTTAAATCTGAAAGGGATATGTTTCGGGCAGGACTTTGGAAATGGACATTCTTAATTCAAGTCAGATACAAAGATATATTTAGATTAAGATTTAATGTTGCATAGTGTCTTATAAGGTCTTTGCCATGAATGTTTATGAAATATTTGCCACTGGACGGTAGGCAATCAACAGTCTTGTCTCGCCAATGATTTCAGTTATGTAAAACAATATTTTGATTCATTTCTTAAAATACGCAAGGGCGAAGGGTTTACAGTATATAGAATGATGGGCCATGAAAAAAAAAAAAAAAAATGAAAAAAATTGGAGAATAGAGAATAATAGGGTGTTTGAATACAGAGAATCAAGCATAATGAACCGGCTAAATAATGAAAAGAGAAAAATTGACAAAACATAGACATCAAGAATGTGTCCCAAGTACACGGATGCCCAATCTGCACTATCATTTTCTATGTTTAATGGACCATAAAAATGGGGGGGGGGATCTCGGCATTAAAATGAGAAAGAGCATATCATAGGGAACATGTGTACCAAGTTTCAAGTTGATTGGACTTCAACTTCATCAAAAACTACCTCGACCAAAAACAACAAATTATTTTTGTACTTACTGTTTAGGTGTGCTTTTTTAATAAAATATAAAAGGAACTATTTTAGAAGATAGAATCTGGATGTACTTAGGTGAGGTTAGTTGAAAATTAATAAATTAAGAAGTTAAAATTGAAACTATAAGCTGGTAGAGCATCAATTAAGGATGAAAATAAGCTAAAAATATTGATAGGTCATGGACCTCCTTTTCGAGATAATTGAGATTTAAAATATGGCGGGAAAAGGCTGATTCGGACTTTTACCTTATACTTGCATTGGTATTATTGGGTCTCAAAACAAAAGAAAGAAAATTAGGAATCTTCTAAAATTTTGGTAAATGACCTTTCATGAGCTATTAAGTCTTATATGAAAAAATAAATGGGTGTTATGGGGCAAAATATTTTACATTGTATTGTATGGGAAAACACCAAGGAATCCGAACATTTGACACCAATTCCAAAACCTCACCTAAGTACATCCTTTACACAAAGCTAGTACTTCGATAGTGACAGACTGTCAAAACAATGAAATCGAATAGCGTCTGATATTGATGACAGGGCCATTTTGTAGTCTGGGGAGAAAAACCAATAGTTGTGATAAAAAATTATAACAATTCGCCCCAAGGGTACTCGTCCCATACATAATATTACTGTTTGTCCTTATAACATTTATTACAATTTTTATTAGGACAGTACACCTTTGACTATTACACTTAAAAAACCACAAGACAGTCTGTAGAAGGTTTTTTAAGGAAATAAGTTTTGTCCCAAAATTCTACCTTTTTAGCCAACTTTTTTAAGATTTGAAAATTTCAAACGGTCAAATTCGATTAAAGTTTTGTGATTTTCAAGATAAATAGACTAAATGTTAACAATTTTGGCAGGAATTAAACGACAACATTTTTTCTGACTAAGTTTGAAAAAAAAATGTGTTATCTGGGCTAGCCAGACTTTTTTGCCGTATCAATAATTAAAAACTGTGTTTTTTTTAACATTATATTACCATGCTGTTTTAGATTAACTTTAAAATATGTTTTTTTCTATGCATTTTAACAGTCAAGAGTATTTCTAATGACAACATTTCAAAAACACACATGATTTTAACCTACTAGTGTTTTCGACCGGTTTTTTAAGGGTACCCCAAAACTGGTTATATTCAATATACACTAAACATATAATGAAACGGTGAATTTCATTTAGACTTTTGCAGATGATACATTGACTCCTACCTTTTCATTGGTGCAAATATAAGAAACATTAAACGACTGTGAAGTTTTGGTGTTACTACGGCATACCCCCTTAATCGAAGCCGTAAAAAAAGAAGGTTTTATTGTGTTTTACTAAAAAAAATAGTCTTTAATAAATATTTTAAAGTCAAATCGGTCCGTCAAAAATGACAACTATTTCAAAGTATAAAAAAAATACTTTCATTAAACCATTTATTCCGCCAAACACTTATTGTATACTAAGTCTGAGTGGGAAATTTAGATTGTCGGGATTGTCATGAAGAAGGTCCTAGTTTTTTAAATTAATCCTTCCGTTGACTTATATCGATTTTATTTGTAGTGTATGTATATACGGATTTAGTGGAACATTGCTCGTTATCAAAATTAATGTATAATTGTTTTTCCTTTTAGTTGTCGAATTTCTTTGCATGTTTTATTCTAACTGATATAATTAAGAAATTCACAAACCTGACAAAAGATGAGAGTAAAATTACTTTTGTTCATACAAATGTAAAACCATCTGTCATTTAGTTCATCAGAATCACGGTAGATATAATAGCTTTCGTCACTTCTGAAATATATTATTTAAGACTTGAATCAAATAATATATGTTATTGCCGGTCTCTGTAACAATAAAATACAAGAAGTTCATAAAATTGTTTTTTTATTTTCAAAACTTATAAAAGGAAATTATGAGCAAATAAGGTATTTATCAAGTTAGATTACTAAGATGTTTAGTTATTTTGTTTATTTATGTCATGGTTTCGTGTTCATCATGATCTAAGTTATACCATCTTGCTCTTTGTTTAAGGCGATTGTTCACCATTTGATTTGACATATTTGACTATTAACATGCTTGAAACATTACATGACTTTTGTTTGTATGCTTTAAAAAAGCATTCAAATGTCTTACCACTGCCAGTGCAAGGTTATGGCTGACGTTATTTGTAATTATAATGCAGACTATGACAACAAAGTCACACTTGCGTTTAATAGATATAGGAAGATGCGGTGTGAGTGTCAATGAGATCAACTCTCCATCCAAATAACAATTAATAAAAATAAGTTGTTTAATATCTGATAACATGTATAAATGAAGGTTTATTGTCGCAGTGCTCCAATTTCCTTAGTAATTTTTTAAAATCTTTTGAAGTTTTGTCCTAATGCTCTTCAATTCGTAATTCATTAGGTCTTTTTACTTTTTGGAATTCGAGCGTCACTGATGAGTCTTTTGTAGACAAAACGTGCGTCTGGCGTAAATACAAATTTAATCCTATGTATTTGGGATGAGTTTATTTTTTCACAAATCCAGGACAAAACATGCTTAAATTTTGTTTTTATCGTGATTGCCTTGACATTTATTATAATTTCAATCAGTCCAACTATGGGAATTTTCCTGGTGCTTTTTAATCAAACACTAAGCGGAAGGAACCAATCGAAACGTAATTATTTTGTTTGGGACTTGATGCGAGTTATTTTGCAAAAAAATCCAATCGACATTTTGTTTTTCAAACGTTAGATTAATACCTCGGTTAAGGGGAAGACCTTGTTCAGAGAGTAACTCTTTGAATCAGTTTTGCGCTGTAACAGTCAAGTTTTGTCAATGAATTTAACCATTTACTAAAACAGATTTCGAAATAATCTTTGTATCCTAGAAGCTTAGACATATTTATGAAAATGGCTGACTCAAACATACTGATGATTTTAAGAGTTATTTCCCTTAACCTAGATCTACCTCCTTAAGCAATTCACATTTAATTACAATACTCCGTGACTTTTGAAACGAGTGTCTGGGCAGGAATACTCAAAAGATAATTGCACAAAAGGAAGGGGGACATTATACTTCCGTTTTTGTTTTAAATTCTTTAGAGCATTAGTCCTCCTACGACACTAACTCTGTGTTGAAGCAACAACTGGATTTTTTCTCCAAAAATGAATATCTGGATTGTGTCGTACATAACTATTTGAATTCGTTTATCAAATAACATCCAGGGAAACGGTAGTATAACATTTTCCAGCATTAGGTTGGCCTTTTGTGTACCCAAGACAGATGTAGGAAGTCAACTTAGGAGCGCTGTAATTGGATGTAAGGGTACAATATATTTTTTATTTATCTACGAATAACTGCAGTGTTGTAAATTTACAATATAAATTGTTAAAACCTATTGAAATATTTCAAGAGGATTATTTGAAAAGGCTTCCAAAATTTCATACATTTGGTGTAAAATGACGTGGGCACGGTAACATAAACAAGCTCCGTTGGAATTGGTCATGATACTATTTGGCTTCAATTTTTAAAATAGAGTAATAAAGTACTACCACCACACATAATTATTTTATCCAGGTTTTTATTATAAAAACTGGTAAATTTAGAAAATGTTAGTATTGTCGCCTATGGCAGAATAAATAGTACCGTTTTCCCTCCAAATGATAGCTATATTTTTTCAAACTATATTAAGATAGGACGACTGGTTATGATCCAGAACTATTATGATAAAAGAGCTAATCAATTAAAAGTTTGAATATAAGCAACGCATCCTAATTTACATGCATTTAATAAAACGATATATTGAACTAAAATTAAGTGTTTTTGATTATTTCTGGTTTGAAACACATATACGTAAATATTAAGATAAAAGTCGTTTAATAAAATAATTGTACAAATGAACCGAAGTTTGTTTGATAATTGTCACAATCAGTGAACGCGAAAAGTAACGCGCGTTTACTTTCAGGTGCACGTAAAAATACACTTGTGAAATCTGAAGAAAACGCCCGTTTACTACTGACTAAACGGACACAGAGTAAACGCCCGTTTACTCGGGTAGACATTAGAAATTTCATTTACTAGTTAACGCGAAAATTGAAGTTAGCTAACGATGTATGTGCACGAGGCGTTAACTTAGATTGCTGTTTCATTGATTTCTATCCCATAACTCAAGTTATGTCATCAACCTCTGTAGAACAAATGTTCATCACTAAAATAAATCCTTATTTGTTTTACCTGAAAACCAAAATATCCTGCTCGCTAGATATTTTTGAACTATTGATGCAAGTCCAATGTCTTATTTCTGTATTCTCAGCCCGGAAAGCGACTCCAAGTTCCATAGTTGTAGTTTGGAATCAGATAGTTGCTGATTGTTCTAAATTGTCTGCAACGTGTGTGTAATTATACACAAATGATGATAACTTCTGTTCATCAGGCAAAGAACATATTGCACCGGAATATACAGAATGTAGATATAAAACCACGTGACATGCAAAGACTTTCGAATTTTCGGACCAGAATAGATGTCAATAACAAACTTAAGGCTATATGTTGAACTCTTAATTGTTTTTATTTTTTGTGATAAGCAAAAACGTAAAAGAGTAGAGAAAGATATACTTGGAAAATCAAATTCATAATTGAAATCTAGAATGGAAACGCCAAGGCAAAGGGAAAGAAATATATATCATGGACATTCAAACTCATTTCTTTAAGATGATAACGCTGTATAGATCAAAGACAAAAAAATAACAGTAATCCAGACACAACCTAGAAAAATGAAGATTGACCATCAAAAACCTCCCAAACAATTAGCCGTTTCAGAATCTAAAGGACTATGGGTAATGTCATTGTTCGTACCCCAAAATGAAAATAACGTCACGACATTGGTTGAATTTCCATTGTTTTGGACGTTTTCAACCAATCACGACGTTTCGGTGTACATTTTTGAAAATATTACCCAGAATGCAATAGATTCTGAAACGGCGAATTAGGATGCTATCAGGTGTTTTGAAATAGTCAACATAATCTGCTTCATACACATAACTCGCTATAATTAATAACATGAGCAAAACGACGTGTACAGCATATTGAGAAGGATCTGCTTTACCTACGCGAGTACCTGCTATTATATATAACATAGTGAATTACAGGATGCTAATAGACAACAGTTTTTAATAGTTTAATGGTTTATAGTAATAAAAGGAATGCAAGAAAACTATATAAGCATTTTATTGGACGACAGAGATTTTAAAATACACATCTACTAAATCGCGGGCATTAATGTAAACTGATTAAGGATAATTTTTTGCAAAACAAATTATAACTGGATTATTCAAAAAAGGTATGAAGTGTCATTGGTACTTGGGAACAGGACAATTTTTGTAGCCCTCCCCCTGTTTTTAAAATACAATAATTTTTTTGTTTTCTTTTAACATCATTCATTTTCGCGTTTTTCTGTATAGTATGAACAGACGTACCAAAATCAATCTGTAAATGAAGTATGACCGATAATGAAAGTAAACTTGGAATTAATAGTAAATAGCAAATACAATCACACTTAGTAAAGGTATGTTCTCATGAGTATACAGAAAAAGCAAAAATAAGTACCAATGAAAAGAATGTGTAATTTTAACCAATCCTAAACGGAAGTGTTGTTTATGACTTAAAAGTCAGTCTAATCTTCGTTTTCCTCCGACAATAACCCAGACGGGATAATCATAAGAGAGGATGACAAATGCAAATATGCATTGTACCTATAGGACACAAAGGCATAATGATTTATATATTGTGAAAGGAAGAGAAGCGACACTTAACATTTTGACGTTTAATAGCATAGGTTATGATACATTTGACTATTTCGAAGACAATAAACAACTTAATCGGTTTGAAATGAAATGTATTTATTTAATTTTTGAACAATAACCATATAGATGAAAAGGAATACCCCTAAAGGGAGGTCAATGCAATTAACACAAAAACGATTTTTAATCAGTGGCATGATCACCCTTGGTCCAATTTATTTGGTATGCCTAGTTGACAATTGGTTGAAACTACAATTATAAATGGGAATTAAAGAAATACAAAACTTGCCTTCAGAATTGTACACCAATTGAACAATACAAAAGGAACGCAAGGATTTGAGATCTAACATATATACTATGTCTTCACAAGGTTGTATAATATTACATGTGTTTGTCCTATCTTAACTAAGTATTGTCATTTGAAGATAAGTTCAGCTTCTTGTTTTCATAAGATCAATGTGAGGAAAAAGGCACCTTTGTTCAGATGCTCATTCGCTACTACATACTAACATTGATATATTGGCGTAATATCCAATACTTTGGGGGGGGGGGGGGGGGGGGGAAGGAGTAAAAATCTCTCTCCGCCTTTAGGCAAACTCTGCATCTATTCTCTTAAGGCCCAGTAGTGTCATGATGAATGGCATTTTGTCTGCTCATATTTACTGTACTTTAATGTTTTCCCCGAGTGTCTGTTTAATTACACTGTCTTTAAAAACAGTCGACACAGTTTGCAGAAAGGCACACGTCATTAAAGGCAAAGGTGAAAATATGTGTAACACAGCGACGCATCGAAATAAATCGTACAGACCATGACAAAAATGATGTTTTGAAAAATAATGCAAGAAGATCTAAATTCATAAAAAAAGTTATTTTAAATTTTAAATCTATAAAATAAAAATGTCAAAATACTAATAATGTGACCGAAGATATGTACATATGTTTGATAATTGATAATAAGCTGTTCGTACACAGATTGAATTCATACCTTTTTTCGTATGAGGCAAGAATATCACTGTTTACCTCAAAAGGAATATAGATATTCCTGGTACCTTTGATAACTATTTACACCACTGGGTCGATGCCACTGCTGGTGGACGTTTCGTCCCGAGGGTATCACCAGCCGAGTAGTCGACACTTCGGTGTTGACGTGAATATCAATAATGTGGTCATTTTTATAAATTTTCTGTTTCCCTCAGCGTCACTGATGAGTCTTATGTAGACGAAACGCGCGTCTGGCGTACAAAATTATAATCCTGGTACCTTTGATAACTATTTACACCGCTGGGTCGATGCCACTGCTGGTGGACGTTTCGTCCCGAGGGTATCACCAGCCCAGTAGTCGACACTTCGGTGTTGACATGAATATCAATAAGTGGTCATTTTTATAAATATCCTGTTTCCCAAACTTTAAATTTTTGAAAAAACTAAGGATTTTCTTATTCCAGGCATATATTACCTTAGCCGTATTTGGCACAACTTTTTGGAATTTTGGATCCGCAATGCTCTTCAATTTTGTACTTGTTTGGCTTTATAAATATTTTGATATGAGCGTCACTGATGAGTTTTTATGTAGACGAAACGCACGTCTGGCGTACAAATTATAATCCTGGTACCTTTGATAACTATTGTATGAATTAAAATAAATTGTGTCCTTGTGACAATGCATATGGTTTAAAACATTAGAATTCCGTCACAGTCACAAGTCAAATGTACATCTATTTAACATGAAATAAGCTAGCATATGAAACCAATATTTTCGCCTGAAATGGGACAGTCAATTACCAATTAACGAGTTAATTAATAATTAATTCGATTATCTCTTGTGTTATGTATCTAACATGTTATGGTCCAAAATATGCATTGTGACCTTCAACTGGTATATGGTTTTTTGGTCGGACTGCTGTCTCGTTGACAAACTCCTTACTTTCATTCTCAATTTGATGAACTATATGCGTATTGCGTTACACAGTAAGCAATCAAATGATAAATGAAATAATTTATAAAGATTTTGTCTTTTATTCAGGTTGACTCTAATAGAATAGATTTTATTTTGATAAAACACGTTTAGTGAAACATCGTATAGAATCAGAAACCTTGTCGAATAATTTTAAAGCTTAAACCTTCTATCTTTTAATTTCAAATTAAGCTTCTGCTTGCGACATATGCGTTCGAGTAGCAACTGAACAATATCTCGTTTAATTTAATTCAATAAAACTGTAAACAAACTGTTAATGAACTGATTTAGGTGCGTATTTGTAAATGTAAACATAAAACACGAAAAAGAAAAAAAAATAGGACCAGCTGTAACATCAAAGTAAGTATTCCTTTCTATTTATGAATCAATTAGCTCATTCGAATTCAGAATATAGTGTTTTCGTTATGTGTTCATTCAAATGTTTCTCCAACAAGCCCTATCAAGACACTATTTTATTCATAGGATTAGCTGTCTCTATGTACTGCTACACATGACCATTCTGTAAACTTGATTCCAGTTTGACCATGTATCTACATTTTGTATTTTGGTCCATCATTCTTTACATGCTTTATTCTGTAAACTATTTCGAGACATATAAAGAAAAACCCTCTTTCATCTTTCATCTGTTTGTTTGATTGCAGTTGTTAAGATAGAGAAAAAGACACTTACAAAAAAGTGAAATAACAAAACTACCCAACTAAATTGATAATTCACGAATAAAATTCTTCATGACAAACTTACTTATATGCTTTGTAAGTGCAATGAAACAAATAAACATCTAGACCATGACAACCAATTTAAAATGCAGTTATACATTTTATGGTGTATTAATGTACATAAACATATTTTAAAGTCATATGAAACGAGTGTTTATATAATTTTAATGTATAGGAAAAAATACTGACACCTGATATTGATGCGACAATCAAATTTTGCCATTCTAAACTTTAATCATTTCAAATTTATATGCAACAATTCATTCGGAGGCAGAAAAATACTTACTTGTCTGGCCAGAACAAGAGTATTAGTGAAAACTAGAAATAGTGTCACTTTGTATTGTAATCGACACAGATATTTATAACCTTAGACTTAGAGAGTTATCGATTTGTGTAAAATTCTTCGAAATTAAGGAATAACAAGAGCATATGTTTAATGCGCTTGTAAAAAAAACTAACATAAAGGGAAAATACATATGACACGTTTTTGAATGCGACAACACATTTTGAACGTTTAATCACTAACGTCTCCATGTTTATGTCAAACAATCCTACCTGATGTATAAAAACTACTCAAGTATTATGTCAAACAATCCTACTTGGTGTATAAAAACGACTCAAGTATTATATCAGTACTTGAATGTAAAAAAACCCCAGAAATGTTATAATTTTTTTTATCGTATTCGACATAAATATTAGTAACGGTAGACTTAGAGGGCCCTCAACTTGTGTAAAATTATTCAAATGTTTTAAATAGTGATATTTAATTATAGTCCAAATAAATCCGTTGATTAAACATAGCAAATGTTATTGTTCTAATTTTCTTTTATTTGTCTTTATGAGTATTACCTTACTGTTTAGTCTGAGGTTTTTTTTTGTGATATTAATTTGAAATAACTCGGTACTTATACATCCTGTCATTGTGTTATTGTTCTATGATAGTTTTTGAATTCTTGTCTTTCATGGTTGCGTATGTGCTTTGTATTTATGCCATTATGTGTGGTATTTGGTATATTTGATGGGGCTCTTTACTTAAACATCCCTTCATTGTGTTTTTGTGAATTGTATTCTTCTGTATTCTTGTCTTTCATTTTGCTAACGTGCTTGGGATATATGCCTTTGTGTGCTGCTTTGTTACATATTTGTTTGTTTTAATAGTGGTGAAAATTATAACACAATGCTGACTGCTCTACTCCTATTTTCGACATTTTTACTTATTACGTATGTTTGTTTTGTTCATACATCGTTGAGAATATACTAAAAATTGATGCACCTCAGCCAAGCGAGAAGTTTATCTAGCTATCAGACTAGGGTGAATCCACCATCTTCTACAGAAAAAATGCTTGTACAAAGTCATGACTGCGACAGCTGTTATCTATTCCTTTGATGTGTTTAAATTTAAATTTGGAATTTGAATTATGACTTTCCGTTTTGAATTTTCCTCGGAGTTCGGTATTTTTGTGATTTTATTTTTTGCCTTAAGGTCAAGGAACAGTAAATGGGCTATGTCATATATTTTGTTAAAATTTTGCAAGCTACTAGAGCTCGTTCAACAACTACTAAAAATCGAAAACAAATATGCATTTGTCTTTTTTATTATCTGAAATATGACAATTTGAAAAGAGGTATGAAAGATACCAGAGGAACAGTCAAACTCATAGATTGAACCACATGACTCAAAATAAAAAGACCAACTATCTATATTAGTTTTGAGGTACAAAGTGAAAGTGATATTCTAACTAATTAGGTTTGGAATTAACATATGTATGAAATATGGACCAACAACTAACAATGACAAGGCGTACGTTATCCTTGGCTAACGTTGGCAAGCAATTGGCGTGTCAAATTTCGATAAAAGTACTAGGAGCATAGGTAACCATTTCAAATATAATCACACAGTCATTGTCAGTCTTTTAGAACGTCATGTTAACACAGCAACTGTTAGTTATAGACCAAGGCCAGAAGACCCCGCTTTACTACCCGTCGAGATTACAGACGGTTTATTCGTCGTGCTAAAGCAAGCGTATTTATTCCTGTCCCGCATTTAGGACAAAGCTGGCCTCCAGGTGCATTCGGTGCTGTTGGTCTTACCGTATAGGGTTGCTTCGCATACCGTTGTAAGCTGGGTATGCATGTTCTACAGGGTAACACGAACTGACAGACATACAGTAATTCGGTGCTTAGAAACATTGTGGTGCCTCATTTTGATAATCACCTACTTGCGTCAAGATCCTAGTACAAAGACGACAACGCTAGACCACACAGGGTAAGGATTTTAACCTAGTAAAAGGAGCAAGAAGCCATTGACACTATCGTTTGGCCATGGATCAAAGCATAGCTTGGATGCCATGGGTAGAATCTCAATCGCAGAGGTCCGACACTGCAAATTTGTTTGCGATTTAAGAGGTATAATTAATTTTCCTTACACCCAAAAGAAAATATATAAAGACTTGTAATGCTATTGGGTGGTTAATTGTTGTAAAATTAAAATCACAGTGAAACTTAAATTATGTTTCTGATTTGTGTAATTTGCACAAATGAACGCAAAATGTAAATGCATACAACCTGCATTAGTGACAAAACCAAACTATGGTTTGTTTATGGTATATGTTAGCAATATTGCTACATGAATGTTTCCCTTGTCGGAGGATTTACTGATTCATTTCAAATGAAATAATTTCAATGCAATAAAAATAGGTGGTGCTTATATTTTGGCGGTCTCTATATATTTGAGTATAACGAATACAGTTTTTATGAATGTATTTCTTTGTTTAATATTATTCAAAACATCGTTATTGTCATGCATGGTCTAGAAGATTTATTTTGATGAATCGCTGTGTCACACATAATTTCACCTTTGCCTTTCATAACAAGTTACAGTCTGCAAATTTAGTCGACCGTATTTAAAGATGGTTTTTTAGACAGCCAATCGAGGAATGTTATACTGATAAGCAGATAAAATGCCATTAATTGTGACACTGATAGGTCTTTAAAGAGGAGATGCAGATGTTGTCTTCACGTCAAGAGAGTCGCTTTGTCACACATATTTTCACCTTGAGAAAACTTTTCCTTTCATAGCATGTGACATTCTGCAAATTGTGTTTTAAAGACGTTTCGCATTTGGCACACATTTTTTTAGAATTCTGGGTCATCAATGATCTTAAACTTTGTACTTGTTTTTGTTTTTATGTAGACGAAACATGCGTCTGGTACATGTGATTACTATACTCATTAAGACAGCCACTCGGGGAAATGGTAAATTGAATATGAGCAGAAAAATAGTTTTTTTCCCTTTTGTTCTGTTCAATTCATTTGATGTTTTGTAAGTCTTTATTTCCCATATATACATATCTGTAGTATTACCCAATTTTGCATAAACATTTACGTTTTGTTAATCAAGCATACCAAATAAACTAGATCGAGTTTGACCAGGCCACTCATTTAAAAGTTGTTATTGTATTAATTGAATTTACATCATTCTAGGGGTAACCCTTTTCAATAAATGATCATTGACATTTTAAATATCTAAATACATGAAATACAAATCGATTTTATTGTTTATTGTCTTCAAAGAGTCAAATGCCTGCATAATTTTACATAAATTGTGTATTTTAATATATCTGTCGTGCAATAAATTGCCATTTTAAATATTTGTTACTAATATTTGTCTTGCATTACTTTTTTTTAACCATCAAACTGTCAAAAATATTATTAAACTGTGTGTCATGTAAATGTATGGGTAAATAGAGGTGTTTCATTTTTGGCTGATTTCATTTTATGTTATTGTGAAGAATAAATTAGGACAATTCAATGATCATATGAGGAAAACAGTGAGAAATTATTATTTATAATTTTTTTATAGTGAAAATGGTGGCACTAAAGGAGAAACTTTACAACACCCTTCTTTCAGTGGTTATATGTTTAATGTATTCATCGACATCAGGTATTGTTTCGTTAAATTTCATCTTGTTATGTTAACACTGATTGGAATAGAAATTTCGACTTTCACATTAATTTGATCAAACATAAGAGGGAATGGGGACGAACCTTAGGTTTGTTTTACTCAAAATTCAAATCGGCTTTCCCCGGACGTTGCATTAAACTCATTGCAGATAACATGCTATCAATTGTATTAGCCTGATATGTGTTTAATCATGAAACAAGACAAGTCAGTGAAGCTACACAGGCTGAATAAAGTACGAAGTTCAAAAACATTGGGAGCCAAATTTCGAGAGGTTTTGCAAAGTATAGTCTAGTTATTTATTTATGGAGAATAAAAACTTTAATATTTCAAAAAGTTCGAATTCCATCTTATTCATTTCTGTACCACATAAATGATTTTATGAAAAAAATATTTTCTGCATTTTATGTGGTAAATGATTCTCCTTTAGCAATGTATGTTTACACTCCTACCTTTAATTTGACATAGGCATTCATCTAATTATCAGAATGTTAGGAAAACAAGACGATTTTAAGTTTAAAAATTATCAATTTTCCCAATTATTAGCAATATACTACTTCACCTGCATATAGCACATAAATTAACTAATTCAATCAGTATTTAAGGGCTTGCAGCTGCTTCTTAGACTTTAAAAAATTGTCATTAGTTTCGAGCAATATGTTGATGAACCAAGGTAATGTCAGAAAACGCTCGTCCTTTTTCAAAAAACGGTCTTCGGAGAAAGTCCTCGTTCATTTCTTTTCCGTGTCGACTTCACAAATAAAACACGCTTGACTAGTAGTATATGATCTATATACTGACGATGTGTATCATCTTAATAGTGTGTTATAGTGATATATTTTTCTTGAATGTGTAAGTCATTACTTCTACTGTTTATCTTATTCTTTTAGCACCGGTATACTGTTTTTGCCTTTACTTGGTAATACCATTTGTCGTAGTTCGGTTCTTAAACATTCCAGCATTGTGTTATTGTGCTATGGTAAATTTTTGTATTCTCGTCTTTTATTTGCGCTTTGTCTATTTGCCTTTTTGTTTCCTTTGTTTATATATTTGTTTGCTTTTATTATGATTAATATTATAATACAATGTTGACTGTAGCACCCGTATTTTTTACATGTTTATCTATTATGTCTGCTTGTGTTCATGGTTGTCAATAAAATTGACTTGTATGTGACTGTCATACAAGTGTAAGGTCTAGCTGTAAAAAAAAACAAGGTTCAACCACCATTTCCTAGTTAAAAAAATACATGTACCACGTCAGGAATATGACTTATGTTTCTCGTTTGATGTGTTTGAGCTTTGATATAGTAATTTGATTAAGAATTTCCGTTTTGAATTTTCCTCGGAGTTCAGCAATTTAGACTTTTTTCATCCTATTTCAAACATGTTATTATATTTCAGTTATTGCTAATCATTATATTAAGTTGTACTTCCCCTGTATTTAATACTTAAATTTTGTTAATTTGAACATATTAAGAAGAAGCACAAATTCATCTGCGCTGCGATAAACAAAACAAAAATGGAGAACTGTTCAAATATTCAGATAGAAAATTAAGTAAAGGTAAGTTTGTGAGTTTGAATTAAAATTTTAGAGTTTTTCATTGTCGCTTGCAACTTTAAGCATTTACATATTGCAGCGTGTAATACGAATTTTTTTTAAACTTGTATATAATATGTATAACATGTATAAGCTATATAATTTGTATTATTTGTAATTTATGACAAAAAAGAGAAAGTGAATGCCATCAGTTTGATATTTGTAAAGAACGATATATAGCTAGGTCTTCAAAATGTTCGACTAGACATCTTTCTAAAGTACTGACTATTATTCTTTCTACAGTTAAAGTTTGGCTTCAAAACTATTTTGATGAGATATATTCTACCAGTGGTGTTAACCAGATGAGGATTCTCAAAAATTCGGAAAATCTACTGCTTAATCTTCCATCACAATCTTTGCAATTTTGAAGCAACATAAAAACTTTTGATTTGTCTACGCTATATACTTCTATTCCCCATGCTCAGTTGAAAGGTCGACTTTCATCATTTCATAAAAAAGAGCTTTTTCTATAAAAATGGGAATCGTAGATACAAATTTCTTGTTTAGGGTTACAATAATTTATATTTTGTGAAGAATCACACTGAATCTTCCAGAAAATATACTGAAGATGATATTATCAAAATGCTGGACTTTTTAATCGACAATATATTTGTTGAGTTTGGAGGATGTAACAGACATTCGCTATTCCTATGGGTACTAATTGTGCACCCCTGCTGGCCGATTTGTTTTTGTACTCGTATGAAGCAGAATTCATTCAGAACCTTCTAAAAGACAAAAAGAAAAAAACACCTTGCGAAATTCTTTAATTTTACTTTCCGATATATTGATGATGTTACAATGTATATCATTGACTAACCCATATTTCAGCCAATGCTTACATCTCATATATCCCGGTGAACTTGAAATTAATTGACACAGATGGATGCTTTCACACGAAAATCTATGATAAACGGGACGATATCAACTTCCCAATTATCAATTTCCCATTTCTCAGCAGTAACATACCCTCTGCTCCTTCGTATGGTGTTTACATATCACAGTTGATACGTTATTCTCGTGCTTGTTCACACTATACGGACTTCATATACAGGAGTGTGCTCCTTACGCAGAAACTGCTCCAACAAAGTTATGAGGAGGACAGATTAAAATTGAACACTCCGTAAATGTGAATCCATACGATGTGTCTTTGACGAAACTAGCTAAGGACATTATTACCACATGGTAGATTGTGGTTTGTCATTACGTCGTCTAATCTTTTAACTACCAAACGTGACTTATTACCGATTATGATTGTTTTGCTGAGTGTGAATTCGCATTACTATAAGACGTGTTACGGTACTTATCTATCCCAAATTCATGTATATACACTAAATGTTTAATGTTATATTTTTAATTCTCATCGGGTTTTGTCAAATGTGTTCACGTATTTTCTATTATATTCATGTGTTATGGTAAAGAAAATTAGTCACCGCCTTCATTAATTATATTTCATTTTGTTCAAAGTAATCTGTACGATGGTTTACGTTTGAAGTTAGATTCAAAACAAATCGGACATATAACATAGTTAATTGCTACATTAGTTTGCTATTAATAAGTATTGAAATGTGCATTGTTATTAAAGGTAATATCAGTATTTAGTTCAAATATAATCTTAATTAAATTCTTGTTTTATCTTATTCATTCAAATGTGACGTCATTTTTCATTTTTTGATGATCCGTTTTCCAATGCTCTTCAACTTTGTATTTATTTTGCTTTTTGAACTATTTTGATCTGAGCGTCACTGATGAGTCTTATGTAGACGAAACGCGCGTCTGGCGTATAAAATTATAATCCTGGCACTTTTGATAACTAATTGCAAATTCAAATGTGACGTCATTTTTTTGGCATTTTTTTTTAATTTCAAATATGACTTCACTTGGCGTTGAGGTTTAAACTTATTCGGATGTGCTGCATTTCGTCGGGTTGTGTAGTGTATTTCGGTTGTTTCCTGTAATTAGTTAATACTTCAGTTTTATCATATATCTTTTGTATAGTCATTTTATAAAATTTACTGTTTTTAAAAGTATAACTTATTCTAAATAATATGGATATTCTGGTACCTAACAGAAAACCCTGGCCGTTTTTGGCACAACAATTTTGAACTTTTGGTCCTCGATGCTGTTCAACTTTGTACTTGTTTTGGCTTTCAAACTTTTGTATCTGGGCGGCGCTGGTGGGTCTTGTGTGGACAAAATGAACTTCTGGCGTATTAAGGTTTTAAACTTATTGCCTTTTGTTAGCTATTATTCGTGTGTTTCTTTGTCAATTATGTTCTCCTATTTATTTATATTGTAGTCCTGTAATGTTGTGTTGTCATTTTAATGTTATATTTCACATGGTCTTAAAAGAGGGAGGTTTGGCATGCCACAAAACAAGGTTCAACCCACCATGTTTTCCTTTAAAAATGTCCAGTACCAAGTCAGGAATATGGCCATTGTTATATTATAGTTCGTTTCTGTGTGTGTTACATTTTAACGTTGAGTTTCCGTTGTGTCGTTTGTTTTCTCTTTGTTTTGAGTGTGAATTCACATTACTATAAGACGTGTCACGGTACTTATTTATCCCAGATTCATGTATTTGGTTTTGATGTTATATTTGTTATTCTCATAGGATTTTGTCTAATGCTTCGTCAGTTTCTGTGTGTCTTACATTTTATTGTTGTGTCGTTGTTCTCCTCTTATATTTAATGCGTTTCCCTCAGTTTTAGTTTGTTACCCCGATTTTGTTTTTTTGTTCATGGATTTATGAGTTTTTAACAGCGGTATACTACTGTTGCCTTTATTTGATGAGTTCTCTTAAGTTTTTTAGGTTGTATTTGGTATACTGTTTTTTGTCTTTGGTCTATATGTGTAGCTAGATTATTTTCGACTTATGAAGTGGAATGTCCATTGTTTATCTATCAGCTTCTTTAACCTTGGCGGGTCCATATTATATTAAAATTAAAAGTTTGAATTTCCATTACATATCTTTCGCCGCTCGTCTACGTGTATGCATATAGCTAAACAAAACATTAAAGAGTTCAGCATATACAGTCTTAAATTTTAATTGACATCAACTCTGGTCCTTTTCGGCAATCACGTGATCTAATATTTTGAAGGTTTTTGAAATTCAAACCCAAAATACATTGTATTATAGTTGTTGCCATGCTACAGGTAATTTTTATCATAAATTGTATGATGGCATGGTACTTAATCTCTATCAAGAAGGATAATGCTTGATTTTGAAATAATCTTTTAATCAGTTTAAATGAGATCTGTAGCTAGCAACTCAGTAACTCCTGGTAGTCCTTTGTTAATTTATATAAGGAAAGTAAAGTTTCAAAGATGTCCTTAGATGAATTTTTAGGTATTTTTGTCATATAACTCCTCACCGGTTTAGATATATCCTCGGATTTCAAATATTTGCCTTATAACGTTCCCGATGAAGGATAATCAAGAAAAGCGCAAGAAATTATTAAACGTGTTGTTTTTAATTTTGTTCAGATATTAAAATATTTAAACCCCAAAAAGGGTGATATTTCATGGAGTGTGTTCCGTGTCCCATTGTTACATTTAGATTCGGTGTAGATATAAGTTACAAAGGCTGTACGCAAACAATATAATTGTATATTTGCTCACCAGGTCGGCGTAGCTGATCTTCATGGAGATGATGTTATGTACTCAAAGTATGTTTGCGATTCTAATTTAGGCTTTCATGAAAATGACAGCCGAAATCCATTCGTTTGATATATTTAAGCTTTTGATTTTGTCTTTGTTTGAGGATTTTTCGTTTTAATATTTCATAGACGTTCATTTTTTATTTAATCGATAGTTGGGGTTTTAAAATTTGAAGCAATGGTCGCTATAACATTTAATTTTGCTAATCCATAAAAACGATTTATTTTTGTTATAAATATCATAAGAAATAGATAAGTCGTAAAATTTGGTACACATCAATTGGAAACCTACATCAAAAACAAAAATAAACAGCAACTAAAACTAAAAAAAAAATATAGCAATTACTTATTTATGCAAATTAAATGGTTAAGAACATATATATATATGTGTTAAAAGTGCGCTTATTAATAAATAATGTTACATATATTTCTTATGTAGCAAAAGTTACGTGCCCGAATCTTCCAGTTGTGTACTTTGTAACAATATTATCACAGACTGGTTCAAACTATAATGATACGATAGTATACAAATGCATTTATGGTTACAAGAGGACAGGTGGGAACCTGGTTAGGACGTGTAAAATGGATAGCCATTGGGATGGAATTCCTCCTCTTTGCAGTAAGTATTAGTTAACTGTATTTGTCGGCTTTCATTCATTTCCTCTGTAAATAAACATGGGCCTTTTTATAGCTGACTTTGCGGTATGGGTTTTGCTCATTGTTGATGGCTGTATGACGACCTTAGTTGTTAATTTCTGTGTCATTTGGTCTCTTTTCGAGAGTTGTCTCATTGGCAGTAATACCACTTCTTCTCTTTCATATGAGTGTACAGTTTGATTGTCTAATTATGTTTGAGTTAATGATAAAATCCTTGAGCTAAGGGTATTTCACACGCTATACACACAATTAACATTATCAACGATATGTGGCATACACGTAAAGTAAACCCTGTCAGTTGGATATTTCTGCCCTTGTATCTTTCAATAAACCAATTATATTCGACCTATTACTACAGAACCATCAAATTAAGGACAACTAAAACTTTCACTGGTAAACTAATTTATTAGATGAGGCCCATTTCAGATGAACCCTGTATGACATATACATAACCCTTTCAAAGATACCATATACAAATAAAGTAAACATATAACTAATAACAACTGTGCCTCTTTTTTTACCGACAAATTCCTTTATTCTTATGAACCTGACTTCATACATGATTTTTGAAAGAAGAAAACAAATATGTTAGCTGTATCCCTTCACTTTACTAAAATGATGATCACTCACGAAATATTTCAATTAGTTGACTACGTTGAACGCATCTATTTCATCAAAAATAAAAAATAAATGAAGCAACAGATAAATATTAAGGCTGTCTCTCTCATCAAGACAATGAGGGCCGGTTGAAAACAAAACCATACAACACAAGAGATGATTTCAGCGTCTTAATTGCGAACAGTCCATTTCTATGTAGCGACATTCCAGCAGCGTCTGCATACGGAGAATATATCGATCTCCCAATTGATACGATAATCTCGGGCTTATATATCATATCAAGATTTTATTGATCAAGGATTGTGGCTCACATGAAGTTATTTTAAATCATCAGTTCCAAATAGTGAACTTAAAATTATTCATCTTAAGTCGGTTGACCGCTATGAAAATTTCCGAAGCACATGTGATCCCTCCAGTTATTGGTGGGTTTAGTTCTTCTTTTTTTCATTTTCTATGTTGTGTTTTATGTGCTTTTGTTTGTCTTTTTCTTTTTTAGTCGTGGCCTTGTTGTCACTCCTTCAGTTGTGTTATTGTTTTTTTATGACATTCTCAATTTTATTTCATTCTTAATGTCGGTATGGTTTTTATCTTATGTAGCAAAGGTAACCTGTCAAAACACATTGCCAGTGACGTTTTCAACTATATCTGCAACTGGTAATAAGTATCAGGACACATTAACATATACATGTAATACTGGTTATGAACTGACATCTGGTAATTTGGTTCGTACGTGTATGGAAAATGAAACTTGGAGTGGAAACCCGCCAGTTTGCAGTAAGTATCTAATGTGAAGCATATACGTGAGAGGTTTAACTAACTATAAAACGAGGTTTAATCAACCATTTTTCTACACAAGAAAGTACCTACATTTATATAGAGCGCAGTTTAAATACAATTATTTTACAGTATATTTAAAAACAAATACAAGTCTAAAGAAAGGATGCGTTCTGGTAAGGGCCGATTTTGGCCTCAAATTTAGAAATCATCTAATTAAAAATTTTGGACACCACTTCTTCGGTCGATTCACCTAGTTTATGTGAAACCTTTGAACTGATTTAGTTATTGAAGACGCTCAAATGCAAGCTTAAATAAGACAAATCTATAAAGTTTGCCATAATATGTCACTTTTCAGATGGTTTTTGTCAAAAATGAAAGTGGCCTCATCCGTGTTCAACCTCAACCTTTATGTATGTATTATAATCAAATACAACTAACTTTTGAATATTAAGAAGGAAACAAATTCGGCCACTTCAGATTAAGACCGAAACTGTCTAAAATTTAACTCAAATGCTAAAATTGTGAAGATTTTAGTGATTTAGCATGACTTAATGATGTTAGTACCCGACACATGTGCATTGTATGTCAAAAACAGCCCATATTTATGCACAGTAAGTATTCTACTTTCCAAAAAATATATTAAAGATACATTTTAACAATTTTGTAAATACTGCTTTATTTTGAGGTCAAAAAGGATCTTACTGGACTTATTCTTTTATTATTTGTGCATTCTGATAGATGGCAATGTTAGTTACAAATGAATCATAAAATGCAAGTGTTACATGAACCTCTTTCTATTATGGATCGATATTTAGATAAATGCATAGGTACCCATATTGAACCAATTGTCGTTACCCAAGAACGAATATTGAATTGATTCGAGCCATCGTGCTACCAATGAGTCTCGCATGTACGTTCACTAAACACGCGTCTGAAATTAGAATTTACATTCATCGTATATTTCTTGCCTATAGCGAGTCTTCATAAAAAAAATGTATACTTATTATAGTAGACAATCAAAAGTAATCAATGGTTTTCCTGTTATTTTTGTCATTACAATCGAATTCGAGAACACCCTATCTATAAGTAAGTTAATTTCGTCTTTACAGAATCAGTTCTGGTTTTATTCCACTACAAATAATTTGTTAAAGTCTAAAGCTTATCAAATCAAGGTAAAAATGGTATAATTCTTTTCGAAAGACATTAATCGATTGCTAGAAAACAAGTCTTGGTTTCAAAATAAAACTGAGGGAAACACATCAACCATAATAGGAAAAAATACGGAACAACAGAAACACTGAAGTGTTACAACAACAAAAAAACCACGCCATCATACATAGAAACAGGCTATTTGCTAACATCTTCTATATTTCTGACTATGTACAGGACACTTTTAAAAAAATGTTGGGTTCAACCTCCCGCTTATATGACAATGTATAACAAAAATCGTTAAAATGTAAGCATTTGTGAAAAAAAAGATAAGTTGTAAGGGAACGTATTGCTCAGTCTTCTTTAGTTTTCTATGATGTGGTTTGATAGTTTTACGGTTTTTGCCATGTCATTGTCAGTTAGCAATCGACTTATGAGTTCGAACATCAGTTTGTTATCGTCTGCCTCTTTTGTAATGTTATGCAAATATTGGTGTGTTTTTCATACTTTTAGCAATTACCTGCCCAGATCCTGGTGAAAGTGATCATGTTACAAGGCAATTAAATGGAAATAATCCTACAGAAACTGTAGTATATAAGTGTGAGTTCGAATACGATTATTTCTCTGGTGATGAGACTAGAGTATGTGGAAACGATGGTCAGTGGTCTGGTGAAAAGCTAGTTTGCAGTAAGTGTTTTCAAAATAATAAAATGAAAAAGCGACATCTTTCAATTCAGAACATAATGGCTTTCTAAGTGATACTGGTTCCCTTGGCCATTCCATTTAGACGCTGACTTACTGCTTAACGTTCAGTGCAAAATAAAATGCAAATCCAGAACTAGAAAATGTCCCTGATTCAAAAATGAAACTACTATTTAATATAGTCCGACACGTTGATTGGAATTGCAATATGCTCATTCCCAACGTAAAATCCATCGCGATGATATATCATACTATCCGGACACATGTTTCTGAATCATAAACCACCAGTTTGAGCTATTACTTTTTAATGTCATGTGCATTTGATAATTTGCAAACCTCAATTATCGAAACTTTGAATTAATATGGGATTATACCTGTAATCACACGCACATCATGTAAGACATGCACGCTACTACGAAACAACCGATGTTTGAAATCTAATAAGAGCTAGACACCCTGAACTAAATACCTTGTTGCGGGGCAGCTAACATACAGGGATCATTGTAATAATTAAGGGTATTTTAGTGATATGCTTAGCATCCAAAGTTTCAGGTTTTATCAACTTATTTTGTGGAATCTAATTGGATTTGTCGCTCCTCGCATGGTGGATGCAAAACTTAAACTGTTTTTCCAGCTTCGACGCGAAAACAATTTAAGTTGAAAAAAAGTTGAAAACAATACGCTATAATTTCATGCGAACCTTCGATCCCTAGCACCTTAAGCATTCACGCTACTACGAAACAACCTATAAGGCCATCAAATTTAGGCTAAGAACCACAGAACTCATACAGGGATCACTGCAATTACCACTGAAAGGGTATTTTAGTGACATATAGCATCTACAATCGCAGGTTTCGTCATCTCATTTTGTAGAATTTACATGATTCAATGTAAATTCTTTTAAAAAGGAGGCATGTTGTTTACTTCTGTCCGTCCGTCAGTCGATACATCTGTAAGTCCATCCATCTGTCCGTTCCATGAATATTTTCCGTCACATTTTTCTCAGAAACTACATTACAAGGATTTTTGAAATTTGGTTTCAGGGTTTATATACTAGTAAGTCAACTAAACCGTGTGATGCGTTTTCACATTCATCACTCAACAACTTCCTGTTTACCGTCAATTATTTGGGCGGGGATATCATCAGTGACCAGTAGCTCACTGTTTTGCATTTTTAATCTGCAGTGTATGTTTAAAGGCATAATTCATTTGTAAAATTTGAAAAATAAATTGGAGTATAATTAATTGCATACACTTTTCTTTAAGTATTTTCTGAGTGTATGGAACATATTTGATTTTGCACTTCATCTGAGATAAACTAAACATATTTTGAGTACATGTATTTCTCTTCTATTTCAGAGGCGTACCTTGCAGTGCCATATGAACAGAGGAATTTAATTGTTGCTGGAACTCTCAGCGGAATTTTCTTCATTCTTGCGATCACAGTAATTTTCTTATATTGTTACTGCATAGTGCGAAAAAAATTAAAGATGGAAAAAAAGGATGAAAAATTGTGAAGTGAAATGCATGTTTATGAACCACCTTTAAATATTATCGTCCTTTTAAACAATACCAACTACCACAGTTTTTGGTGTTGTCTTTCTTTTAAATCATTGAGAGGAGCAGAGTATAAGTGGATTTGAAAATAAAAAATTAAGGATCATAGTTATTCATCCGCCGATAATTGAAGAAATAAGAAAAATGGATGAGACGTTAAAGTACAGAATAGGTGTTAGATGGTACTATTCAGTTTCATTTTCTTATTATATAAGTGCTATTAAATTATACAGCTTTTTGTAGCTTATTAAATGATCATATGTTTATTGTTTATAATTGTTATTATTATTGCAGATGCTTCATACAGCAAATAAATTTTTACTCTATTTGTCTTAACACAACCAGTTTCACAAAAAATACGTATTACAGAATTTGTACTTACACGAGCAACAGCTACACGATGGTTACCACATGTGGAGCAGAATCTGATACCCTTCTGGGTCATCTAATATAACCCCCATTCATTCGGCGGTTCGTGTTACTCAGTCATTAGCATACTAAATTGTGTTTTGTGTACTATTGTTTGTCTGTTACAGTTGGATTTTTTTAGTCATGGCGATGTCAGTTGTTTTTTTACTTATAAGTTTGAACGTCACTCTGGTATCTTTCGCCTCTCTTTTAAAGGTGTTTTAGTAGATTAATTATCAGATGGAGTTATCTTCAAAGTTCATACTGTAACCACTCAATTTATTGTACTACAAAAACTCAATTTATGCAGTCACTTTGACTTTGTTGATTGTATAAACTTGTGCGTAGTTCTCTACAAAAACGTAAACCAAATGCTTAAGTTTAATATAACATAGGGGAAAACGGTATGTTTGTCAATAGAGCAAGTTTCTATCAGAGACCAAATAACATTTATTCAATTTAAGCAAATATATGTCACTTTAAGGCCATTAACAATGAGTAAAACCAATACCATACTATTATCTATAAAGATTCTTTAACAACAACATTAAAGTTACAATAAAAAGCCTTCAGTGTATATACTTACATATGTATGATAAACCAATGAAATTTCAAGAAGAATAAATGTGACTTACTATGCGTTGTGTGACATTGTCGTGAAGAGCACGTGCAGTAAAATCCTTGTCAAGATTGGAGGTCCGTTTCGCAGTGTTGGATGTATATACATTATGTACGAACACAACCAAGTCCGGCTAGAACGAAGACGTAAAATCTGATGCTCTGTATTTAAAGAGTACCAAACTCTCTGCACGTAAGGAACCAGTGGTGGCTTGTTGGAAGGCAAAATGCATTTTTTTTCTATCCAAAATACTCTCATTTCCAAGTGGCTGTCAAAATTTCTAGGACCTTCATCTTCTATTATACAGGTCAGGGCCACTAGAATTCTGATATCAGAATACATTTCAATACTTAAATATATTTTTAAAACGCAAAATGTAAACATGCTACAAGTATGGGCTTCTACGAGTTTAGTATACTATATCTTGAGAATTTGATTTGAAGGTAATTTATACAGTATCTCGATATCTCATGTTTAATAAGTTTTTTCTGCTAACGATTTTTATAACATAATCTTCAATTTGATACTCAGATAAAATTAAATGTTGTTACAAGGCTTCAGAATTCGAGTATTATCAAAGTAGTCCAAGACGTGTTGACTACTATTACAATGTACAAAAAATGTATGCACCAGACAGGTCATTTTACGTTAAATAAAAAAAGACCAGTTGACCACTGTCCATTTTAAAACAATTTGAGGTCTTAAAAACTAGACACCGTTTTTTATGGCCTCGCAACGAAGTTGTCGGTGCCATATAGTTTTACCCTTGTCTGTAATTCAGAAATTCCGTCATTCCGCAACAAACCATTATACGGAGTTTTTTTTTCTAAACGCCTTCAGATATTGGGCTAATTTTTGGTATGTGAGTTTACCATGATAAGTTACAGATCAAGTTTAAGTTTCGTTCTGCTCCGCTAATTTTTACCGAAATTAAGGGCTTTGCACTTTGATAAATTGTTGAAAATCACAATTATACGGATTTTTTTTCTAAACGCCTTAAGATATTGGGCTGATTTTTGGTATGTCAGTTTACCATGATAAGTTACAGATCAAGTTTAAGTTTCGTTCTGCTCCGCTTATTTTTACCGAAATTACGGGCTGTGCACTTTGATAAATTGTTGAAAATTACAATTATACGGAGTTTTTTTCTAAACGCCTTCAGATATTGGGCTGATTTTTGGTATGTCAGTTAACCATGATTAGTTACAGATCAAGTTTAAGTTTTGTTCCGCTCTGCTAATTTTTACCAAAATTACCGGCTTTGGACTCTTTTGATATGTGAGATTACCATCACGTTTGTGTCCACATGAGTTATTGAAATTGCAGAATTTTCAAATTTTCGAGACGGGGCCATTCGTCTCGTTTTGAAACATCTAGTTTAGAAATGGTTCACATGATGCTGTTTACTGGAGGTTTTTTTTTATTTTTTTCGCATGTTTTGTGCATATTAATATGATATTAAATCAAGTTGGCATGTAAGTAACTGCTAAAGTTCTTTGTTAATCTATGTACCATTGTCAATTTGCTTAATTTCTTTTGTTAACTATACTGAAACCGGACTCGGACTTTTTAAACTGAGTTTTACTTTGCATATCGCTCTGTGTTTGCTTTTTCTTCATTGGCTAGAGGTATAGGGGTAGGGTTTAGAACTCGTAAAACAGTTTTAATCCAATGCATTTTGCCGCCTGTCTCAAGTGATGAGCCTCGGGCCTTTTTTAGTCTTGTATGCATTTTGATCTTTATTCATTTATATGTTTTTGGGTTAAGTATGACGTCCATTTTACTGACCTATAAAAAAGAAGATGTGGTATGATTGCCAATGAGACAACTCTCTACAAAAAACACACTTTTGTTTAGGGACAAGCAGCTTAAGTCTGCTTACGGGTGCGGGATTTTCTCACTGTTTTGAAGACCCATTGGTCTCCATCGAGTGTTTTCTGCTCCTTAGTCGGGTTGTTGTCTCTTTGACACATTTTCAATTTCCATTCTCCATTGTATAATATATGTACATGTATGTGAAAAGGGAGAGGTGGTACAAATGTATGATGGCTTATAAGACAATTATCCATCAAAGCAAAAGTGCCTTACCTAAACCAATGCCTTTTCATTTAACTCGGACACTACGCTGCATATATCGTGCTTGACTAATTCAGACACCGTAGAAACAGAATATATCATGCAACTGAGATAAATATCACAATTTAAATCTGAAAGGGATATGTTTCGGGCAGGACTTTGGAAATGGACATTCTTAATTCAAGTCAGATACAAAGATATATTTAGATTAAGATTTAATGTTGCATAGTGTCTTATAAGGTCTTTGCCATGAATGTTTATAAAATATTTGCCACTGGACGGTAGGCAATCAACAGTCTTGTCTCGCCAATGATTTCAGTTATATAAAACAATATTTTGATTCATTTCTTAAAATACGCAAGGGCGAAGGGTTTACAGTATATAGAATGATGGGCCAGGAAAAAATGAAAAAAAAAAATGAAAAATTGGAGAATAGAGAATAATAGGGTGTTTGAATACAGAGAATGAAGCATATTGAACCGGCTAAATAATGAAAAGAGAAAAATTGACAAAACATAGACAACAAGAATGTGTCCCAAGTACACGGATGCCAACTCTGCACTATCATTTTCTATGTTTAATGGACCATAAAAATGGGGGGGGGGGGGATCTCTAATTCGGCATTAAAATGAGAAAGAGCATATCATAGGGAACATGTGTACCAAGTTTCAAGTTGATTGGACTTCAACTTCATCAAAAACTACCTCGACCAAAAACAACAAATTATTTTTGTACTTACTGTTTAGGTGTGCTTTTTTAATAAAATATAAAAGGAACTATTTTAGAAGATAGAATCTGGATGTACTTAGGTGAGGTTAGTTGAAAATTAATAAATTAAGAAGTTAAAATTGAAACTATAAGCTGGTAGAGCATCAATTAAGGATGAAAATAAGCTAAAAATATTGATAGGTCATGGACCTCCTTTTCGAGATAATTGAGATTTAAAATATGGCGGGAAAAGGCTGATTCGGACTTTTACCTTATACTTGCATTGGTATTATTGGGTCTCAAAACAAAAGAAAGAAAATTAGGAATCTTCTAAAATTTTGGTAAATGACCTTTCATGAGCTATTAAGTCTTATATGAAAAAATAAATGAGTGTTATGGGGCAAAATATTTTACATTGTATTGTATGGGAAAACACCAAGAAATCCGAACATTTGACACCAATTCCAAAACCTCACCTAAGTACATCCTTTACACAAAGCTAGTACTTCGATAGTGACAGACTGTCAAAACAATGAAATCGAATAGCGTCTGATATTGATGACAGGGCCATTTTGTAGTCTGGGGAAAAAAACCAATAGTTGTGATAAAAAATTATAACAATTCGCCCCAAGGGTACTCGTCCCATACAGAATATTACTGTTTGTCCTTATAACATTTATTTCAATTTTTATTAGGACAGTACACCTTTGACTATTACACTTAAAAAACCACAAGACAGTCTGTAGAAGGTTTTTTACGGAAATAAGTTTTGTCCCAAAATTCCACCTTTTTTACTTGTGCCTTGTTAGCCAACTTTTTTAAGATTTGAAAATTTCAAACGGTCAAATTCGATTAAAGTTTTGTGATTTTCAAGATTAATAGACTAAATGTTAACAATTTTGGCAGGAATTAAACGACAACATTTTTTCTGACTAAGTTTGAAAAAAAAATGTGTTATCGGGGCTGGCCAGACTTTTTTGCCGTATCAATAATTAAAAACTGTGTTTTTTTTTATCATTGTATTACCATGCTGTTTTAGATTAAATTTAAAATATGTTTTTTTCTATGCATTTTAACAGTCAAGAGTATTTCTAATGACAACATTTCAAAAACACACATGATTTTAACCTACTAGTGTTTTCGACCGTTTGTTTAAGGGTACCCCAAAACTGGTTATATTCAATATACACTAAACATATAATGAAACGGTGAATTTCATTTATACTTTTGCAGATGATGCATTGACTCCTACCTTTTCATTGGTGCAAATATAAGAAACATTAAACGACTGTGAAGTTTTGGTGTTACTACGGCATACCCCCTTAATCGAAGCCGTAAAAAAAGAAGGTTTTATTGTGTTTTACTAAAAAAATAGTCTTTAATAAATATTTTAAAGTCAAATCGGTCCGTCAAAAATGACAACTATTTCAAAGTATAAAAAAAAATACTTTCATTAAACCATTTATTCCGCCAAACACTTATTGTATACTAAGTCTGAGTGGTAAATTTAGATTGTCGGGATTGTGATGAAGAAGGTCCTAGTTTTTTAAATTAATCCTTCCGTTCACTTATATCGATTTTATTTGTAGTGTATGTTTATACGGATTTAGTGGAACATTGCTCGTTATTAAAATTAATGTATAATTGTTTTTCCCTTTAGTTGTCGAATTTCTTTGCATGTTTTATTCTAACTGATATGATTTAGAAATGCACAAACCTGACAAAAGATGAAAGTAAAATAAATCGGCGGTTACTTTTGTTCATACAAAGGTAAAACCATCTGTCATTTAGTTCATCAGAATCACGGTAGATATAATAGCTTTCGTCACTTCTGAAATATATCATTTAAGACTTGAATCAAATAATATATGTTATTGCCGGTCTTTGTAACAATAAAATACAAGAAGTTTTTTAATTTTCAAAACTTATAAAAGGAAATTATGAGCAAATTAGGTATTTATCAAGTTAGATTACTAAGATTTTTGGTTATTTTGTTTATTTATGTCATGGTTTCGTGTTCATCATGATCTAAGTTATACAATCTTGCTCTTTGTTTAAGTCGATTGTTCACCATTTGATTTGACATATTTGACTATTAACATGCTTGAAACATTACATGACTTTTGTTTGTATGCTTTGAAAAAGCATTCAAATGTCTTACCACTGCCAGTGCAAGGTTATGGCTGACGTTATTTGTAATTATAAATGCGTTAATATTTGCTATTACACGGTTTTTAGGGTTTCAGTGAATAATGCAGACATGACAGCAAAGTCACACTTGCGTTTAATAGATATAGGAAGATGTGGTGTGAGTGTCAATGAGTCAATTCTCCATCCAAATAACATTTAATAAAAATAAGTTGTTTAATATCTGATAACCTGTATAAAGTGAAGGTTTATTGCCGCAGTGCTCAATTTCCTTAGTATTTCAAATCTTTTGAAGTTTTGAAATACTTAGGCTTTTCTACCTCCGGAATAGATTACCTTAACTGCATTTAGAAAGTTTTTTTTTGAATTTTTGTCCTCAATGCTCTTCAATTCGTAATTTATTTGGCCTTTTCTACTTTTTGGAATTCGAGCGTCACTGATGAGTCTTTTGTAGACAAAACGCGCGTCTGGCGTAAATACAAATTTAATCCTAGTATTTGGGATGAGTTATCTTTTTCACAAATCCAGGACAAAACATGCTTAAATTTTGTTTTTGTCGTGATTGCCTTGACATTTATTATAATTTCAATCAGTCGAACTATGGGACATTTTCCTGGTGCTTTTTAATCAAGCACTAAGAGGAAGGAACCAATCGAAACGTAATTATTTTGTTGGGACTTGATGCGATTTATTTTGCAAAAAAATCCAATCGACAGTTTGTTTTTCAAACGTTAGATTAATACCTCGGTTTAAGCAATTAACATTTGATTACAATACTCCGTGATTTTTGAAACGAGTGTTTGGGCAGGAATACTCAAAAGATAATTGCACAAAAGGAAGGGAGGACATTATACTTCCGTTTTTGTTTTAAATTCTTTGTAGCATTAGTCCTCCTACGACACTAACTCTGTGTTGAAGTAACAACTGGTTCTCCAAAAATTTATATCTGGATTGTGTCGTAGATAACTATTTTAATTCGTTTATCAAAATAACATCCAGGGAAATCGGAAGTATTACATTTCCCCAGCATTAGGTTGGCCTTTTGTGCACCCAAGACAGATGAAGGAAGTCAACATAGGAGCGCTGTAATTGGATGTAAGGGTACAATACATGTTTTATTTATCTATGAATAACTGAAGTTTGTAAATTTACAATATAAATTTTAAAACCTATTGAAATATTTTCTAGAGGGTTATTTGAAAAGGCTTCCAAAATTTCATAAATTTGGTGTAAAATGACGTTGGGCATGGGTAACATAAACAAGCGTCGTTGGAAATTGGTCATGATACTATTTGGCTTCAATTTATAAAATAGAGTAATAAAGTACTAACACCACACATAATTATTTTATCCAGGTTTTTATTATAAAAACTGGTAAATTTAGAATATGTTAGTTTTGTCGCCTATGGCAGAATAAATAGTACCGTTTTCCCTCCAAATGATAGCTATATATTTTTCAAACTATATTAAGATAGGACGACTGGTTATGATTCGGAACTATTATGATAAAAGAGCTCAACCAATTAAAAGTTTGAATAAAAGCAACGCATCCTATTTACATGCATTTAATAAAATTGATATTTCGAACTAAAATTAAGTGTTCTTGATTTTTTCTGGTTTGAAACACATATACGTAAATATTAAGATAAAAGTTGTTTTAATAAAATAATTTTACAAATGAACACGAAGTTTATTTGATAATTGTCACAATCAGTGAACGCGAAAAGTAAACGCGCGTTTACTTTAAGGTGCACGTAAAAATACACTTGTGAAATCTGAAGTAAACGCCCTTTACTACTGACTAAACGGATACAGAGTAAACGCCTGTTTACTCGGGTAGACATTAGAAATTTCCATTTACTAGTTAACGCGAAAATTGAAGTTAGCTAACGATATATATGCACGAGGCGTTAACTTAGATTGCTGTTTCATTGATTTCTATCCCATAACTCAAGTTATGTCATCAACTTCTGTAGAACAAATGTTCATCACTATAATAAATTCTTATTTGTTTTACTTGAAAACCAAAATATCCTGCTTGCTAGATATTTTTGAACTATTGATGTTAGTCCAATGTCTTATATCTGGGTACAGATGCGCATTAGTTTTTCCATAGGCCGTAATGGTAACGTTTTCTTCTGTTGCTCAGTCCATATCGGTAACTTGGATATGTGTGATGGCTCGTTTCGAAGCTGAGACATTTTGACATATGTGGTTAAATTTTCGGGGTACGAAGTGAGATTACTTTTTCCGTAAATTAGCAAACCCCGAGTATCCTTTTGTGATGCGGCTCCTCAAGGTAAATAATCCCATTTTTAACACAAAAAGTTCTTTGAAAATTTAATACTTTGAACACATTTAATAGCTCCATAGATTTTACACATTTATTCTGTGTTCCCCTACTTTCTAAATTAATTCAAATGGTTAAGCTCAGTCACTTGTTTATCATAGAAAAGTGTCAAATATCACTACACAGAGAATTTTTGTTTACACGTGACTTTTGAGGGTCTCATTTCAAGGCGCATTAGGGATCTTGTCCCATATTGAAATCCATACTTCTTATTTTTCCAAATATTTTTATGTGATCTTCATCGGTATAACATTCTGAATAAATCTGTGTATTTTTGTCCATTTCTGAAAAAAAATAAAGTTGTTTTAGCACTATAAGGCAATGACACTTTCGTCGCTATATTCATTTATTTTGAATACAATGAGTATGTATAAGTAATTTCTTCCAGAATACCTTCACTAGTCAAAACAAGGACAAAACTTCTGATTATAACCTCTTATTACAATACACAGACCCTGTTAAAGCATTCTACAAAATTTTCTTGTGCCTTAAAATGCATTTTGACAGAGATATTATGCAAAAATGAAGGTTGTATAAAAAAAAACAACACCAAAATAATTATTCTTTCTAGTGGAAATCTGGTATTTAATACTGTTAAAACCACTCTAAACTACTTGGAAATCATCCATATCATATAATTAGAGTACAATATAGTGCAAATTTTCAAAACTTGTCCTTTCACATAATTCTATTTAAGAAAAAAATGTTTTTTACATGTATTTCAGTGAAAACCTTTTATCAGTGAGAAATCCACAAGAGGTCTTAACGGAAACATTGTGACATCACATGTATAATGGCGTCATTAAATAACGACAGATCAAAGTAGTGCTAAATATAGTTTGCAGTGTTACATGAGAAACAGTTGCCGCAAGATTTAACTCGAAATATTGAGTCGTAACGATCTGTAACTAAGCCTTTTCATTTAATACCAAGACCATAGCAACAGTTTTCATATTAGCATATTTTTAACATACCGACTGTAATTTCAATTGCATAAATATCATAAAAAAACAATTTAGAGCTTGCCTAATAAAACAAAATGCTTACCAGTTATTCAGGACTTTTTAAAACCTCTAGTTTGCCATCTCAGGTTGAAAATAATGATACGTCTGGAACTGAAATAAGACAAAAAAAATACTCAGGCTTTGTTATCATTTGATTTAAATACATAAGTATTATTGAGAGAGAAAAATCTTATTCTTGAAAGTTTAATCACAAGGAAAGACAAATGCTTCTCCCTTGTGGCTTAGCCACCTTCATTTAAACCTTTTGTATTAGAAGCAATGGGTAGTAGCTAACTAGCTTAATAATTGAATAGGTGCAGAAATATTGTTTTCAAAAAAGTTTGACCCTCCCCCTTTTTCAGTGCTGAGAAATGACAATATCTTTTGTTTTGCTCATGTGCATTAAAAATAATAATTCATGATTTTCTTAAAGCATGTAAATGTTTTTTTCTGTTTTTTATGCATATGATATCTACTGACCAGGGGTCAAATCATTGGTTAAAAGCACATGTGATGATGTATCTCACTTTACTCGTATGAAGTGTGTTATCTCCCTTGATTATCAGGTATTTATGTAGACCAGAGTGATAATTACATAACAAAGACTATATTGTGTCATGTTTACTTACAATTTAATAATATTTAAAAGTTATTTCTTGCCTTTTCAATGTAGCAAACAAATTCCTTTCAGATCTCTCGGAAGTAAACAAAGTTATGATTGTGCCTAAAAAAAGTGTTCAGCCCCGTGCCAGTAATGTATTTTAAAAGCAAAAATTTCCTTGAGTTTTTGCTGATCTTTATCAATAATATTTATCTTAAACCATTTATGATAACTAGGTATAAATAAAAAAATACTAACCATCATTTTCGGTGGTGTACAGGTATAATCATCCATAAATCAGTCCGACAACTTCTGGAATTGAGCTTCTAAATTGGGTACAGATGCGCATTAGTTTTTCCATAGGCCGTAATGGTAACGTTTTCTTCTGTTGCTCAGTCCATATCGTTAACTTGGATATGTGTGATGGCTCGTTTCGAAGCTGAGACATTTTGACATATGTGGTTAAATTTTCGGGGTACGAAGTGAGATTACTTTTTCCGTAAATTAGCAAACCCCGAGTATCCTTTTGTGATGCGGCTCCTCATGGTAAATAATCCCATTTTTAACACAAAAAGTTCTTTGAAAATTTAATACTTTGAACACATTTAATAGATTTAGATTTTACACATTTATTCTGTGTTCCCCTACTTTCGAAATTAATTCAAATGGTTAAGCTCAGTCACTTGTTTATCATAGAAAAGTGTCAAATATCACTACACAGAGAATTTTTGTTTACACGTGACTTTTGAGTTCCTCATTTCAAGGCGCATTAGGGATCTTGTCCCATCTGTATTCTCAGCCCGGAAAGTGACGCCAAGTTCCATAGTTGTAGTTTGGAATCAGATAGTTGCTGATTGTTCTGAATTGTCTGCAACGTGTGTGTAATTATACACCAATGTTGATAACTTCAGTTCATCAGGCAAAGAACATATTGCATCGGAATACACAGAATGTAGATATAAAACCACGTGACATGCAAAGACTTTCGAATTTTCGGACCAGAATAGATGTCAATAACAAACTTAAGGCTATATGTTGAACTTTTAATTGTTTTTATTTTTTTGTGATAAGCAAAAACGTAAAAGAGTAGAGAAAGATATATTATGGAAAATCAAATTCATAATTGAAATCTAGAATGGAAACGCCAAGGCAAAGGGAAAGAAATATATACAATGGACATTCAAACTTATTTCTTGAAGATGATTACGCTATATAGATCAAAGACCAAAAAATAACAGTAATTCAAACACAACCTAGAAAAATTAAAATTGACCATCAAAAACCTCCCAAACAATTAGGATGCTATCAGGTGATTTGAAATAGTCAACATAATCTGCTGCATACATAACCCACTATAATTAATAACATGAGCAAAACGACGTGTACTGCATATTGAGAAGGATCTGCTTAACCTACGCGAATTCCTGCTATTATATATAACATAGTGAATTACAGGATGGTAATAGACAACAGTTCTTAACAGTTTAATGGTTTATAGAAATAAAAGGAATGCAAGAAACTATAAAAGCATTTTATTGGACGACAGAGATTTAAAAATACACAGTTTATGTTAAACTAGAACACATCTACTAAATCGCGGGCATTATGTAAACTGATTTAGGATGAATTTTTGTAAAACAAATTATAACTGGAGTATTAAAAAAGCTATGAAGTGTCATTGGTACTCGGGAACAGGACAATTTTTGTAGCCCTCCCCCTTTTTTAAAATACATATATTTTTTTGTTTTCCTTTGATATCATTCATTTTCACGTTTTTCTGTATAGTATGAACAGACATACCAAAATCAATCTGTAAATGAAGTATGACCGATAATGAAAGTAAACTTAATAGTAAATAGTAAATAGCAAATACAATCACACTTAGTAAAGGTATGTTCTCATGAGTATACAGAAAAAGCGAAAATAATTGTCCAGTTACCAAAGTACTAATGAAAAGAATGTGTAATTTTAACCAATCCTAAACGGAAGTGTTGATTATGACTTAAAAGTCAGTCTCATCTTCGTTTTCCTCCGACAATAACCCAGACGGGATAATCATAAGAGAGGATGACAAATGCAAATATGCATTGTACCTATAGGACACAAAGGCATGATGATTTATATAATGTGAAAAGAAATGAAGCGACACTTAACATTTTGACGTTTAAAAGCATAGATTATGATACATTTGACTATTTCGAAGACAATAAACAACTTAATCGGTTTGAAATGAAATGTATTTATTTAATTTTTGAACTGTCAATAACCATATAGATGAAAAGGGTTACCGCTAAAGGGAGGTCAATGCAATTAACACAAAAACGATTTTTAATCAGTGGCATGATCACCCTTGGTCCAATTTATTTGGTATGCCTAGTTGACAATTGGTTGAAACTACAATTATAAATGGGAATTAAAGAAATACAAAACTTGCCTTCAGAATTGTACACCAATTGAACAATACAAAAGGAACGCAAGGATTTGAGATCTAACATATATACTATGTCTTCACAAGGTTGTATAATATTACATGTGTTTGTCCTATCTTAACTAAGTATTGTCATTTGAAGATAAGTTCAGCTTCTTGTTTTCATAAGATCAATGTGAGGAAAAAGGCACCTTTGTTCAAATGCTCATTTGCTACTACATAATAACATTGATATATTGGCGTAATATCACATACTTTGGGGGGAGGGGGGGGGGGAGGAGTAAAAATCTCTCTCCGCCTTTAGGCAAAATCTGCATCTATTCTCTTAAGTCCCAGTAGTGTCATGATGAATGGCATTTTGTCTGCTCATATTTACTGTACTTTAATGTTTTCCCCGAGTGCCTGTTTAAATACACTGTCTTTAAACAGTCGACACAGTTTGCAGAAAGGCACACGTCATTAAAGGCAAAGGTGAAAATATGTGTGACACAGCGACGCATCGAAATAAATCGTACAGACCAAGACAAAAATGATGTTTCGAAAAATAATGCAATAAGATCTAAATTCATAAAAAAAGTTATTTTAAATTCTAAATCTATAAAATAAAAATGTCAAAATACTAATAATGTGACCGAAGATATGTACATATGTTTGATAATTGCTAATAAGCTGCTCGTACACAGATTGAATTCATACCTTTTTTCGTATGAGTCAAGAATATCACTGTTTACCTCAAAAGGAATATAGATATTCCTGGTACCTTTGATAACTATTTACACCACTGGGTCGATGCCACTGCTGGTGGACGTTTCGTCCCCGAGGTTATCACCAGCCCAGTAGTCGACACTTCGGTGTTGACGTGAATATCAATAATGTGGTCATTTTTATAAATTTCCTGTTTCCCAAACTTTACATTTTTGAAAAAACTAAGGATTTTCTTATTCCAGGCATAGATTACCTTAGCCGTGTTTGGCACAACTTTTCGGAATTTTGGATCCTCAATGCTCTTCAACTTTGTACTTGTTTGGCTTTATAAATATTTTGATATGAGCGTCACTGATGAGTCTTATGTAGACGAAACGCGCGTCTGGCGTACAAAATTATAATCCTGGTACCTTTGATCACTATTTACACCGCTGGGTCGATGCCACTGCTGGTGGACGTTTCGTCCCCGAGGGTATCACCAGCCCAGTAGTCGACACTTCGGTGTTGACATGAATATCAATAAGTGGTCATTTTTATAAATATCCTGTTTCCTAAACTTTACATTTTTGAAAAAACTAAGGATTTTCTTATTCCAGGCATAGATTACCTTAGCCGTATTTGGCACAACTTTTTGGAATTTTGGATCCTCAATGCTCTTCAAATTTGTACTTGTTTGGCTTTATAAATATTTTGATATGAGCGTCACTGATGAGTCTTATGTAGACGAAACGCGCGTCTGGCGTACAAAATTATAATCCTGGTACCTTTGATAACTATTTACACCACTGGGTCGATGCCACTGCTGGTGGACGTTTCGTCCCCGAGGGTATCACCAGCCCAGTAGTCGACACTTCGGTGTTGACATGAATATCAATAATGTGGTCATTTTTATAAATTTCCTGTTTCCCAAACTTTAAATTTTTGAAAACACTAAGGATTTTCTTATTCCAGGCATAGATTACCTTAGCCGTATTTGGCACAACTTTTCGGAATTTTGGATCCTCAATGCTCTTCAACTTTGTACTTGTTTGGCTTAATAAATATTTTGAAATGAGCGTCACTGATGAGTCTTATGTAGACGAAACGCGCGTCTTGCGTACAACATTATAATCGTGGTACCTTTGATAACTATTTATACCACTGGGTCGATGCCACTGCTGGTGGACGTTTTGTCCCCGAGGGTATCACCAGCCCAGTAGTCGACACTTCGGTGTTGACATGAATATCAATAATGTGGTCATTTTTATAAATTTCCTGTTTCCCAAACTTTAAATTTTTGAAAAAACTAAGGATTTTCTTATTCCAGGCATAGATTACCTTAGCCGTGTTTGGCACAACTTTTCGGAATTTTGGATCCTCAATGCTCTTCAACTTTGTACTTGTTTGGCTTAATAAATATTTTGATATGAGCGTCACTGATGAGTCTTATGTAGACGAAACGCGCGTCTGGCGTACAAATTATAATCCTGGTACCTTTGATAACTATTGTATGAATTAAAATAAATTGTGTCCTTGTGACAATGCATATGGTTTAAAACATTAGAATTCCTTCACAGTCACAAGTCAAATGTACATCTATTTAACATGAAATAAGCTAGCATATGAAACCAATATTTTCGCCTGAAATGGAGCAGTCAATTACCAATCAACGAGTTAAGTAATAATTTATTCGATTATCTCTTGTGTTATGTATCTAACATGTTATGGTCCAAAATATGCATTGTGACCTTCAACTGGTATATGGTTTTTTGGTCGGACTGCTGTCTCCTTGACAAACTCCCCACTTTCATTCTCAATTTAATGAACTATATGCGTATTGCGTTACACAGTAAGCAACCAATTGATAAATGAAATAATTTATAAAGATTTTGTCTTTTATTCAGGTTGACTCTAATAGAATAGATGCTATTTTGATAAAACACGTTTAGTGAAACATCGTATAGAATCAGAATCCTTGTCGAATAATTTGTAAAGCTTAAACCTTCTATGTTTTAATTTCAAATTAAGCTTCTGCTTGCGACATATGCGTTCGAGTAGCAACTGAACAATATCTCGTTTAATTTAATTCAATAAAACTGTAAACAAGCTGTTAATGGACTGATTTAGTATGCGTATTTGTAAATGTAAACATAAAACACGAAAAAGAAAAAAAATAGGACCAGCTGTAACATCAAAGTAACACCTTTCTTTTAATGAATCAATTGACTCATTCGAATTCAGAAAATAGTGTTTTCGTTATGTGTTCATTCAAATGTTTCTCCAACAAGCCCTATCAAGACACTATTTCATTCATATGATTAGCTGTCTCTATGTACTGCTACACATGACCATTCTGTAAACTTGATTCCAGTTTGACCATGTATCTATATTTTGTATTTTGGTCCATCATTCTTTACATGCTTTATTCTGTAAACTATTGCGAGACATACAAAGAAAAACTCTCTTTCATCTTTCATCTGTTTGTTTGATTGCAGATGTTAAGATAGAGAAAAAGATACTTACAAAAAAGTGAAATAACAAAACTACCCAACTAAATTGAAAATTCACGAATAAAATTCTCCATGACAAACTTACTTATATGCTTTGTAAGTGCAGTGAAACAAATAAACATCTAGACCATGACAACGAATTTAAAATGCAGTTATACATTTTATGGTATATTAATGTACATAAACATATTTTAAAGTCATATGAAACGAGTGTTTATATAATTTTAATGTATAGGAAAAAATACTGACACCTGATATTGATGCGACAATCAAATTTTGCAATTACTAAACTTTAATCATTTCAAATTTATATGCAACAATTCATTCGGAGGCAGAAAAATACTTACTTGTCTGGCCAGAACAAGAGTATTAGTAAAAACTAGAAATAGTGTCACTTTGTATTGTAATCGACACAGATATTTATAACCTTAGACTTAGAGAGTTATCGATTTGTGTAAAATTCTTCCAAATTAAGGAATAACAAGAGCATATGTTTAATGCGCTTGTAAAAAAAATCTAACATAAAGGGAAAATACATATGACACGTTTTTGAATGCGACAACACATTTTGCACGTTTAATCACGAACGTCTCCATGTTTATGTCAAACAATCCTACCTGATGTATAAAAACTACTCAAGTATTATGTCAAACAATCCTACCTGATGTATAAAAACGACTCAAGTATTATATCAGTACTTGAATGTAAAAAAAACCCAGAAATGTTATAATTTTTTTTATCGTATTCGACATAAATATTAGTAACGGTAGACTCAGAGGGCCCTCAACTTGTGTAAAATTATTCAAATGTTTTAAATAGTGATATTTAATTATAGTCCAAATAAATCCGTTGATTAAACATAGCAAATGTTATTGTTCTAATTTTCTTTTATTTGTCTTTATGAGTATTACCTTACTGTTTAGTCTGAGGTTTTTTTTGTGATATTAATTTGAAGTAACTCGGTACTTATACATCCTGTCATTGTGTTATTGTTCTATGATAGTTTTTTGAATTCTTGTCTTTCATGGTTGCGTATGTGCTTTGTATTTATGCCATTATGTGTGTATTTGGTATATTTGATGGGGCTCTTTACTTAAACATCCCTTCATTGTGTTTTTGTGAATTGTATTGTTCTGTATTCTTGTCTTTCATTTTGCTAACGTGCTTGGGATATATGCCTTTGTGTGCTGCTTTGTTACATATTTGTTTGCTTTAATAGTGGTGAAAATTATAACACAATGCTGACTGCTCTACTCCTATTTTCGACATTTTTACTTATTACGTATGTTTGTTTTGTTCATACATCGTTGAGAATATACTAAAAATTGATGCACCTCAGCCAAGCGAGAGGTTTATCTAGCTATCAGACTAGGGTGAATCCACCATCTTCTACAGAAAAAATGCTTGTACAAAGTCATGACTACGACAGCTGTTATCTATTCCTTTGATGTGTTTAAATTTTGATTTTGCAATTTGAATTATGACTTTCCGTTTTGAATTTTCCTCGGAGTTCGGTATTTTTGTGATTTTATTTTTTGCCTTAAGGTCAAGGAACAGTAAATGGGCTATGTCATATATTTTGTTAAAATTTTGCAAGCTACTAGGGCTCGTTCAACAACTACTAAAAATCGAAAACAAATATGCATTTGTCTCTTTTATTATCTGAAATATGACAATTTGAAAAGAGGTACGAAAGATACAAGAGGAACAGTCAAACTCATAGATTGAAAATAAACTGACAACCCCATGACTCAAAATAAAAAAAACCAACTATCTATATTAGTTTTGAGGAACAAGGTGAAAGTGATATTCTAACTACTTAGGTTTGGAATTAACATAGGTATGAAATATGGACCAACAACTAACAATGACAAGGCGTACGTTATCCTTGGCTAACGTTGGCAAGCAATTGGCATGTCAAATTTCGGTAAAAATACTAGGAGCATAGGTAACCATTTCAAATATAATCACACAGTCATTGTCAGTCTTTTAGAACGTCATGTTAACACAGCAACTGTAAGTTATAAACCAAGGCCAGAAGACCCCGCTTTACTACCCGTCGAGATTACAGACTGTTTATTCGTCGTGCTAAAGCAAGCGTATTTATTCCTGTCCCGCAGTTAAGACAAAGCTGGCATCCAGGTGCATTTGGTGCTGTTGGTCTTACCGTATAGGATTGCTTCTCATACCGTTGTAAGCTGGGTATGCATGTTCTACAGGGTAACACGAACTGACAGACATACAGTAATTCGGTGCTTAGAAACATTGTAGTGCCTCATTTTGATAATCACCTACTTGCGTCAAGACCCTTGTACATAGACGACAACGCTAGACCACACAGGGTAAGGATTTTAACCTAGTAAAAAGAGCAAGAAGCCATTGACACTATCGTTTGGCCATGGATCAAAGCATAGCCCTTTCAAGCAGGTATTGGATGCCATTGGCAGAATCTCAATCGCAGAGGTCCTACACTGCAAATTTGTTTGCGATTTAAGAGGTATAATTAATTTTCCTTACATCCAAAAGAAAATGTATAAAGACTTTTAATGCTATATGGTGGTTAATTGTTGTAAAATTAAAATCACAGTGAAACTTAAATTATGTTTCTGATTTGTGTAATTTGCACAAATGAACGCAAAATGTAAATGCATACAACCTGCATTAGTGACAAAACTAAACTCTATGGTTTGTTTATGGTATATGTTAGCAATATTGCTACATGAATGTTTCCCTTGTCGGAGGATTTACTGATTCATTTCAAATGAAATAATTTCAATTCAATAAAAATAGGTGGTGCTTAAATTTTGGCGGTCTCTATATATTTGAGTATAACGAATACAGTTTTTATGAATGTTTTTCTTTGTTTAATATTATTCAAAACATTGTTATTGTCATGCATGGTCTAGAAGATTTATTTTGATAAGTTAATGTGTCACACATAATTTCACCTTTGCCTTTCATAACAAGTTACAGTCTGCAAATTTAGTCGACCGTATTTAAAGACGGTTTTTTAGACAGCCACTCGAGGAATGTTATACTGATAAGCAGATAAAATGCCATTAATTGTGACACTGATAGGTCTTTAAAGAGGAGATGCAGATGTTGTCTTCACGTCAAGAGAGTCGCTTTGTCACACATATTTTCACCTTGAGAAAACTTTTCCTTTCATAGCATGTGACATTCTGCAAATTGTGTTGATCGTGTTTAAAAACGTTTCGTATTTGGCACACATTTTGTTTAGAATTCTGGGTCATCAATGATCTTAAACTTTGTACTTGTTTTTGGTTTTCTAACTATTTTGATCTGATCGTCACTGGTGATCCTTATGTAGACGAAACATGCGTCTGGTGTATCAAATCGTGGTACATGTGATTACTATACTCATTAAGACAGCCACTCGGGTAAATTGAATATGAGCAGAATTTTTTTTTTCTTTTCTTTTGTTCTGTTCAATTCATTTGATGTTTTGTAAGTTTTTATTTCCCATATATACATATCTGTAGTATTACCCAATTTTTCATCAACATTTACGTTTTGTTAATCAAGCATACCAAATAAACTAGATCGAGTTTGACCAGGCCACTCATTGAAAAGTTGTTATTGTATTAATTGCATTTACATCATTCTAGGGGTAACCCTTTTCAATAAATGATCATTGACATTTTAAATATCTAAATACATGAATTACAAACCGATTTTATTGTTTATTGTCTTCAAAGAGTCAAATGCATGCATAATTTTACATAAATTGTGTATTTCACTTTCTCTGTCGTGCAATAAAATATAAATTGCCATTTTAAATATTTGTTACTCATATTTTTTTTGCATCACTTTTTTTTAACCATCAAACTGTCAAAAACCATATTTAACTGTGTGTCATGTAAATGTATGGGTAAAAAGAGGTGTTTCAGTTTATGTTATTGTGTTTGAAGAATAATTCAGGACAATTCAATGATCATTTGAGGAAAACAGTGAGAACCTATTATTTATAATTTTTTTATAGTGAAAATGGTGGCACTAAAGGAGAAACTTTACAACACCCTTCTTTCAGTGGTTATATGTTTAATGTATTCATCGACATCAGGTAATGTTGCGTTAAATTTCATCTTGTCAGGTTAGCACTGATTGGAATAGAAATTTCGACTTTCACATTAATTTGATCAAACTTAAGAGGGAATGGGGACGAACCTTAGGTTTTTTTTACTAAAAAATCAAATCGGCTTTCCCCGGACGTTGCATTAAACTCATTGCAGATAACATGCTATCATTTGTATGCGCCTGATATGTGTTTAATCATGAAACAAGGCAAGCCAGTGAAGCTCGAATAAAAGAGTTACACAGGCTGAATAAAGTACGAAGTTCAAAAACATTGGGAGATGTTTTGCAAACTATAGCCTAGTTATTTATTTATGGAAAATAAAAATTTAATATTTCAAAAAGTTCGAATTCCATCTTATTCATTTCTGTACCACATAAACGATTTTATGAACAAAATATTTTCGAAGGTTTACCTTTAATATTTAAACAAGCTAAACATTAATTCATGAAGAACAATCTCTAATGAAACACTTTAAGCACTGACAGGTTCCGCTATCTTATAATTTCAACTAGCCACAAAATGTTATTCATCCGTATTGTACAGATTTGTAGATCTACTTTTTTTTTGTTATCTAGAGGCGAATTACAGCTCAGAAAAAAACTTTTCAAACCTGTTACTTGAAAACCAGTAGTATACATGTTTAACCCCGCCGCATTTTTGCGCCTGTCCCAAGTCAGGAGCTTCTGGCCTTTGTTAGTCTTGTATTATTTTAATTTTAGTTTCTTGTGTACAATTTGGAAATTAGTATGGCGTTCATTATCCCTGGACTAGTATATATTTGTTAAGGGGCCAGCTGAGGGACCCCTCCAGGTGCGGGAATTTCTCGCTACATTGAAGACCTGTTAGTGACCCTCTGCTGTTGTTTTTTATTTGGTCGGGTTGTTGTCTCTTTGACACATTCCCCATTTCCATTCTCAATTTTATGATATATTGCAATCATGTTTTTATTTTCATTTTTATTTTTTTAATTTTTGGATTGAATTGATTTAACATTTGAATATTCAGCCTCTACATTAATTTAATTTCTTTCTTGTTTTCTTTCTTTTACGTAATATATTAATTTTGATTTAAACTAGTCATATATATTCATTAGTCAGTTTCAATGAAAGGAGGATATTAGAGTAAAGGTCATTGTATCCGATTGGCTTCCTGTTATTTAAAAAAGTATGAGTTGATTATTACTTCAGCGTCGTGTGCATGTTCTAGATATATTTAGTTTGTTGATATTCGTACACATATGATTGGTGTCGTAATGTTTATTTACTATTGTTCGAGAAGGTGACATAAATATAAGGCAAGTTGTAAGTCTCAAAAGAGAGGCGAAATGTAACAACGGAACATTCAAACTCGTTTGTCGAAAATAAAATGAAAACGCAATGGCTAAAAAATACAAGACAAATAGACAAACAATAATAAAAAAAAACATGACATAGAAAAATGCAGACTGAGCAAAAAAACAAACCAAAACAACTGTGGGTATTATCATGTGCTCTGGTTCAAGTAAGTAGATGCTACTCCATATGTGGCACCCGTCGTTTTGCTCATGTTAGTATGAACTTGTCAAGAGAACCATATTTTTAGATAACTTACCTTTTTACAGTTTTATATTACAAATTCAGGCATTTTGAATAAAAGGAAATAGTAAGACATTCACGATAAAGAAACTGTTATTGCTGCGTATGAAACATAATTTGTTGACCATTTCAAAACACCTGATAGCACCTCGATTATTAGGGGAGGTTTTTGCACTGAACATTTTGTAGATCTACTTAATGGCTAAAAAATACAAGACAAATAGACAAACAATAATACAAAAAAACATAACATAGAAAAATATTATATTAAAATTAGAAGTTTGAATTTCCATTACGTATCTTTCGCCGCTCGTCTACGTGTATGCATATAACTAAAAAAACATTAAAGAGTTAGGCATACACAGTCTTAAATTTTAATTGACATCAACTCTGGTCCTTTTCGGCAATCACGTGATCTACTATCAACTTTTGGATGGTATTCCTCTTGTTTGTAGTAAGTAATTTTATGTAGCAATCCGTGCATATTTTTGAAGATATCTAAAATTGATAATCAATATTTAATTCAATATTCCTCCTTTGTCTGATTTTTTTACCCACACTATGAAGCAATATCAATTACAGTCTTATTGCTGGTCTTTCAATTCACATGCGGCACGTTTTCATAATTAAGGAAAGTAAAGTTTCAAAGTTGTCCTTAGATGAATTATTAGGTATTTTTGTAATATAACTCCTCAACGGTTTCGGTACATCCTCGGATTTCAAGTATTAACCTTATAACGTTCCTAAGGAAGGATAATCCAGAAAAGCGTAAGACAATTATTAAACGTGTTGTCAGATATTAAAATATTTAAACCCAAAAAGGGTGATATTTTATAGAGTGTGTTCTGTGTCCCATTGTTACATTTAGATTCGGTGTAGATATAAGTTACACAGGCTGTACGCATACAATAGAATGGTATATTTGCTCACCATGTCGCAGTAGCCGATCTACATCTAGCTCCTCATGGAGATGATGTTATGTACTCAAAGTTTATTTGCGATTCTTATTTAGGCTTTCATGAAAATGACAGCCGAAATCCATTCGTTTGATATATTTAAGCTTTTGATTTTGCCTTTGATTGAGGACTTTTTGTTTTAATATTTTATAGACGTACATTTTTTATTTAATCGATAGTTGGGGTTTTAAAATTTGTAAACTACTATCTATTAGAAGCAATGGTCGCTATAAAGTTTAATTTTGCTAATCCATAAAAACGATTTATTTTTGTTATAAATATCATAGAAAATAGATAAGTGGTAAAATTTGGTACACATCAATTGGAAACATACATCAAAAACGAAAATAAACAGCAACTGAAACTAAAAAAAATTATAGCAATTACTTATTTATGCAAATTAAATGGTTGAGAAGATAGATATGTGTTAAAAGTGCGCTTATTAATAAATAATGTTACATATATTTTATATTTAGCAAAAGTTACGTGCCCGAATCTTCCAGTTGTGTACTTTGTAACAGTATTATCACAGACTGGTTCAAACTATAATGATACGATAGTATACAAATGCATTAATGGTTACAAGAGAACAGGTGGGAACCTGATGAGGACGTGTAAAATGGATAGTCATTGGGATGGAATTCCTCCTCTTTGCAATAAGTATTAGTTAACTGTATTTGTCGGCTTTCATTCATTTCCTCTGAAAATAAACATGGGCCTTTTATAGCTGACTTTGCGGTATGGGTTTTGCTCATCGTTGAAGGCTGTATGACGACCTTATTTGTTAATTTCTGTGTCATTTGGTCTCTTTTTGAGAGTTGTCTCATTGACAGTCATACCACTTCTTTTCTTTCATATGAGTGTACAGTTTGATTGTCTAATTATGTTTGAGTTAATGCTAAAATCCGTGAGCTAAGGGTTATTTCACACGCTATACACACAATTAACATTATCAACGATCTGTGGCATACACGTAAAAATAACCCTGTCAGTTGGATATTTCTGTCCTTGTATCTTTCAATACACCAATTATATTTGACCTATTACTACAGAATCATCAAATTTAGGACAACTAAGACTTTCACTGGTAAACTAATTTATTAGATGAGGCCCATTTCAGATGAACCCTGTATGACATATACATAACCCTTTCAAAGATACCATATACAAATAAAGTAAACATAACTAATAACAACTGTGCTTCTTTTTTACCGACGGATTCCTTTATTCTTATGAACCTGACTTCATACATGATTTTCGAAAGAAGAACATAAATAAGTTAGCTGTATCCCTTCACTTTACTTAAATGATGATCACTCACTAAATATTTCAATTAGTTGACTACGTTGAACGCATCTATTTCATCGAAAATAAAAAAATAAAGTATGCAACAGATAAATGTTAAGGCTGTCTCATCAAGACAATGAGGGCCGGTTTAAACCAAACCATACAACACAAGAGATGATTTCAGCGTCTTAATTGTGAACAGTCCATTTCTATGTAGCGACATTCCAACAGCGTCTGCTTTCGGAGAATATATCGATCTCCCAATTGATACGATAATCGCGGGCTTATATGTTCTATCAAGATTTTATTGATCAAGAATTGCGGCTCACATGAAGTTATTTTTAATCATCAGTTCCAAATAGTGAACTTAAAATTATTCATCTTAAGTCGGTTGACCGCTATGAAAATTTCCGAAGCACATGTGATCCCTACAGTTATTGGTGGGGTTTGTTGTTCTTTTTTTTTCTATGTTGTGTTTTATGTACTATTGTGTGTCTTTTTCTTTTTTAGTCTTGGCCTTTTCAGTTTTTATTTGAATCATAAGTTTAATTCTCCCTCTGGTATTTTTCGCCCCTCTTTTGATAATAAGCCATAAAAGCTGTACCTGTTTTTCGAAAGACTCTGAAAGATGTCAAGGACAATAGACATATAGGTATAAATAGAATATATAAAAATGTACAAAACGTTAATGGATTCTGCGCTCTGATTTATACAGTGTTATACTAGTAGTTAACTCCGAAACAGCCACTGCAAAAGCTATTCTATTCTATTAAAAAACACATATAATTTCAATGTACATGCACCTGGTCTCTTATGATACATTGGATTCAAACGGCCAAATGCCACTCCTATCAATATATAAATAATTTAGACCTGCTGGATAATGACAAGTCATAATAAAATTTACCGGACAATTGGTGTAACAATTGATGTCGTTGACATTTTCATATAAATGAACAAAGCTTAAACTTATTCAATATTTATAATTAAAGTTTAAGATTTATTATTACAAGGTGTAAAAAAACCAATTACAACAATACTGAAACAGAACAGCGGACCAATTATAGCAGGAGGATTAATACTTTCTGGATTTTTCCTGGTTCCTATTGCATTTTGTTGCCTACTCGAAAGACGATCTAAGGATACAAATATGGATACATCATCAGTTGATGTGACGTAAGTAGAAAGTAAATTTACACAATCATATATACCGAACTAGTGACAAATGAATAACAACTGTTATATTCATGAAAAAAGGAGATTAAAGCTGGATTCATTGTTAGCATAGCTATACCTTTCAGTAGTAGTTTTTTTTTTAATAAAATGCTATCTTTTTCCTTCATATATCGTTCTGCAAATTGAGATGAAGTGTACGTATAGATTTGTAACGCCATGCAAGGATTTTCATTACTTCTTTATATGACGATATGAATTTTTTCTCGTTTTTGAAAGGCATGTGTTCACTTATAATTGCTTTATCCGTGTCATGTTTATCTAAAAGGATAGTTTATTAATTGGTAACAATTAGGCTTGCAGTACGACTGTCATTTGAATTAGTAAATTGTACTTTTTAGCAATCGTTTTTCTAACAATCCAATCAATAAACTTATTATACCAGGACTGAAGTGTTGTATTTGTGCCATTTGCGCGTTTCGTCTACAAAAGTCGGTAAAAAAGAAGTTTAAAAGCCCAAATAAAGTACAAATGCATATCATTATCGAAGGTAAAGCAGACACTTGATAAGAATACTGATGTTATTTTTATAATAAAAGTCTTAATAACAATTCAGTCTTCTATGAAAAAAGACTAAAATCATGAGCCATTGCAACCATGTATTGCATTCTTTTTGTTCTATTGTTTAAAAGATTCAAATTCATAAACACGTGTTTTACTCAGAAGTTCTCTCATGTAACTTAAGTATATAGTCTGAATATGTTAGCAGTTATCTCTTGAAGGTATACAATGGCATCTTGGTATATGTTTGGAAAAACGCATAAAGGGAACATATGTTTGAATGTAGTTGCAAACACTTATGGGTGATTATAACCTTTATATTAACTTGTTTATACAAGTGTTTCTACACTCAAAAAGACGTGAACCTTTCCAACGTAGGAGTGTGTCATAACTGTTTTATAGTTGGAAAAATAAACTTAATGAAGAATGTGGCCGACTTAACTATACCACCAGTAGTATTTGACAGTACATAATGGGCGGCTTCCAAGATATAATAATTGAGTAAAATATTTTGCACGCAATATCCTTCGTATCAATTCTAACCCATTTATAAAGAGTTCACTGATCATAATAAAAATTCCTGTATTGTATTTATACAAGATCAAACGTGTCCCCAGAGTCAAGACATATTTGATTTGTAGACAAAGCATTGCAATGTTTTCCATTTCAGAAACTTAAAAGAGGAGGACGATTTTCCAATAAATAACACACCTTCAAATAAAAATCAAATATACAGAGGCAGACAATATGGATATGAAGAGAACATAGATTGGTCAGATTACTTTTAATGTAATTGATTGAATTACAATTACTTTGTCATTTGTACGATTAAATTAAATTAATGATTACACAATTCTGAAAGTATCTGATTAAATTATTGATTACATTGGCAAAGTAATCAAGATTACATCTGATTACAATGAATTTACACCAACAAAAAAACAACATTTTGAATGATGTGTATGAATAAACGTTTATATAACAATAGGTTTTTTGGGAAAGGATTTTTTTATATGTTATAACTTCAAACTTCATCTATTGAATATTAGTAAACCACAAAAATCCACAGCATATATTCATGAACATTGTGTCACTGGTTATGACTCATTAAACTTTATCATCATTGATTTCTGAATTATTTTGACTTCCATTGAATAAGGTCGTTAAAGAGTTTGGTGTTGATCATCTGACATCTTCCGAAATTTATATTCATTTTAAGGTTCAGTTTCTGTAAGTTAAAATAGAGATGAAATAAAGTTATAATTTACTAGTTAAAAACTATTTTTTTAATAGAACGGTTTAAACAAATTGTAAACAAAATATGAATACTTAAAATTATAGCATTTTCATATGTTGTCCAAATACATACCAAAATTTGTTTAATTTAAACAACATCTTTGTCCAACTTTTGATTTAGTTTTTGCTAATTAGTTAATATTTCACAAGTCTGATTAATCTTTTATCATATATACTGCCCTACAGCTATAATCAATTGGTGATTGCAATAAAAACAAACCTTTAATTAGTCTCCTACCTGTCAATCCAAAGTTGTAAAAAATCACAATTTAAACAAAAGATGAAAATTCAAGGGTTTAAGAAAATAAGTATTTGAATATAACAGTTATCATCAAATATATCTATGTTCATCTATAAATTTTAAATATATGTACAATATCGTTTACTATTAAATGATGACGTTTTAATGCTGTAACAGTTTATCTTTTACTGGAGTGTACAAATCAATTAACATGCTTAAAGTAAACAAAACTATTTTAACATGTTAAATATTTATCAAATATGAACAACAAGAAGGTTCATTTATTGACCAAACACACTGTTTTAGATTTTGCTCATTGTAATCAGAATGTGATCAAAATGTAATCAGGATTACAGGGCATTTTGAAAAGTAATTGATTAAATTAAATTACATGTAATCAGATTTTTGGCTGATTGATGATTACACTGATTACTAAATTTGTAATCAATTACAGCTGATTAACGATTACGATTACAATTACAATTACAATTACCCCAAGTCTGGAAGAGACAACATTTCAGTAACGAGATTGAATTACAAACCAATAATGAATTAGATTGGTATGTAATCAGAATGAAAGCAAATGTGTATTTAGCATTATCTTTCTGTGTGTTCATGTGCGTTTAAACTAAACAGATATCTACCATCAGTATATATAATCTACAACTCTTATTTAAACACTATGGAGCCTTATCTTAAAGTGCAAGCAACAACTTATATACTAAATTATTGCATTTTAATACATTGAAAATTGCAAATGTACGATGATCACTAGATAGCAACCATTCATCAGTTTATTGTTAATTGTACAGCAATCAAACTACACAAATACGAAGTATACGCCTATCACTCTAAATATTTTTTAATAACTTGTTTGGTTTAATAGCGTCCCTTTATTGAAAATCTCTATGTCTAGCATGTTATTTTGTTCTTGCAATTTACTAATGACAGATCACTAACATTGTATCTCAAAATTTCTGTATCTCATCAACAATTATAATTTAAACATTACAGCATTGATTTTACATATTATTTTATACAGTATATTTTTTTATAATAAATTGAATTTAATCTTTTTGTTTTTAAATTCTTCTGAATTAAACTGTAAACATGCCGTTGTAAGTTGAACTTTTTGATGGATATATTGACAAAAAATCCAATGACGAATGTATTCGTTACTTGTATAACATCTTCATATGAACCTCTTAATTCTTAAAATATGAAAGGCAAGAGTACATAGCTTCTTGAACATGTCGAATACGCAAGAATATATATATGACTTAATACTGAGAATTATTGTTTGTCTTTTTATGTTGTAATGTTACACCACTACTTAATGATAAGGCGAAGGTTGGCGCCTGTTAAAACATGTAAAACCATCGCATGTGTTTGCAGCTGTCCTAACTCAGGACCTGTTTTGCAGCGGTCTTCGTTTGTTTATGTGCTTCATAAGTGTTTCTCGTTTCTCGTTTTGTTGATAGATGAGACCGTTTGTTATCTTGTTTGAATGATTCAACACTGGTGATTTAGGGGCTTATTACAGATTCCTGTTCTGTGTGTGCCAATTTTCTGTGTGTTGAAGGGCCTACTTTAAACATTGTAGGTTTTCATTTTACAAATTGAGAGTCGTCTCATCGAGCAGGGTTCCGTTTAATTTTTCCAATCCTTGGTTAATTAAAAGGTTTGGGCTGACTGATTGAAGTATCAATAAACTAAAAAAAAGCCGAACTCGTCTGAATTAGTATAAAATGGATGATATATGTATTTTAAGTAACGACGACAACATTTTCAAATCAAAATCGTCAGATATGTACTGCAATTTAATGTTGTATTTTCGTACTAAATCTCTCGTTAAAATTCAACTACTGCACAGTGCAAGATATACCATATAACACATGTATAACATAACAACTGTTGGCAAACAGTCTTTACAAATGCGAAGGCATGCAAAATATAAAAGAAACATTACATCATCACTCTTTATTATGGGGTTTATCATTTGTTGTTGATTGTTTGTCCGTGTAACGATGTAGTAAAACGTCATCAACAAACTCAAAATGTAAGCAGCTTGTGATAAAAAATCACTGAAAAACATATATTTTGTCATACTACGTTATACATTCGTAAAAACGTGCATTATGCCATAAAGGACAAAGTTTAGTATATACATGATATATGAATGCATTGGTTCAATAATTTCCTAAACATTAAAACTTGCTTTATATGTCTGTAAAATTATTAAACATAATTATTTGCATATTTGATAAGATATATAACTTTGACTATACATCATTATTTAAATTTTAATGTCATGGTCTTGATGACTCTTTAACTGCACTTTCATAGTGGTTTTGTGTCACTGTGTTACGTAGAAATAAAAAAAAACAACACTTGACCTTACATGACCATGGAGGCTTGCATTAAGCAAGTGCGATAAATAATTTGCATTTTCGTTTATATTTGCTGTAAAAAAAGGAACATATTTATTAACTTTTATGTACTTGTTGATAAAGAAAAGTAAAAGAAACCAAGGTTAGCATGCCAAGGTCTTTAACTTTCACACAATCAAAATTAAACAGTTAAAAAAAATGTTTTGATATTTTGAATGCGCTATAGTTATCAGACTGTATTAGTATATTTCTCTAATATAATACGGCGTATAAAATCATTCAACTGTTTTAAAAGTAATATAAAGTATATAAAATTGAGCATAGGACAATATCGAAAAACAAATAAAAAATACTATTCTAACATACCTGTCAACCTGTGACGATGAAAATGCAGGTCATGACCTGCATTGAAGAATCAAATCTCAGGTCATAACGCGTACGAACTTTTTCTAGCTGAATGTCAGTGTTTATGGTACATTTTCTTATAATGTATATCAAAGATACCAAAACATCAATGCATGTTCACTTGGTTAGGTCATTTTAAATCTTATCTATTATTATTTCATTGAACTTTTAAAGATTTTTATAAATTTGTGTAACACAGTCTTATGTTCTTTACTTTTTGTCATCATCTAAAATCTATTTTTCAAATGTAATTTTAAAATGAGACTACTGACTATGTAGCCTTTAAACATACCATGTAGAGATATTACATCTATGAACATTCATCTCTCAATTGACAAGGAAATTAGACTATGATAAAATATAGTAATACACATGATACAGTTAAAGGAAGTATAAATGTCAAAAATAATTTTCAAATTTAAAAAAAAATTTGTATAAAGGTATAAAAATAATGAAAAGTTATTTTTCAATATGTATTTGAATTTTATATTCTTATGATTTAATCTTTTTCACCCATAAAACGTAAATATAAGGAACAATTTTGAATGGTGACAAATAAGGGGAAGTAACTCTAGTTCAAATATGTTTGTAAACCAGTAGTGCAATTTATTTACGACCTAAAGCTAAGGTAATTGGTGTTAATTTACAGTGTATTTGACACCAAAGCTGTCAAGTGAAGCCATGCATTTAATGGGTCACTCAATTTGACAGTTTACATAGCTAGATGAACTGCCTGTTCATGGAAGAATTACGAATTTGCCGGTATTTCAAAGGAATATTACTTATGAAAATCAATCTCAAGGCTAAGAAATACGGGTGAAATCGGGTCATTTTCGGAATTCCCGGGTTACCCGCAGAATACGGGTCAGTTGACAGGTATGTTCTAAAAAAACATACACTCAGGAGTGACACTAGTGAAACGATTGAACATAACATAGAAAGTGATTTGTCTGTTTACCTAGAACCAACATCTAAACATTAGTTAAATTGATTGTTAATAAGCATAGCGCCCAGTGTTTTTTTTTTTAAATTCATGCAAATAGTTTATTACAAATACTCATTTACGTATAGACCGTAAAAAAACCGACCCGCTATTTTGTTCAAATATGAATTATAATAGCATGTTGATAATTAGTATGTACAGTAATGCCGGTACACAACGATTTGAAGTAACATGTTGTTATTTCTTCTAAAATATGAATCAGTCTTCGCTTACTGCGACGGAAATATAATTTGTGGTTCAGAATCAGTTGGAAGTATATGGCTTAATAATCCTTATTGTAATCTGAGACAAGAGAGCAACGTACCCAATACACATATATTAGACGAAACCATTTAAAGGGAAACATGCAGTCTTTAATAATAGACGGATGGCTATAAATGGTTTAAGGTAGCACATTACAAAGAGTTTTTTACTTCAAATTTCTAACCTTTAAAATGCTGTTACTTTCTTAAGACTGCTTATACGTTAATGAAAGAGGTACATATAGGTAGATAAAAGATTATCTTTTAAATGAATACAATATTGGTGTTATACAATCATTATGTAATCAATTATTATACAATTAATGGCAAAACCTGGATCACTTTAATGCATTTAGCTCTATCATATGCATCTCTATAAATATACAGGAAATTTAAACGAAATCTTAATCAACACAGCAGGAGCTACAAAAGGGTGTCTCAAATTACTACTATCGTATTCCATTCTCTGATAAATCATCAGTGTAAATATCCTTACCACATAAACGTAGATAATAATTGAGTTGTAAAATTTGATCTATACATTCTATCAGAAAAATGAGACACACTTTTGTAGATAATCATTTATAGCTCTAGAAACAACATATATTAAAATCCACCCTCGAGGGATATGCATGAAGAAGCTAATTTCAATTGAAAGTTGAAATTTCTAGTAAAATTTTGTAGACACATTTAACATTATAATTGATTTCATAATTGTTGTATAATACTTACATTGCATTAATTTGAAAGAAAAATCCGTTAGCTTTCCATAAATACCACTTTTATAACATTTCAATCATTATATAGAAAGTAACAGCGTTTTAAAACTATAGAATTATAGGTGTAACCTATTTGTATTGTGGTACCTTAAACTCCAAATGTCCTTAATATAATCACCAGGTACAACTCGTATTTGAATCTAATCGCCACTTTCGTATATCAGAAATCATTAATAATGAAAAAAAATGTTAAGATTAGAAATATAAATGTATCTATCATATATATGTTGGTGATAGTAATTATTGCGTTAAGTTTTTGATCAGGTCGCCAATCATTACGTCCGTTATTTAATGTTCAATTGATGTACATTACAGATAGTTTTAAATGCTTTCATACCGCATTTATACTGTATTTTGAGCTATTTATTTTATTAGTAACCTTTATATTTTGTCTAAGAATCTACTTCGAATGTCTTTATGTAACTCTCAGTTTTATTAATTCATGTAAGCCTATTTCCAGTGTATATAAAGTGCGAATCAAGTAAGTTCATTTTATGTCGAATGCGAGTGTCTATTGTAAAAAAGGGATGTAAGCAAGAACTGCGTTTGTTCACATTGAAAAAACAAAATAATTGATTAGAATGTATGTTTTAACACAATTTAATAATAATACATTTTTTCTAAGAGGATAATAATAGGATTTAAGTCCAAAAATGCTTAATTAAAGCAGATGAATTTATAATATTGTGCACTGAATGCGATTCATTTTACTTTAACTAAGAGAATTATCATTGTAATTTCAATTATTTCTCATGTGGATTTTTTTAGGGTGCGATGAATTTTTATTGTTGTTTTCTATAATGATAAGACATGTCACAAGAGTCTTCAAATGACTATAATATTGATGATACTTACAACTTGAAATACAGACTAGTCGTAGATGCTTACTTGAATATACACGGGTGTTACAAACATATTGTTGGTTCCAGACATTGTGTGTTGTGTACCGTTTCCCGATTTGGTTTCTTCACGTTCGTTGCATGTTTTCATCATAGTTATGTGTCTTCTGTTAGTAAAACAAACAAGAGCATAATTAGCTGTTTTTTTTTAAAATTACTTCCTTTTATTTATTTCTTAACAAGCATTGTTTTGCAACTACTTGACATGTCTAACATTTCATATTAAAGATTGATACAACAAGAATTTTTATATGTGTTTGACGTGAAGCAGAACTTACTAACTAGAGAAAATTTACGGATCGGAAGAGACTGGTTGCTATTTAGTGTTTTAGAAGTCCAGCATTTTGATCTTGAGGTAAAAGGTTAAACTCACACGCCTTAAGGTAATGCACATTCATTATTTCATATCATGCATGTTTAAAAATTTCTAGTGAGAGTGATATTATTTGTCATGGATCCAAAAAATAACTAGAGCAGAACATCCATATATAAAACGTATTTCTACTGCAAATTTTCCTAGAAAAGTTTTAGCTCTGCTTACAAGAGCTTTGACATTTTTCACACCGTTCCACACATATTTTTACCATATTGATACTCGTTTGCTCTCAGAACAGATCAAAAGAGGGATAAAAGATACCAAACTCATTGATTGAAAATAAACTGAAAACGTCATGGCTTAAAATAAAAAGACGAACAGACAAACTATAGCACATAAGACACAACGTAGACAACTAAAGACTAAGGGACCCGAACCCAACAAAAAACATCAACTATGGATTATTAAGTGATCATGTAAGAAATAAGTTTGACAGCATTATTCATAAACATGTCAAATGAAAATGGAGAAACATTTATTAGAATTTTTACAAAGCCTTTCTGTGCATATGTGAATAGGAATGAAACGTTTGATTTTAATATTTTTTACAACATATGGTATCATTCTGAATAATTTTAACCCAAATCCAGAATACCAATAACGTGACCTGTTCGTGTAATTTGTTTTATAAAAATCGTGGAGTGGACAATTTAAAATTTTTTTTTTAAAGGATGAACCGTAAACGCTTCTGTATTGTAGAACACAAAGTATGTTTCATCTCTAGCCGCCAAGGTTAAACATTCTAGAGATACTTGAAGTCCAGTTGTCTCTCCTTGCACATACAATTGTTGTCATATATATTTTTCAGTCCAATTATTAAATTATAATTATAGCAATAAAGTATACGCTATGCAACCTTGTGTCAAACTTTGCTTTTAACAAAATTTTGGACAATAATATCAACATTATAAATGACGATTTAGATCAATATTCAATTTAAAGATCATCTCATGGGTGACAATCTTCATTTTGTCATAGTATTTGTAGAAAGAATTAGCTGTCAACAACCAGATAATGAATTCCATTTGTCTCCCTTGTGTTTGAAATTGATGTTTAAAAATATAGTTACTCTCATCAGCTTTAAAGTCAAAGGGAAATAACTATAATTGTTTAAAGAAAATACGGAATTCAATATTATTATGGAGTTCGCTAAGTCCCCCTCACTGTTATGGTATGCCGTTTTCGTCGGTCATATGTTCATTATGCTTTTTATAATAAATAAACATATTGGCTTATATAAATTTTAATTACCAACATTTGTTATCTGTTCGTTTGATGTGTTTAAACTTTTGATTTTGCCAATGATTTTGGACTTTCTGTTTTGCATTTTCCTCAAATAAATATCGAATTTAAGCTTGCTTACTACCTTAGAAACCTTTTTCATACATTACTAACTAGTGAAGTTGCATTTTAAAAGTTTAAAATGTGTACGACATTGATTTATTACCTAAAACATGTTTTTGTTTTAAGACTCATCAATTTCATGGGAAAAATAAACTTTCGGCTGATGGGAAGTGATCTTTTTGTTTGTTAAAATAAAACTGTAACTTACATTAACATATGACTATTACAGTTTCTAATCTGTCTATATTTGCTACATATTCTTAATGCAAAATGGACCTCTTCTTTCTTGAAACGTCTTACAAGTCAGATACAAAACAAAGACGGTACTTAAGTAAAATATTATCCGGCAACAGTTGTTATCGCAAAGGTCGCTGTACAATCATAGCGAGACCGTAGTGAGCGCGTGATTCTTGTCGGCGATATTGCATTTCGATCTAGCACCGACGTTACTACGACCTCACTACGACCATTCGTTTTCACCGTGACCCAACCACTCTTCTTCTACAAATATACCACGATTATACCAAGCTGTTCAAGTCCTTACTACGATTCTAGCGAGTTCATGTCGTCCTCATAATGCTATTTGTACGACCTGTCTATACTACGACCATTTCGAGATATGTTCATATGCATTTTCATTTTTACATAAAAATAAAAAGCTTTACGTGTTTTGTTTGAAACATGAATTTTAATTGAACCATTGAAACACAAGACCATGTACATGTAGTAATGCTTCTACAATCATTTACACAGATAAACAATCTTATATTAAACCATATCCTTGATATTGTTACTAGTATTGAGAGAGCGGAGAAGAAGAATAAGAAGGTATCTCCACTTCTACCTCTACACCGACTTGTTGTAGTATATGTTGGTGGCAAAGATGTTCATGCGTTGTTTCCGGGAAATGTACGTTTACATGAGAGAAACAAAGGAATGTAACAGTTTTTATACGGAACATGATAATGACGTAATTGGTGAGAGCGTAGTAAATTGTAATGTATACGAAATATGATCTTAGTATGACTATGGTAAGAGCTTGCTGGATCGTAGTAGAAGCGTGATAAGATCGTGTTGTAATCGAATATCGTATGGTCGTAGTGAAATTTTGATGTGCGTAATAATTAATAAGATCGAGATAATCGTAATGAGGATGCAGAATAATCCTGCCGGGAACGTGATATATTCGTACAGAGATCGTTATTGAAATGTAATCAAGACGTAGTAGCATCGTGTAAACAACGAAAATTTAGATATCTTGTTGCTCATACCGCGACCAAATCACGCTCTGGATATATTTTAGATCTCGAGCGTGCTATGGTGTGACAAGGGCTTAACAGTATTGATCTGGAGGAAACACGTGCACAATATGATACAATTGCAGCTAACTATCTGAATTTGGTGACATAAGTTGAATGATTTTTATCAAGATGTGTTGCCTTTTTGAACGGGTATCATGTGTATTACACATTTTATTCTTATTGTTAAAATCATTTTTAAGAAGAATAATGAGACTGTCAATCACTATATGTTAAAATTGGGTCTTCATTGTCGCTGATATCAAATTTTCTTTTCTCTGCTGGTTTTTATGTCGTTTGATATTTTCATTATTTAAAACTGTCTGGTACACATGACGACACTGTTGATAAGCAATATAAAATATGCTGTACTTTAACAATTAATTTTAAACCTCAAGAGGACAATCGTACTGTGTCTAGTTTTAATTTTGACAAATGTTACCATGCATTAATTTCCAATTATTATATATGTTGATTTTTTTTTAACATCGATCAAAATTGATGAATGATAAAATTGAATAATCATCGAGTATATAAAGGCAAATCCTTGATATGAAGTTGTCATACGTGTTCAGAGTTTACTGGAACTTATGAGCATGCTAAACATGGATTTCAAGACAGAGCAGTTGTTTGGAATTCTACTTCTATGTTTCCTGCCTTTTACAGCTGGTGGTAGGTTGAGTTTTGATTTAGATATGTATTTCGCTTCTTAAAATCATATAAATGCTATATTACAAAATCATTTAAATATCAAGGCACTATTTATTAAACTTACTGTTAACATACATTTTGTAACAGCTGCTGCAAATAATATAACAAAGCTTTAAAAAATATTTGAAAGAAATGTGCACAAGTCTATATTCAAGAAATAATCATTAATTTAAAGTGATACATATTCTTATTTTTGTTTATGAGCATTTGTTGAGTCCTGATTGAGGACGTATCTTATTTTTTTTCTATATTATTGGTCTTCTTTTTTCTCGTAAATTCTGAGTGTCTTGAAAACTGTTACTCCAGAACACTTTTTAAATATACTTAGCTATTTACAAATAAAAGAAAATAAGTGAATATGAAACTATCCACCGAGGGTCACTGGACAACAACAAGTCACCGTAAAACCATCGACTAGAAATGTTTGAAACAATGCACAAAACAAAATAAAATGATGACAGATAGCTTCTAACAACGCACGATCAATTGGAGGCTCCTTCCTTACGACACACATAGAAACAACATGGTAGGGGTAGCATATGTGTGAGCGGTCTCGTAATAGCACAAAAAAAGAACAAACTGTAAAAATTAGTTTCAAATGGTTGGATTCCTTAGATCAGTTTTAATCTTTAAAAAAGTTTATTTAGCATTAAAGTGGTTCTCAGTAACTGCAGCTGGTCTTAGACTATTAGTTTTATCATTTTGTTAATTTTCTTTTGTGCTTAAGCTGGTACCTAACACTACAGGGAGATAACTCTGTAAAGTTAGCTCAACGTTTTAATTACATTGTGTCGTAAAAGGAATAGTAAGCTTCTCAATGATCAAAATTAGTGTTTGTCAAACTGATATATAACCAGTGTAATTTTGCTGACAAAACGGTTGGTTCAAATTTTTTGAAATTTGTATATATTTGTTAAAGGGTCAAAGTAAATACTTTGACAAAATTTTATGAAAGTTAAACGAGCCAAATTAATTTTAGTGAAAGCGTTGGGTACCACCTTAATGACGCTCTGATGAGTAAATAACTTTACATCCGAATTAGGAAATTTTTTCAATTGATGTAATGTTAAACAACTGTCCTAGGTTATATTAAGGAAGGGGTTCAGTGTCGATAAAAAAAAATGTTTAACCCTGTCACATATGAATGCATCCGTCGCAGGCGCCTGTAAATCAATACTTATCGTTTATTTTCCTTTATTGCATTTTCAAAAGTTAAGAATTTTTCGTAAATAAGTGTGCCCACAATTTTGCTTTAGTTCTAATTTGTTTTAGTCCACATTCCCCCCGAAGAAATAAAGTATATATTAAATATTCAAGGAAGCATTCCGCTCTTAAGAAGACTGTCAACATTGAAAGTATAACAAAAGAGAAACCATTTGGTTGACTGGTTCGATCCACAAAAAAGATCATTCTTATACATGTACAGGTAAACACGACGATAAAAATCCTTGTTAACCTACAATTTGAAACCAAACATACCTAGGAAAATCATATAGCATGTGGGTGCTATATGTTTATATCCATATGTTTCCGGAGGTCATTTTGATAATTATTTATATGACGTTTATACAAAAATACGTATTATCGCTTTGATGCATTGAAGTATTGTTTATTGTTTATTTAAGACGTTTTGTAATTTCGATATACGTTTTAGTATATCATAAATCAAATACAAGTCAAGTCAAGTCTGTGAACGTGAATATGACTGCTAATGGCCCTTTAAACTGTCTTTAACATGTTTTTCTGAAAATTCACGACAAAAAAGAAGAGGATATTCAAATTAAATCATTAAAATTTGACTGATTCTTAATGCCAAGGGAAAAGCTAAACACTGTAATCAGCAGATTAAAAGTTTTGTTTGAAAATGAAAATACAAAAAAAAAAACATGAGATGATTACAATCTTCTCTCATGGTAATTAGAAATGGTTTTTATTACATTTGTGTTGTACTTCAAACAATTCAACCTATATAAGTTATTCAAAAGTTCTGTTCAAAGGGCTTATACTGTAGTTAAAGTGGAAGGATGTTTAGTGGAGACATTTGCACCCCTTGCTTTGCCAAACCTAAGCTCGTATCAGGTCATTTTCCTGGACACGTTCAAGGACTTGGAATAGACACCAGCATTATGTGCTGTGGTAATCTAGTTAAAAAAATTACAGCAGAAAACACATGATATAAATCCACCCAAAAAGCACAAAACCTACTCTAACGCTGCTTCATCGCAAAAGTCTGAACTATAACTGTAATACATGATATTGTTAAAACATTTTAAAATGTATTTTTTTCATATTATTTGAAATAATTATTTATTATTTGATCTTGGCGTTAAGGATTATATATCTTTTTAGTTTTATCACAGGTAAAAGTTAAGAAGACAGCAGGAATGAGTTGATTCCATTATCGGCAAATATTGAATCAAGATTGAAAGTTAAGTCAAGGTGCACGCAAGATTGATGCTGTCTTGTTTCGCCAGTGATTATATACACTTTTCATAATAAATCAATTAGTCATTGGTTGATATTCTAGTCAGTGTTCATTCTTATGTTCATTCCGAGAAAAGTGTTTTTAATTTGCCACCCTAAGCATTTACCACTTTAGAATGTAATGGAAATCATACTACCCCCAAGCCCACCCTTATTACTTATTGCACCCTTTACTTAGTTAGTGTATGTGAGTTCGCACGGAATCAAAAAGTACAATTTGGCTTCAAAGTATCCGAAACTGCGGCTACAAAATATCATATGTCTAGCGTTTAACGATGCATTCTCGATTGATAGAATGTAATCTGCTTACATCGATAACTTTGTAATACCTATTCAGAACGATGATAAATTAACAATGATTCAATAGACATGTTCAACATAATAAGAAGTTGGTCATATTTGTAACAAATGTTACAAAATCAATAAAATTGGGCAGATAATTGTTGTCAATAGGATCTATGACTCCTATTTTAGCTCTTGTGCATCCATTTGGGTGTTTAATATGTGTTTTCAAATGATCGTAACTTGTAATAATTTAATTAAGAATGTAACGCGTCTTCTGATTGGCTGACGTTATTTTGTTATCATCCCATAGACACAATTTAGTCATGTGACCGTGACGTCATCAACGTTTTTTCGTGGTTTTCTACGGATTGAAATGGAATTTAGAATTAAATTATAAGAAATGACTGTAATATTTTTTCTGTCTATTCGAAATAACATAAAAAATGTGGTGCACACTGTTAAATAACCCGCTACGCGCGTTATTCAGTGTGCACCAAATTTTTTATGTTATCTCTTCATAGACAGAAAAAATATTACAGTCATTCCTTAATTACATAATTACATAAAAGGGCAACATCTTTCGTCAAATATCAGATAACAATATATAGTATCTAAAATAAGAATAGTTTTATTAAGATATTAAATGCCCCTTACATTGATGCTTCAACAATGATCAAAGTCCATGCCGCATAGACATGCTCCGCATACCCCTCCCTTCTTCCACCCAACCAACCCTCCTCATTTCCTCCTTCATTGTTACAGTGGTGTACCAACACAACAATTTATCACATAAAATAAAAACGAAAAGACACACATTATTGAACAACGAATGCTCGCAGGTACTGAGGATATTCAAAGCCGCATTTTCTATGGAACGCCGGAACTGTCTTATAGTGTAAATATTTAATGTGTTTTGTCGCTTTGCCTTTACGTCCTGTCATTTGTTCTTTATGTTATGTGCATATGCCTTTATTTCCTGACACGGCATCTCTGTGTTATGTCAAATAAGTAATTTGTTTGGTCAAACAGTTGTATGATATGTCATTGCTAAACTATGTTGTGTAAAATATGCATTACAATATGCTGTAACTACTATATGTTCTGTGAATACTTCGAAACTTTATGATCAACCACCTTTACATTCTCTCATATTTTATCTATGTTGTGTCTATTCTTCTTTTACGTAAGTCAGTTAATAATTGCGTCCTGTCTCAAGTGTTATTGTTATGTCAAATGTTCTAAACGTTTTGTTTTGATACACCTTTGTTCTATGTAAATCTCATGATATTATAGTCTTTTGGCGTTATGTTGTGTTTATACATATGTATCTCCAGTGAAAAACACAACACATCATGATATAGTTCCTATGCGTTTTGCCGAACAATTGATACTCTCTGTGAGCATTCATTACGTCATGTGCAAATGCCTTTTACATTATGTGCAAACAACTAATACGTTTTGTGCAAACATCGTTTACCTTATGTGCAAACATCGTTTACCTTATGTGCAAACACCTATTACGTTATGTGCAAATACCTATTAAGTTATGTATAGAAACTACATCATTATGTGCAAACACTATTACGTTATGTGCAAATACCGCTTACATTATGTGCAAACACCATGTAAGTTATGTGCAAATGCCTATAACATTATGTCCAAACATCTATTACGTTATGTGCAAACACCTATTACGTTATGTCCAAACACCTATTACGTTATGTGCAAACACCTATTACGTTCTGGTAAACGCTATTTTGACACAGATTAAAACAAAACGCATCAATGATATGCATTTTGAAATTGAAGAAAATTAAAAGTTTGACCTTTCTAACAAACTGTGCATTTTTATAATTATATTGATTGGTGTAAAAATGCTATATACATACAATGTATCTAGTTTTATGGGAAATTATTTTGCTCTACTTTAAGAGTGTGCGTTATGCATCCATGCTTTGAAAATTTGTTCACTTTACTTGTTGAAAATTTTAATAAATATACAAACACGACTCTAGTTTCCAAAAGGTGCAACCGAAAGGAACCATACGATATAAAAAGGAAGATGTGGTACGAATGCCAATGTGACAACTCTTCACAAGATACCAGGATGATTTGTTATTACCCTCCCAGTAGGGTTTTCATCTAGCGAGAAACGTGTACTAGATTAATGCTACAAATGTAATGACGTCTCCCACGATTCATGTAGCAGCTAAGGAATTCTACAAAATGTTTAAGATTTTATTTTCGTTCATTTCCTTTAACAGTTGTGACTATTATTCTGAATAACAATTTTTTTTTAAACTAACAGGGATGTTAGAAAAATTTGATCCGATTTTGGATCAGACAGGTAGAAGGGTGTAATAAAAAGCTTCATTTTGTCTTAAAAAACTATTTTTTCATATTAAAAACTGCCTTATCCTGTAATCCACAAAAAAGACGCATACACATATTTCTTCTGAATGAAAGGGTTATCAGCCTTGTTTCACCTTCACTGGCCATACTCGAAATTAAATCCCGCAACTTGAAACTCCAGATAATGACTTTCATTTATCCGTATTTGGTCCGGTAACTTTTCGAACCGTGTCATCAGGAACGATACAAAAAACATATTCTAGTAAATTGTTATTGTTTTCTTCTATTATTTTTTTTATAAGTGATGTGCATATCGTTTCTTTTGTTGTCTTTAAGAATAAATAAATAATTTCGTTGCTAAAATGGTCATCATAACATAATTTTCCCTTTCAATTTCAGAAAAAAACTGACATATAACAAAGATGTGGTATGAATGCCAATGAGACAATTCTCCACGAGAGACCAAATGACAAAGAAATAAATAACAATAGATCCCCTTATGTCCTTTTACAAAAAAAAACACCATACCGCATAGTCAACTAATATAATTTTTTTTACCCATTTAAAAAAATGGTTACAGTTAAGTAATTCGCTTTTATCCTGCAATTAGCTAGTTATTGTATACAAATAACAGGTAAACAACATTTTTTTTGCTTTGTTTGTACATGTACAAATAAATTTTCCGGCTACCCGCTTCCATGTTGATCAATCGGTAATATGGATATTTTTTTCTTGGTAATAGTTCATTTTGGGGTTTTCTTCGAGTCCGCGCTTCAATAATTGTAAAAATCAGAGACAATGGTTAAGATTTAAACAATATATGCTCAAATACCAGGTGTAAATTGTAAACAATATATGTACATTGTCAGAAATATAAAATGTATTAGTTCTCGCTGCGAAACAGGAGAAAATTCGGCAAGCCTCGCTTTTCGTCCTGTTTCTAAAGCTCGTACAAATAAATTTCACGTTTACCGACATCTCAATACATTATTCCACAGTTGTTGATATGAATTTATCTTTTTGTTCAATATTTCAACGAATATCGTCGTATAAATTAGAAACATCAACTTATTTTCCGAACGGAGAGTCATAAATTCAATGAATATTATTGCGGGATATACGGTATAAACGGTAAGCTTCGATGCGTTTAGTTATGAACGCGAATGGTTCGATAACTATAGCTTAATACACAATTAAGCCAAATGTTCATACAAGGGATTTGCTGCATATCATTATTTTGAGAAATCTTATTTTAAAAAATATAAAATTTTATACAAATTTATTCCATTGGATCTAAATGTTATCATTCTAAAATATGTTTTGACAGTTTCCGTTAAATATTGCCATTTTTAGATATATCGGTCCCCCTTTTCTCGGCTACTGTTAAAGCGAGACGGTTTTTTTTTATTAATAGCTAGCGAGGCATGAAGTTCGTATGATTCAATCCAAATTATCCTCAAAGTGCTGAAACAATCTTGAATTGATGCAATCTTGTTCGCCTTGAAATCGACGTAACATATTTAGTCAAAATTATTTTACAAAATCACCTATATAACGAAAAGAAAACTGTGACAGACTTTTACACGAAAGGGAAGGCTTAAATTCTTCTGTAATTTTCCTGCTACTGATTATAAATTAAGAAAGTTCACTGGTCATGTTTTGTATTGTTGGAATTTCGGAACCCTCTTGTTCATCCGTTTAAAGCACCATGAAACAATTGCCAGCTAACTCCCAGTTTTCAAAAATCTTTAAATGTGCAGTATGTCTTTGATACGATTTGAGTTCTCAAAATGAATCAAGATAAAATAAGGATAATAAGACATTTGTAAAAAATATAAAACCCTTGTTATGTTATATTACTTTTTGAGAACATCTTTATGTTAAAGATATGAATCAAAGTACTGAAGTACTGAACATCGGATGACCGTAGGTTCTTGTGGACGGTCACAAGCACTTGTCTCAGAAAACCAAATCACGTCCATCTCTTCACCTGAAAGTGACGTTAAAGTACATATATATATGTTTTCTGTGCGTGGATGATAAATTCAACCTCATCGTAGAATTGATACAAATCAGTAAACTCTGTTTTTTATTATACATTATTTAATATTTGTAAATTACAGTTACATGCATATATAATTTTCATCCATTTGTATATCATTCTATTGCACTATATTAATTATAGTGCTGTGCAAGTGCATGGTGGACACTCTTCTGTAATAATTCAATTTTTCTAATAGATTGAATTTGAGTGGGGATTCATATTTTCCAGCAAAACATTCAATGTCCCACGCAGAGAGAGGGAGCAAAGACAGATAACTTTGCATGGGAGATTGCAAACGTTCTTGAGATATTCTTCCGCATGCTGTAACACACTTTTTCTGTACGTGTGTATAAATATTAAAGATTGTTTACTTTATTCATGTTTCTAACGAGTTTAACGACATTTTCATATTATCAATTTATGTTCAAAAAAATATATTTTTAGGAGTATCCATTTGAAATGAATTAACAAGTGATACGGAATGTAATTTTGAACTCGATAATGTCCGCGTATTTATTATTATCATGTTTATAGATCGGTTACAATCTCAAAACGAAGGTTACGTAATGGAAATTTAGGCAACAGCAATACACATGAATGCCCTCACGGTCATCCGATGTAAAATGAAGAGAAGCTGTTCATTAAGATATTATTAGATAAACAAAGACACAGACCTAATTTTTTTTCTCTTTTTGATTTCTCATTCAATGACCAGTGGCGGAACCAGAATTTTTGAAAATGATGGAGCTGCGTTTGTTGGTTCTATAAGCAGTTTGATTAAGAGGAGGCTCGGGACTCAGTTTTGCCAAAACTCCCTGCTAATTCAAAAAAAAAATACAAGATAAGAGGTGGCGAGAAAATATCTTCGTCCTCGGTCAATATAATCTGAATAGACGCATATATAATGACCTTGTCAAAAGTCTATAATTCATAAATGTAATTCGGCGCCTTCCAAAACCATATGTTATGATTATATATGCAATATATGGCGACCTATGAAATGACCCGCTTGGTGCAGAAGAAAGAGAACATTACATCAATAAGGCCGTTAGTGCTCTCGTTTGAATTGTTTTACATAATCTTTTTGGGGCCTTTTATTGTTGACTATGCGGTATGGGCTTTGCTCATTGTTGAAGGCCGTACGGTGACCTAAAGTTGTTAATTTCTGTGTCATTTTGGTCTCTTGTGGAGAGTTGTCTCATTGGCAATCATACCACGTCTTCTTTTTTTATATCAACTTATTTTCCGTTCACATTTTCCGTAAAGAAATGAGGTTGCATTTTGTTTTTTACATGCAGCTTTTGTTTGCTTCGAATAACAGGGCAGAGCTTTTAGTTTCAGTCGATATACACGCCATCTTAAAATAATTACTTGTCACATATAAGTTCTGTTTGGTTGCTTCATGATGTGGCTGATATTCAGCAACAACTATTGGCTTAAATAAGATAAATAATTACAGACTGTTCTCTTCTGAGACTATTAAGCCATCAAATGCCGGAAAATTAACGATGTGTATTACATTTCAGATCAAATGTTATTAATTTATGTTCGTTTTATTATGCATATATTACACACTGAAATTGAGAAATATCAATCATTAATACATCTTTATTTGCATTGCTAATCTACAATATGCACGATTTGTTTGCTAAAAAATGTTCCTGTAAAATGTTTTCAAAAATGCATTAAATGTATTTTATGACTTTTGTCAATCTAGGCACACCTCCAGAAAGACACACCTCGAGAATCGTGTCTATATATTTATAAATATTTTAATTTTCAACAAGTAAAGTGAACAAAATATAAAAAGAATGGATGTATAACGCACACTCTTTAAGTAGAACAAAAAACTAAATATTTATATAACATTTTTATATCAATCAATATATAAAAATACTACATTTCCAATACTAAATCAACAACCCGATGCACACATATTACCTTCAGTTCACATTCAGCATCCAATGGATATTACCTTGAAAAAGAATACAGCGAAGTAGTTCAGAGCTTTTTAGAAAGCTAAAACTTATAATTTTCTTCATTTTCAAAGTGTATATCACTGATGCGTTTTGTTTTAATCTGTGTCAAAAAAGCGTTTACCAGAACGTAATAGGTGTTTGCACATACCGTAATTAGTGTTTGTACATAACGTAATAGGTGTTTGCACCTAACGTAATAGATGTTTGGACATAATGTAATAGGCATTTGCACATAGCGTAATCGGTGTTTGCACAAAATGTAAGCGGTATTTGCACATAACGTAATAGTGTTTGCACATAATGATGTAGTTGTTATACATAACTTAATAGGTATTTGCACATAACGCAATAGGTGTTAGCACATAAGATAAACTATGTTTGCACATAGGGGGAACGATGTTTGCACATAAGGTAAACGAGTTTTGCACAAAACGTATAAGTTGTTTGCACATAATATAAAAGGCATTTGCACATGACGTAATGAATGCTCACAGAGAGTATCAATTGTTCGGCAAAACGCATAGGAACTATACCATGATGTGTTGTGTTTATCACTGGAGATACATATATATAAACACAACATAACGCCAAAAGACTATAATATCATGAGGTTTACATATAACAAAGGTGTATCAAAACAAAACCTTTAGAACATACGGCATAACAATCACATTTGAGACAGGACACAATTTTTAACTGACTTACGTAAAAGAAGAATAGACACAACATAGATAAAATATGAGAGAATGTAAAGGTGGTTGATCATAAAGTTTCGAAGTATTCACAGAATATATAGTAGTTAAAGTATGATGTAATGCCTATTGTACACAACAAACTTTAACAATGATAAATCATACTACTGTTTGACCAAACAAATAACTAATTTGACATAACACAGAGATGCCGTGTCATTAAATACAGACATTTGCACATAACATAAAGAAGAAAACGACAGGACGTAAAGACAAAGCGACAGAACACATTAAATATTTACACTATAAGACAGTTCCGGCGTTCCATAATTTTCAACTAATAGATAAACCATGTTCTCATATACAAAAATTCCAATCGTGTCGATTAAAAAAGTCTCAAAACTTAAGTTCACATTTTAATGTTTGATGAAGCAGAACTTTAAAAGTGTGCAGTAAATCTTGTGCTCACAACAGTTATTGTCATAATTATGTATACATAAGACTTATAAAGGAATTAAGAAGGTACCAAGAAATATTTTACAGTTCAATTTAATGATCATGAATGGAAGGAAATGGTACGGAAGTTTACATAGGACAAAAAGAAATTGATAGTATTTTTTTGGCGAAAGACTGAAACGCTTCTTTGCATTATATAGTACAGCTCTTCTATAAAAGCATGCAAAAAAAAACTTTGATTGACTTGCTTGGTATGTTTGCTTGGATGTTTTGAGGTAGGCGGAGTTTCAATACACACTGGGATTTGTTTGGACAAATACAAACTGACAGGAATTATAGTCAATGTTTATTGTCCAAACACATTCTAGTATATAGTAAACAGACTAGTACTTACCTGTCGTTTACAAACATCCAAACAATCATAGCAAGCAATTTGATCAATGAGTTGCTTTGCATATATTTATAGAAGAGCTTTAAATTCTAAAAAAAAATCTTGTTGTCGTAGATGGTTAAATCCTCAACAAAATCTCAATAACTTTGTTGGAACGAATAAAGGTTTTAAATCAAATTTTCGATGACTTTTTAGCTTCCACCCTGACAAGGCATGTTAACTGTTTGTATGCTGTTGCACCTGACGCACGGAAACTTTCACATTTCCATCTTCTTTTCTGAAATATTTTCCCCAGCTCATACTTGACAGGATAGTTATCCTAGTAAAAGGTGTAACCAATGAATTGAACACACGTTAAAAATTCCACAATACTATATAATTCATTTTATGTGTCAATTTGTTCGAAAAAAGTCGAAAAGAAGAGAGTTTTTTTAATGTCATGATTATCTGTCGCTTTCTAGATCTATGCTTAGCATTTATTTCAGATGATATGGACTCCTCACCCTGGTGACCCTGCTGCCTTTCATAACTTTATCCGTATACATATATTAATAGATAAACAAAAGACTGCAACTGGTATTTTTGTATTTAAAGTGATTCGTTGTAACGAGAATATTTGTGGTGAATGGAAACTGTGAGGGTCAAAATCTTAAATTGCTTATAAATGTTGCTGGACCCAGTTTCGTTATCTGATCTGAATTTTCTGAAATGTGCAAGGTAGATAGACATTGGCCTTTTGATTTTTTTTACTCGGTAAGTTTTGTCCTAATTGCTTGAACTTTTGCAATATTAAAGCCGATTTCCATGAGTGTGTAGACAAAGGGAATATCTTTGGTTATCTTGCTTGCTGAACAGAAAAGTCGTTGTTAGGTTATGTAAACTACCCTACTTTAAGAGTAGAATAGTCCGACAAATGACACATCTTTCTGTCTGTAGGACCAGGCTACTTCGAAAGGAGGGTAGTATACCTTACCTAACAATGACTTCACGGTTTAGCTAACAAGCATGCTAACCAAAGATATTACCTTTGCCTACATACTCAATGGAATCGGCTGTAACTAAAAACTCGAATACATTTTAACAGACAGTGGTCATGTTTGTTGATGAATATTGTTTTTCCTAGATTCACTCTTGAAAAATCATTTGGTAACATTTGGTCAAATAATTTAAGAAAGATCTTTCGGACGCCAAGACAATACATGAACCTCACACGACCCCTCGACACAGGTGAGCTTATATATGATCTTATAGCGATTCGGGTTGATAACCAGTTGAAATTAAGCCAGTTTTTTGTGTGTGTAGATTTGTATTGTATTAAACTGTTATGACCTTTTAAAGTTAAATGTAGGTGTTTAATCTAAGAATTTCTTTTTTAAACTTATATACTTAGTTTATACTCAATTGGTAGTATGAAGCTAGGAGATAATTTAATTTTTGAAATTGAAGACACAATTAACAAAGCAAACGGTAGTTTCAAATACTTTTAAATAGATCTTTAAGGATGATGTTCCCTTGTGTTGATCCCATGCTAAACATAACAAAAATCTCTGTACAAAGGTTATCTCGTCTTAATTCTCTGACATATTCTAGTCTGCCTTTTCATAAAATAGTGAATTTTTTTTAGTGTTCTATCGAACTTTCGAAAAAAAATATACCTGATAACCGTTCAGACAAAAAAATTATGTTGAAAAAATCTTACAGATACAGCAAGTGATTCTTAATAGCTATAAGATACATTTTTCTTTTAAAATACAACTTTTAAATCTTGCGAGAAACTATGCCAAGCTTAAAACTTTCACTGTAATTTCGCTCTAACTTATCCCCCATCCCCCTCCCCCCCCCCCAAAAAAAACCCAAAACAAACCAAACAAACAAACCCGCAATACTATTGTCATTCTTATAGTCAGATCTAAATTGTTCACAAACAAATGTGTTTTATGCTGTTAAAGACATATGATTCAAACGCTCAGAAAGTCCTTTGTTCTATATTTTTGCTCTCCATTTTTATGCAAAACCTTTTACATTTTTATTTTATGGTTTATTGTTGAAGGTCGTACGATGACGTATTGTTGTTAACACATACTTCCTTTGGTTTCTCATGGAAATTATTCCATTGACAACAAACATACCACATCATCTACTTTATATAAGTATTATATAATTTACAACGTATTTTGGTGATCTTGCAAAATGATCGTAATCCCGAAAATCGTAAACATATTTTCTGATCTTAAAAGGGTGCAAGAAGGGTTCCATTAACAGGCCAATAAATAAGATTACAGTTAATTTAAAAAAAATAAAAATATAGGGGTATTTTTTCTCTCATAATAACAGTAAACAGATTCACAACAATGTCAATTTCAAGAAAGCAGACAACAGTTAATTAGCCAATAACAGTACAGCATCAATGATCTTGAATATATGCCACTTTTAACTAAAATATCAAGGCACAGAATTAGGACATAGGAGCACAGAACCAGGACCGTTTTTCTTATCACCAGCACAGCGTCAGGACAATTCCGTTTAACGAACTTGCACGACTTTTGCAATATAATATTGTTGTAATATACTTTGCATGGTACTTATGGCGCATCAGAGAAAAATTAAGCAACAAAACAGTCGTTTTATTGCCGTTCTGATACAATGTAAACAAACCCACCAGCACAGAATCAGGACCCACCAGCACCTGACAGGACCAAATCACCAGCACAGAATGTTCTCTCGCAGGACAACCACACCCACCGTGGTTTGGATTTGAAACATATGATGATTGATTAATATATTGCAAAAAAATGTTTTGAAAATTTTGACAAATAATGATGACTTTTCTGATATAAATGAAATGTGTTTTATCATTCGATGTAATATGAGCCTGACTTGATGATGCATGATGAATAAATATTGCAAATCAGATTGTATGAAGATAAAGGCAAATTATAATTGGTGTTTTTTGTTATATTATAATTATAACTTTAATAAATTATGAACATTTAAAACATATTTAGTTGAAAATATGTTTTGTTAACTAGTTTCTACCTAATTGCATGACGTTGCGATTGTTCCTGGCATTTTACGTAATGTACCCAAACTCCTACGATCCGAGGTTAGGTATTCTTCTATTCGTAGTTGGTCTGACTTTTTTTTATAAATTTATAAATTTACTTAAAATAATTAGGTATACTGTCAACTATTCCAATGATGAACAAAAAAAGGGAAGAACTTGTATAAAAACACAATTTGAAACAGTTACCAACATCATTGCATGCTGGTACCGGTGAAACCGTAGTGATTATAAAGGCAATCAAATATGAAATTAGTAATTCTATAAATATTTTCCCTGTGTGTTTGACTTTATTTCTTAAATAAAAATGTAGACACACTGCAAATATTCATAGATTAATTTAACAACATATGAATAACCTTAAAACCTATCATAGCGCACCAAAGTTCTGGTGCAGGAAAATGGTACCGTTTATGTTATTTATTTTATTCATCTGCCATCGATACACAAAATGTCAACCTAACGCATCGACAAAGATCATCCAGAGGCCAACAATTATCGCCTAAAAGAAAGATACGCGTCTGTGACATATTTATAGTTCTAATTCGTCGCCATAAGTAAATTATGCTACCAAAACATTTTGAGAAAAACTTAATTCTTCAAATCACTAACATACAGACTTAACAAGAATCATACAATATACGAGGATAGCAGACCTTTGACTAACGTTGTATATCTGAAAGACATTAACACAACATCACAATATGCATATATGGTAAGGAAGCAAAAATCAAATGATTAGAAAACATACAGCGACGTCTACATAGTTTTCCATGCATTCTTATAACAATATATGTATGTCAGTTTTGTGATGTTTCTAAAATTGCATGAAGAAATTCAAAGTTTTGTTTTACGGAAGAATCTTGCTAACGACAATAATTTCTAATATACATACTCATTGGTTAATTTTAACATAGCTATAACATATAAATTATAAAAGTCATGTTAGTATTTTCTGTATACCTAGATTGTGGACACCTTTTTTTTCTCAGTTTGAGAATTTGTAGAAATGAAAATATACCGGCAGCTCTATCAGATTGATAATTCCGACCCATTACTCAGCTTCACAAAGGGTCTACACTTTATATTCTTATCAACTCATGTTACTGACTGCTTCACCACGTGTTTACACAACATATTCTTGTTTCAATTTTATTGAATTTTTTGTTTATTAAATGTTTAACAGTGTATGAATTATATGTACGAAACAAATATATCTATGATACTGACTTTTGCTGTAATAAGAATAATTGTGTAACAGTTTATTGATAATTGAAATATAATATATCAAGCTTTTAATTAATAATTTCTACTACTATTTTAGGTGTTCTGTTAAGACAAACAACTGTTTTATTCTTCAAGCAAACACAAGCTTTTTCAAAAATCATATAGGAACAGGCAAATTGTGTTTAAATTCAGTGTTGTATTTATTTTTTGTTCTGAATTTAAGTGGCTCACTGCTTTGATGTTATCATGTTAATCATTATTTTTTCTAAAGAAAAGTTATTTAAGCCATGCACCTATATATATTACTCAGTATGCGATTATATCCATACTAGTACATTGTTATAAGATATAGGACTATTTCTACCAGAAACAAAATATTTGATGGACCGATTTCAGCAGTTTAACAATTTCATCAATTTCTAATTAAACTTTACGGGTTAATTTTGTTCATTATTGCTCAAACCCAAATCAGTAACAGTATGCAGGGGGTCTCGTTTGGAGGTTCCGATCCCGGATCCCGCTTACTGTTTTGTTAGATTCCAGTATCCCGCTTACACTATGTGCGTAAGCAATTCTCATTTTTTTGTAATTTCCCGGGTCCCGCAAGACCTCATTTCCCGTTTTCACGACACAACAATTTGACTTTCACGTTTCACGCTTACGAAAAATCGGCAATCCCGCATCAAACTTGGACCCCACTTAGATCCACTATGTATTGTACATCAAAGTGACAATATGAAGTAAACGACAATTAGACAGAAATCTAGCAACATCAATAATCATGGGCATGTGCTTAGTTTGACTGTAATCCAGACTACACGAATTTCCCACAACTAGACAGCATCTCAACGACAAAAACTATTGAAAAAAGGTACCATTTTTTTTTCTTCAATTCGTTTTAACACGTCTTGCTATATTCAATTTATATTCCAAAAAGACAAAAACTATCGATCAAACGAAAACTGTATCAAGTGATAAAAAAGCTTGTGTCATTGGTACAAATTATTGCTTCATTGCTTATTTCAGGGTTCAAACCCCACATGCCCTACACGTGGTAGCTTAGTTCGACTCCAAAACTATGTTTGACAGTTTCCAAGCCGAAGGTCAGTAGCTCTGTCAGGGCGCTCCAGCTTTCTTCACCATAAACAAAAAGCAAGCCGCCATGAAATAGCAAACAAATAATTAAAGTGGCGTAAAAGACCAATAATGAATAAATCAATCATTGTATATTTCAGATGTTTCACACCATATCTTATTTTTGTTAACCAAGACGATATTCATTTGAAATTGAATTTGTGGATAGAGTTTTTACAGCATGGTATAATGATGAATATGGACATGACTGTTATATGTGCCGCTGGACAAAATCTTCATCTTTGCAATATTGTAATACCTATAAGAATGGCAGAATTTAAGGGAAAATTATTTTCATCATTTGTAAACAAGTTAAGAGGAAAGCTTAAAATTTAGAAGATTTGTTAGGATTGAAAGATGAAAACAACATGGAAGGCACTTAATTTTGAAGGTTGATGTGTCCATCATATTACATATGTGGCAACCTTTTTGTTAAAGTTTTGTATCAAATTCAACTTTTTAAAAGATTTTCAAGTTCCATTACTAACTTAACGTCGACACCTTATAATGTAGAATATCTATATTGAATAAAAAAGGGTGTTTTCTATTTTCGACGATTGCAAATTTTCTGAGTATGAATCGAACTGTCCCTATTCGAATGCTGCATTTACTATCTTGTTAGGCATGTCGTTGACAAGCAGAACTCTGAACCACTGACAGCGTCTGTAAAGATTCCATGTGCAAAAATGACAAAAATCGGGGTACAGAGTAATGTCCCTGCTAAACTGACGTGAGCACATTTTAGCTCTGCGGTTCCCAGTGAAGACATATTTTTCAGATAAAACAGTTGAGGTACAAAGTCTACAAAAGGAAACAAAAGATGAAAAGATGATGCTCCTCTTGGCGTAAACTGAAGAATTTACTAATTCGGAACTGCTCAAACATGAAATGAAGTCACAAGACACGTGCGAATCGTCGCTGCTTGAATAGGTAGAGTTGCCCTTCATACAATTTGACACATACATTTTAGTCCCACAATGCCCCAATAATATTAACCATTATACAAAAATATCATAAAGTTGACTATAAAAGAAATTACATAACTAATACTTTTAGCCATAGTTTTTTATATGTAAAAAAACACAGTACTAAAGGTTAACATTCATAGAAAATGCCAGGAACTATATTTATAGACAACCGATTACGAGCGACCAAACAGGTCACTTTTGAAAATCAGATCATTTCGTCTTTTTGTTTATTTCTTTGAGTCTCTCTTTTGCTTTTTTCAGCACTCAATTATGTATGACATAACATCTTAACTTTATGTTTTAAAATGTATACTTACGTAGGACTATGTATTGTAAATCAAAGTGACAATATGAAGTAAACGACAATTAGACAGTTATCTAGCAACTACAATAATCATGGACATGTGCTTAGTTTGACTGTAAGCCAGACTACACGAATTTCCCTCAACTAAACAGCATCTCAACGACAAAAAAATATTTTTTAAAGAACTGTGCCTTCAGCTACCGTTTTTTTCCTTCTTCAATTCGTTTTAACAAGTCTTGCTATATTCAATTTATATTCCAAAAAGACAAAAACTATCGATCAAACGAAAACTGTATCAAGTGATAAAAAAGCTTGTGTCATTGGTGCAAATTATTGCTTCATTGCTTATTTCAGGGTTCAAACCCCACATGCCCTACACGTGGTAGCTTAGTTCGACTCCAAAACGATGTTTGACAGTCTCCAAGCCGAAGGTCAGTAGCTCTGTCTGGGCGCTCTAGCTTTCTTCACCATAAACAAAAAGTTAGCCTCCATGAAATAGCAAACAAATAATTAAAGTGGCGTTAAAGACCAACAATAAATAAATCAATCATTGTATATTTCAGATGTTTCACACACATATCTTATTTTTGTTAACCAAGACGATATTCATTTGAAATTGAATTTTTGGATAGAGTTTTTACAGCATGGTATAATGATGAATCAGGACATGACTGTAATATGTGCCGCTGGACAAACTCTTCATTTTTGCAACATTGCAATACCTATAAGAATGGCAGAATTTAAGGGAAAATTATTTTCATCATTTGTAAACAAGTTAAGAGGAAAGCTTAAAATTTAGATAACTTGTTAGGATTGAAAGATGAAAACAACATGGAAGGCACTTAATTTTGAAGGTTGATGTGTCCATCATATTACATATGTGGCAACCTTTTTGTGGTTTGTAACAAACTTAACTTTTATACAGTTTTTCAAGTTCCATTACTAATTTAATGTCGACACCTTATAATATAGAATATCTATATTGAATAAAAAAGGGTGTTTTCTATTTTCGACGATTGCAAAATTTCTGAGTATGAATCGAACTGTCCCTATTCGAATGCTGCATTCACTATCTTGTTAGGCATGTCGTTGACAAGCAGAACTCTGAACCACTGACAGCGTCTGTAAAGATTCCATGTGCAAAAATGACAAAAAAAGGGGTACAGAGTAATGTCCCTGCTAAACTGACGTGTGCACGTTTCAGCTCTGGTGTTCCCAGTGAAGACATATTTTCAGATAAAACATTTGAGGTACAAAGTCTACAAAAGGGAACAAAAGGTGAAAAGCTGATGCTCCTCTTGGCGTAAACTCAATAATTTACTAATTCGGAACTGCTTAAACATGAAATGAAGTCACAAGACACGTGCGAATCGTCGCTGCTTGAATAGGCAGAGTTGCCCTTCATACAAGGAGTAGGGCCACGAAGGGTCAAAAATGGCCCTGTCTCGGAAATTGACTAAATTACTCCAGAATGATCCCTTACTAGGGTAGTTTATAAATTGATAACCATCAGACTTGTAACTCTGTCTGTATAATTTTCCTGAACGTCAGAAAAGACCATGGTGAAATCTTATTTCAACAATTTGTGCGTAACGTCAAAATTGTTTTTCTTGACGTTCTTATACTAATATAATCATTTCACCACAAGTATTATTTTGCAAAGTATTTCCTGAATCTCATACACATAGTTCGTTCTTTATATATATCTTAACAGAAACTTACTAAAAGTCGGACAGATTAAAGTGGCAAACAATGCTCCAATTACATTAAGTACAATTGCACCGAAAACTCGTTTTCGGCTTTGATATTCACGAAATAGAAATTGCAGACAAACAAAATTCTATAGCATAGATTAAATTCAAAGTTATATATAGTTTCCGAACACATTAAGGCATATTAGTGTTATATTTGGCAGAAGGCACCCGATTTAAAATCTTTAAAAATGTTTTACGATTGTTGTCTCATTGGAAATCATGCCATATCATCCCTTACATTAATATGAATATAAAACCCGTGATTTCGATGAAACTCAAAACATTTTATTTCATGGAAAAAAATGAATAATGAAAACAATTCGTATAGACAATACATATAATTCCATATGATATAATCATATAACACATACTATACAAATGTACCACACGTGCACTCATAAGCACCACGCTCGTTCTGAAGGATTTACATACCTACTCTTAAATCAGCCTTCAGAATAAAAATACGTATGAACGACAATTTCATTCAACACTGCTATTTATACACCAACGACTACTGACACACAAAATATTTATAATTTATACTATCTCTAATTGTACCTTAAGTGCGTGAAAATATGTACAATGTACAACTTTAAAACTAATAAGAATATACTTCAATTATTCAATGGATACGTTTCATATTTTCCCAAAGGTTTATTTTTATCTTTATAATAATTGTTTTTAAAAAAAGCTATAAAAAAAGAATTGACAAAATGCTCACTCTTAGTTTTCAAAAGCGGATAAGTTCATTTACGGATTTACTAGAGTTGATTGAAATGATATAAATTATATTAACGTATAAATGTAAGCTGTGTCAATAAAGTTATGTATTATTGAAAACTATAAATAACTACAATCGGTATACACAATCTATTATTTTGTCTATATTTTGTTTCCTTTAAAGTTATATGAAATGTCTGATGAATATTTTATATTCAACAATAAATTACTTCAAAACTTTTTAAAAAGTTTGCTTAGTTGAAAAAAAAAACCAACAACATTACAATATATTCAAATAGAGTTCACCATGTTCAAATACATTAGCAAGTGGAATACTAAGATAAAGTCAAGGAGACAGAAACCTAACAAGGATTGATACAACATTCTATTCTTCAACAACACTCTCCTCACTGTCACTTTCGTCTACGGCTTGTGGAATTGATGCTGCATCTTCTAGATATGCTCCCCAATTCTGGACTCTATAAGATATATCCTGATTATGCCTTGCATAACCAAGATACCATAGTATTGATGCAATATGGGCACATACTCCCACAACACGTGCTCCTGCTCTGCATTTACAGTACCATGCGGTAATTTCAGCAGATGTGTATTCTATCCACAAGATGTATGTTTTTGAAGAAACATGACGGCTCTGAAGTTTCACGCGTATCAAATGTTCATCCTCCTTATGTATAAGAATTTGACAATTGCCTTCTAAGTGTTCCTGAATGTAGCTAGTGCTAAGTTTTAGTTGATAGACACCGCACGTTATGTTTCTAAGATCTTCTTCATCAAGAACTGGAAAATCGTCTAAAGTATGATTATCTGGCTCTTTCCAAATTGTCTTACGCCTCTCCAAATTTTCTTTTTCTACCCTCTGTTTCAGTGTATTTACTCTTTTCGACAGATAGAGCATTTTTGCAGCCAGTGCTTCTTCATTGGCACATCCTTTTTAAACAGGAAAATTTCAATTATAATACAAGTAAATAGTTTCACAATTTTTTAATCAAATATAAAAAAAAGTGTGGTGTGATTTCCAATGAGACAACTATTTACAAGTTTACCAAATGACACAAAAATTACCAACTCTTAGTCACAGTATGGAGAGTTGTCTCATTAGCACTCATACCACATCTTCCTATATCTATATGCAAAAGAACAATAATAATTAATGTTTTATATTATCATGTGGTATTATTTATCATTTGTCTTATAGATTTTGTTTAGATTGCTTGTTTGGTTAATTTGCTTTCTAATGAATAGTTAGGGAAAAGTGATTAATACTTTTTAGAGAAAGTTTTTTTTCTTTGTACATTTTCTTAAAAATACAAGTGGAAAATGACAGCTCTGACAGTGCGAATTTCCTAGTGAAAAAAAAATGTGTTTTTAAAATATCGCAAATGCGATTTGATCACTTTTTATGATTTGATGATATACATATACTTATTACAGTTATACATGTATCTTAGTAAGAATGTTTACCTGGAGACAACGGCGGCAAATATTTATTTGATATTCCACATACAATGCAAACATAATCTCCGATATATGGAACTTGTTTATTTGGTAAAACATGGCTCAGATACTTCCATCTCTTGATTCTTGCATTAGCAGATTCTACTACCCAACGGACCTAGAATGAGAAAAATAGTAATTTAGGGCTATTTTCCTACAGCATGTAGGTTAAAGGTTTGGTTGGCTTGCTTGCTGTGTTTATATAACTGTTTGCTCAAACATTGTAATAAAGTTTTACAATTGCAATTAATACACAGTTTCAGTTTATATAATCTATTGGATGCTTGAATAAAACATTTATACGATAAAAGCAAGAAATCCAACCAAACCTTTGACCTACATGCATTAGAAAAATAGCTCTAAACATAAGGTCTAAAATTTATAATCGGTTGCAATTAAAACTATGTTTGTCAATGTCAATTATGTTATATACATTGTCATTTTTGCGAACAGTAACAACAATACCGTCACGTGTGCAGAATATAAAACGTTTATGGAAGGTGTGCTACCTTTTTATCGATTTGGTTTGTTTAATTGATATTTATGTGTAAAAAACTATTCATAGGGGAAAACAAAAAAAATACGCAGTCCTATAAGTTACTTTTCTTTATTCTTATTAGTGGCACAATAGTCATAGTCTTAGCAGTAACAATGGGCATATGTTGAGTTGGGTGTGCTTCGTATGAATAAGAGCATTTTCTGTGTAGCGATAAAAATATCTTAACATGATACTATATAAAGTGACGCAGTTTCAAAATTAGTTTTGAGAATTATACTACAGTATTTTGGCTGTAGGGGTACAAACCTTAGTAACTAATCTGCTTGCATTGGCTTCATCTGTTGTCATTTGTTTTTGGCCTTTCGTTAAAAAGCTTGGCATCTGTGCCTTTATCCCCAAATCATCAAGAAGCTCAAATGAGTCCCTGAATCCTCTGTCAACGACAAATATATCATCGTCTTGTACCCATTCTTTGATATCTTCTACATTTGTGTTAAACATATGTTTGAGGATTGCCGCATCATTATTTTTGCAGTCGGCCAAGTATGGTCCCAAAACAGTCACAAAGTACCCTGTAGTAGTAACAACTACCATTGGTTTAACAAGCGGTCGTCCCTTGTGTAAACTATATGACCGTCTTTGAAAATGAAAGTTTCCACTTTTTTGGATCTACATATAGGTGCCATCAAGCACTAAGATAGCCTGTGTGTTTGTTCCATCCCCAAATAAAGTCTGAGCTAGTGGTCGTGTGTGCAGATTAACGACATCATCATGGCTAATGTGTTTAAAACCCAAATTTTCAGGTACGAAATTCTTAACTAAAGCTTGTCTGACACATGAAATGGCTCGGCGTAAACTTGATCTTGATATGTTGAAAATGGTAGATAGCACTTTACTTGAAATTCCAGATTTTAATTTAAAAAGGAAAATTCCAAGAGAAGTTCTTGTGCTTCGTGTAGGTGTATTTCTTACTGTATTTTTGATGTAGGAATGAAGATCATTAAAGTTGTCCTTATTTATACCGGTTAAATTGATAAAGTCAGAGTCCGATAAAACTTTATCTGTATCAAAGTCAATTCTTGATTGTTCATTTTGTAAGGCTGTGTATCTTAACTTCTTCAAAAGATCCATAATTGAAGATCTGTTAAGGATGACATTATCATTGGTACAGTTTATTTTACTTATTGCATCTTCTGTAAAATTATCTTCCGTCAAATGTCCCGGACAACAGCGACACCCTGCAGGAATTATAACCTCTTTTTTAAGAAATGCAGAAAATCTTGCTTGTGATGGAACAACAATTAGCTTTGGTCCAGGCTTTTTGCATATGAAACAGTATGAATGGCTTTTTGATGTAGAAGGTATTGAAAGAGATACTGATGGTGGACTGGATAAAACAGTAGATCTACGTTTTGCTGGTGGAGCATACTCTTCATCGTCAGATAATATATGCTGTACAACAGAGGATTGTCTGGTTTCTTGAACATAGTATTTGTGCCTACACGTATTGCATATTTTGTCTTCTTGTTTATATGTTATCAAAAAATTCTTCTTCAAATACTTTGCTACAGATTTATTGATTGATCTTCTTTCATGTGGTTTAGTCCTTTTATTGCATAGAACGCACGGGTAATACTTTGGACCGCTTCCAGGCATTCTGAAGTGAAATAAAGAAATGAATCTTAGTACGCGAACCACGATTGCAGTTTAGAACAGGAGATTTGATGCATGTGATAATGAACAGCAACCCAACAATATTTAACAGAGCAACAATTTTATAACACATCTTATTTTTAATTATTGTGTATAAACATATATGTTCAGGAATGAAACTTGAACAGACAATGTGTAATAAAATAATTTAGTTCCCAGTCCTAACTAACCAACACTAGTAGTCACACTTCAAACAGTATTTATAGATCATATCATATTTGATAATTTATGGGGGACTGAATATGCAGGTATCTTAACTAGTTTAATTTCTATTACACATCAGAAAGGCAAGTTCTATATAAAAATAATTTGTTGGATAACAATTTCTTTTTAAAAAAAAAATGAAATGCCGAATAGAAACGTTTCAAAATAATGTTATCAATTAATCAGTAAGACTAGAAAATAAAAAAAAATATCAGTGCATCCATTCAAACAATCACAGGAATGAAAGTAATGAATTAGGTTTAATGATATTATACAAAAAAAAGAAGAAAAAAAAAACACTTTTTTATACCAATGGGCCGCGAACCCTTACTAGCTTTGTCATGCCACTCTCAAGAGCAACGCTCTAACCATTACACCACGTCGTCGTACATTCAAAAGAAGGAAAACAAGTGGTATATAAATTTTAAGTCGGACTGAAGCTAGTCGTCTGCTTTTGTTTGTTTTTGTTGAACATACATGAGTAAAGATATATTACTGCTTCAGCATAGTTATTAGGATCTTTTTAAGACGGTTTTCGTAGAATAAATTCGGCCTTAATTAAAAGCTGCCCCATTTTTTTTTATAGCAAAGCCGACCAATCGTAAACATAACATTTCAAAATCCCTTTTAAGTGTTAAAATAACGTTGTTCACAATGAACTCTTAAATAATTTATTATCTACTAGTCATTTTATTTTCCACAACAATGTTTCAATAAAAAAAAAACACGTTGTAACTACGGGAAAAAAATCTCCGTCGGCAGTTGACGAAGCTACGGAACTTGTTATTCCAATTTTGTTTGTTATTTAAATCTATAAATTAATTTTGACTTACCTCAATATGTAATCTCCATGAAAAGCATACTTCAGTTGCAAGAAAAGATTCACATAATGGTCTACAGTATATGTCAGAGAAAACAAAAATTGCCGAATATGTCACCGTCCGGCAAAACTGCCTTCATCCCACTGCTTCATCCATATTTCTGTTGGTAAGTGCAACAAACATGCGCAATGTAATTCCAATACACACACAAAAAAAAAAACGAAATATGATAGAATGTATTCAAAATATTATAAAAAGAAGATGAACTATAAAAATTGTTTCTATTTTAATATAAGTTCGTGATAGATTCATTAGACATTTCGCCAAAAAATCTATCGTATATCGGAAATAACAGTGTTGAATCCGGATTTGCTTGTTTGCAAAAGTTTATTTTTCGATGTGGCCACAGGCCTCGACCACGCTAATAAATGTTGCAAACGATTTCAAAGTGTTAAACAATTAAAATGAGATTAGAATTACTTTGGTCGAGGCCTGTGGCCAATGCGAAATTTAACCAAGAAGTGTGAAATTCTTCGAAAATTTTGATGTTTTGAGCGTTCCGGTTCGATTTCGGGGGTTACGTCACATTAGTGACGTCATGAAAATATGATTTTTTTTTTAAAAATAACAAACAACGATATTAGTAGATATGTTTTAACTATAATGGATCCACCTTGTTTATATTTATTTTTTTGTCATTTCACAGGGCCAATATAGGCACTTCGTGGCCATACTCCTTTGACACATAGTCCCACAATGCCCCAATGATATTAACCATAATACAAAAATATCATAAAGTTCACTTCAAAAGAAATTACATGACTTAAACTTTTAGCCATAGATTTTTATATGTAAAAAAAAACACAGTACTAAAGGTTAACATTCATAGAAAATGCCAGGAACTATATTTATAGACAACCGATTACGAGCGACCAAACCGGTCACTTTTGAAAATCAGATCCTTTCATCTTTTTCTTTATTTCTTTGAGTTTCTCTTTTGCTTTTTTCAGCACTCAATTATGCATGACATAACATCTTAACTTTATGTTTTAAAATGTATACTTATGTAGGACTATGTATTGTACATCAAAGTGACAATATGAAGTAAACGACAATTAGACAGTTATCTAGCAACAACAATAATCATGGGCATGTGCTTAGTTTGACTGTAAGCCAGACTACACGAATTTCCCTCAACTAAACAGCATCTCAACGACAAAAATATTTTTTAAAGAACTGTGCCTTCAGCTACCGTTTTTTTTCTTCAATTCGTTTTAACAAGTCTTGATATATTCAATTTATATTCCAAAAAGACAAAAACTATCGATCAAACGAAAACTGTATCAAGTGATAAAAAAGCTTGTGTCATTGGTGCAAATTATTGTTTCATTGCTTATTTCAGGGTTCAAACCCCACATGCCCTACACGTAGTAGCTAAGTTCGATTCCAAAACGATGTTTGACAGTCTCCAAGCCGAAGGTCAGTAGCTCTGTCTGGGCGCTCTAGCTTTCTTCACCATCAACAAAAAACTAGCCGCCATGAAATAGCAAACAAATAATTAAAGTGGCGTTAAAGACCAACAATAAATAAATCAATCATTGTATATTTCAGATGTTTCACACACATATCTTATTTTTGTTAAACAAGACGATATTCATTTGAAATTGAATTTGTCGATAGAGTTTTTACAGCATAGTATAATGATGAATCTTGACATGACTGTAATATGTGCCGCTGGACAAACTGTTCATTTTTGCAAAATTGTAATACCTATGAGAATGGCAGAATTAAAGGGAAAATTATTTTCATCATTTGTTAACAAGTTAAGAGGAAAGCTTAAAGTTTAGAAGATTTGTTAGGATTGAAAGATGAAGACAACATGGAAGGCACTTATTTTTGAAGGTTGATGTGTCCATCATATTACATATGTGGCAACCTTTTTGTTAAAGTTTTGTATCAAATTCAACTTTTTAAAAGTTTTTCAAGTTCCATTACTAACTTAACGTCGACACCTTATAATATAGAATATCTATATTGAATAAAAAAGGGTGTTTTCTATTTTCGACGATTGCAAAATTTCTGAGTATGAATCGAACTGTCCCTTTTCGAATGCTGCATTCACTATCTTGTTAGGCATGTCGTTGACAAGCAGAACTCTGAACCACTGACAGCGTCTGTAAAGATTCCATGTGCAAAAATGACAAAAATAGGGGTACAGAGTAATGTCCCTGCTAAACTGACGTGTGCACGTTTCAGCTCTGGTGTTCCCAGTGAAGTCATATTTTTCAAATAAAACATTTGAGGTACAAAGTCTACAAAAGGAAACAAAAGTTGAAAAGCTGATGCTCCTCTTGGCGTAAACTCAATAATTTACTAATTCGGAACTGCTTAAACATGAAATGAAGTCACAAGACACGTGCGAATCGTCGTTGCTTGAATAGGCAGAGTTGCCCTTCATACAATTTGACACATAGTCCCACAATGCCCCAATGATATTAACCATAATACAAAAATATCATCAAGTTCACTTCAAAAGAAATTACATAACTAATACTTTTAGCCATAGTTTTTTATATGTAAAAAAAACACAGTACTAAAGGTAAACATTCATAGAAAAGGCCAGGAACTATATTTATAGACAACCAATTACGAGCGACCAAACAGGTCACTTTTGAAAATCAGATCCTTTCGTCTTTTTATTTATTTCTTTGAGTCTCTCTTTTGCTTTTTTCAGCACTCAATTATGCATGACATAACATCTTAACTTTATGTTTTAAAATATATACTTATGTAGGACTATGTATTGTACATCAAAGTGACAATATGAAGTAAACGACAATTAGACAGTTATCTAGCAACAACAATAATCATGGGCATGTGCTTAGTTTGACTGTAAGCCAGACTACACGAATTTCCCTCAACTAAACAGCATCTCAACGACAAAAAATATTTTTTAAAGAACTGTGCCTTCAGCTACCGTTTTTTTTCTTCAATTCGTTTTAACAAGTCTTGATATATTCAATTTATATTCCAAAAAGACAAAAACTATCGATCAAACGAAAACTGTATCAAGTGATAAAAAAACTTGTGTCATTGGTGCAAATTATTGTTTCATTGCTTATTTCAGGGTTCAAACCCCACATACCCTACACGTAGTAGCTTAGTTCGATTCCAAAACGATGTTTGACAGTCTCCAAGCCGAAGGTCAGTAGCTCTGTCTGGGCGCTCTAGCTTTCTTCACCATCAACAAAAAACTAGCCGCCATGAAATAGCAAACAAATAATTAAAGTGGCGTTAAAGACCAACAATAAATAAATCAATCATTGTATATTTCAGATGTTTCACACACATATCTTATTTTTGTTAAACAAGACGATATTCATTTGAAATTGAATTTGTCGATAGAGTGTTTACAGCATAGTATAATGATGAATCTGGACATGACTGTAATATGTGCCGCTGGACAAACTGTTCATTTTTGCAACATTGTAAAACCTATGAGAATGGCAGAATTGAAGGGAAAATTATTTTTATCATTTGTTAACAAGTTAAGAGGAAAGCTTAAAGTTTAGAAGATTTGTTAGGATTGAAAGATGAAGATAACATGGAAAGCACTTATTTTTGAAGGTTGATGTGTCCATCATATTACATATGTGGCAACCTTTTTGTTAAAGTTTTGTATCAAATTCAACTTTTTAACAGTTTTTTCAAGTTCCATTACTAACTTAACGTCAACACCTTATAATGTAGAATATCTATATTGAATAAAAAAGGGTGTTTTCTATTTTTGACGATTGCAAAATTTCTGAGTATGAATCGAACTGTCCCTTTTCGAATGCTGCATTCACTATCTTGTTAGGCATGTCGTTGACAAGCAGAACTCTGAACCACTGACAGCGTCTGTAAAGATTCCATGTGCAAAAATGACAAAAATAGGGGTACAGAGTAATGTCCCTGCTAAACTGACGTGTGCACGTTTCAGCTCTGGTGTTCCCAGTGAAGACATATTTTTGAGATAAAACATTTGAGGTACAAAGTCTACAAAAGGAAACAAAAGTTGAAAAGCTGATGCTCCTCTTGGCGTAAACTCAATAATTTACTAATTCGGAACTGCTTAAACATGAAATGAAGTCACAAGACACGTGCGAATCGTCGCTGCTTGAATAGGCAGAGTTGCCCTTCATACAATTTGACACATAGTCCCACAATGCCCCAATGATATTAACCATAATACAAAAATATCATAAAGTTCACTTCAAAAGAAATTACATAACTAATACTTTTAGCCATAGTTTTTTTTATATGTAAAAAAACCACAGTACTAAAGGTTAACATTCATAGAAAAGGCCAGGAACTATATTTATAGACAACCAATTACGAGCGACCAAACAGGTCACTTTTGAAAATCAGATCCTTTCGTCTTTTTATTTATTTCTTTGAGTCTCTCTTTTGCTTTTTTCAGCACTCAATTATGCATGACATAACATCTTAACTTTATGTTTTAAAATGTATACTTATGTAGGACTATGTATTGTACATCAAAGTGACAATATGAAGTAAACGACAATTAGCATGATTAGACAGTTATCTAGCAACAACAATAATCATGGGCATGTGCTTAGTTTGACTGTAAGCCAGACTACACGAATTTCCCTCAACTAAACAGCATCTCAACAACAAAAAATATTTTTTAAAGAACTGTGACTTCAGCTACCGTTTTTTTTTCTTCAATTCGTTTTAACAAGTCTTGATATATTCAATTTATATTGCAAAAAGACAAAAACTACCGATCAAACGAAAACTGTATCAAGAGATAAAAAAGCTTGTGTCATTGGTGCAAATTATTGTTTCATTGCTTATTTCAGGGTTCAAACCCCACATGCCCTACACGTAGTAGCTTAGTTCGATTCCAAAACGATGTTTGACAGTCTCCAAGCCGAAGGTCAGTAGCTCTGTCTGGGCGCTCTAGCTTTCTTCACCATCAACAAAAAACTAGCCGCCATGAAATAGCAAACAAATAATTAAAGTGGCGTTAAAGACCAACAATAAATAAATCAATCATTGTATATTTCAGATGTTTCACACACATATCTTATTTTTGTTAAACAAGACGATATTCATTTGAAATTGAATTTGTCGATAGAGTTTTTACAGCATGGTATAATGATGAATCTGGACATGACTGTAATATGTGCCGCTGGACAAACTGTTCATTTTTGCAACATTGTAATACCTATGAGAATGGCAGAATTGAAGGGGAAATTATTTTCATCATTTGTTAACAAGTTAAGAGGAAAGCTTAAAGTTTAGAAGATTTGTTAGGATTGAAAGATGAAGAAAACATGAAGGCACTTAATTTTGAAGGTTGATGTGTCCATCATATTACATATGTGACAACCTTTTAGTGGTTTGTATCAAATTTAACTTTTATAAAGTTTTTCAAGTTCCATTACTAACTTAACGTCGACACCTTATAATGTAGAATATCTATATTGAATAAAAAAGGGTGTTTTCTATTTTCGACGATTGCAAAATTTCTGAGTATGAATCGAACTGTCCCTATTCGAATGCTGCATTCACTATCTTGTTAGACATGTCGTTGACAAGCAGAACTCTGAACCACTGACAGCGTCTGTAAAGATTCCATGTGCAAAAATGATAAAAATAGGGGTACAGAGTAATGTCCCTGCTAAACTGACGTGTGCTCATTTTAGCTCTGCGGTTCCCAGTGAAGACATATTTTTCAGATCAAACAGTTGAGGTACAAAGTCTACAAAAGGAAACAAAAGTTGAAAAGATGATTCTCCTCTTGGCGTAAACTCAAGAATTTACTAATTCGGAACTGCTTAAACATGAAATGAAGTCACAATTAAGACACGTGCGAATCGTCGCTGCTTGAATAGGCAGAGTTGCCCTTCATACAATTTGACACATAGTCCCACAATGCCCCAATGATATTAACCATAATACAAAAATATCACAAAGTTCACTTTAAAAGAAATTACATAACTAATATTTTTAGCCATAGTTTTTTATATGTAAAAAAAAACACAGTACTAAAGGTTAACATTCATAGAAAATGTCAGGAACTATATTTATAGACAACCGATTACGAGCGACCAAACAGGTCACTTTTGAAAATCAGATCATTTCGTCTTTTTATTTATTTCTTTGAGTCTCTCTTTTGCTTTTTTTCAGCACTCAATTATGTATGACATAACATCTTAACTTTATGTTTTAAAATGTATACTTATGTAGGACTATGTATTGTACATCAAAGTGACAATATGAAGTAAACGACAATTAGACAGTTATCTAGCAACTACAATAATCATGGGCATGTGCTTAATTTGACTGTAAGCCAGACTACACGAATGTCCCTCAACTAATTAACAGCATCTCAACGACAAAAAAATATTTTTTAAAGAACTGTGCCTTCAGCTACCGTTTTTTCTTTCTTTCTTCAATTCGTTTTAACACGTCTTGCTATATTCAATTTATATTCCAAAAAGACAAAAACTATCGATCAAACGAAAACTGTATAAAGTGATAAAAAAGCTAGTGTCATTGGTGCAAATTAGTGCTTAATTGCTTATTTCAGGGTTCAAACCCCACATGCCCTACACGTAGTAGCTTAGTTCGATTCCAAAACGATGTTTGACAGTCTCCAAGCCGAAGGTCATAGGTCTGTCTGGGCGCTCCAGCTTTCTTCACCATAAACAAAAAGCTAGCCGCCATGAAATAGCAAACAAATAATTAAAGTGGCGTTAAAGACCAACAATAAATAAATCAATCATTGTATATTTCAGATGTTTCACACACATATCTTATTTTTGTTAAACAAGACGATATTCATTTGAAATTGAATTTGTCGATAGAGTTTTTACAGCATGGTATAATGATGAATCTGGACATGACTGTAATATGTGCCGCTGGACAAACTGTTCATTTTTGCAACATTGTAATACCTATAAGAATGGCAGAATTTAAGGGAAAATTATTTTCATCGTTTGTTAACAAGTTAAGAGGAAAGATTAAAGTTTAGAAGACTTGTTAGGATTGAAAGATGAAGACAACATGAAAGGCACTTATTGTTGAAGGTTGATGTGTCCATCATATTACATATGTGGCAACCCTTTGTTTAGGTTTTGTATCAAATTCAACTTTTGAAAAGTTTTTCAAGTTCCATTACTAATTTAACGTCGACACCTTATAATGTAGAATATCTATATTGAATAAAAAAGGGTGTTTTCTATTTTCGACGATTGCAAAATTTCTGAGTATGAATCGAACTGTCCCTATTCGAATGCTGCATTCACTATCTTGTTAGGCATGTCGTTGACAAGCAGAACTCTGAACCACTGACAGCGTCTGTAAAGATTCCATGTGCAAAAATGACAAAAATAGGGGTACAGAGTAATGTCCCTGTTAAACTGACGTGTGCATGTTTCAGCTCTGGGGTTCCCAGTGAAGACATATTTTTCAGATAAAACATTTGAGGTACAAAGTCTACAAAAGGAAACAAAAAGTGAAAAGCTGATGCTTCTCTTGGCGTAAACTCAAGAATTTACTAATTCGGAACTGCTTAAACATGAAATGAAGTCACAAGACATGTGCGCATCGTCGCTGCTTGAATAGGCAGAGTTGCCCTTCATACAATTTGACACATAGTCCCACAATGCCCCAATGATATTAACCATAATATAAAAATATCATAAAGTTGACTTTAAAAGAAATTACATAACTAATACTTTTAGCCATAGTTTTTTATATGTAAAAAAACACAGTACTAAAGGTTAACATTCATAGAAACTGCCAGGAACTATATTTATAGACAACCGATTACGAGCGACCAAACAGGTCACTTTTGAAAATCAGATCCTTTCGTCTTTTTATTTATTTCTTTGAGTCTCTCTTTTGCTTTTTTCAGCACTCAATTATGCATGACATAACATCTTAACTTTATGTTTTAAAATGTATACTTATGTAGGACTATGTATTGTACATCAAAGTGACAATATGAAGTAAACGAAAATTAGACAGTTATCTAGCAACAGGAATAATCATGGGCATGTGCTTAGTTTGACTGTAAGCCAGACTACACGAATTTCCCTCAACTCAACAACATCTCAACGACAAAAAATATTTTTTAAAGAACTGTGCCTTCAGCTACCGTTTGTTTTTTCTCTTCAATTCGTTTTAACAAGTCTTGCTATATTCAATTTATATTCCAAAAAGACAAAAACTATCGATCAAACGAAAACTGTATAAAGTGATAAAAAAGCTTGTGTGATTGGTGCAAATTAGTGCTTCATTGCTTATTTCAGGGTTCAAACCCCACATGCCCTACACGTAGTAGCTTAGTTCGATTCCAAAACGATGTTTGACAGTCTCCAAGCCGAAGGTCATAGCTCTGTCTGGGCGCTCCAGCTTTCTTCACCATAAACAAAAAGCTAGCCGCCATGAAATAGCAAACAAATAATTAAAGTGGCGTTAAAGACCAACAATAAATAAATCAATCATTGTATATTTCAGATGTTTCACACACATATCTTATTTTTGTTAAACAAGACGATATTCATTTGAAATTGAATTTGTCGATAGAGTTTTTACAGCATGGTATAATGATGAATCTGGACATGACTGTAATATGTGCCGCTGGACAAACTGTTCATTTTTGCAACATTGTAATACCTATAAGAATGGCAGAATTTAAGGGAAAATTATTTTCATCGTTTGTTAACAAGTTAAGAGGAAAGATTAAAGTTTAGAAGACTTGTTAGGATTGAAAGATGAAGACAACATGAAAGGCACTTATTGTTGAAGGTTGATGTGTCCATCATATTACATATGTGGCAACCCTTTTGTTAGGTTTTGTATCAAATTCAACTTTTGAAAAGTTTTTCAAGTTCCATTACTAATTTAACGTCGACACCTTATAATGTAGAATATCTATATTGAATAAAAAAGGGTGTTTTCTATTTTCGACGATTGCAAAATTTCTGAGTATGAATCGAACTGTCCCTATTCGAATGCTGCATTCACTATCTTGTTAGGCATGTCGTTGACAAGCAGAACTCTGAACCACTGACAGCGTCTGTAAAGATTCCATGTGCAAAAATGACAAAAATAGGGGTACAGAGTAATGTCCCTGTTAAACTGACGTGTGCATGTTTCAGCTCTGGGGTTCCCAGTGAAGACATATTTTTCAGATAAAACATTTGAGGTACAAAGTCTACAAAAGGAAACAAAAAGTGAAAAGCTGATGCTTCTCTTGGCGTAAACTCAAGAATTTACTAATTCGGAACTGCTTAAACATGAAATGAAGTCACAAGACATGTGCGCATCGTCGCTGCTTGAATAGGCAGAGTTGCCCTTCATACAATTTGACACATAGTCCCACAATGCCCCAATGATATTAACCATAATATAAAAATATCATAAAGTTGACTTTAAAAGAAATTACATAACTAATACTTTTAGCCATAGTTTTTTTATATGTAAAAAAACACAGTACTAAAGGTTAACATTCATAGAAACTGCCAGGAACTATATTTATAGACAACCGATTACGAGCGACCAAACAGGTCACTTTTGAAAATCAGATCCTTTCGTCTTTTTATTTATTTCTTTGAGTCTCTCTTTTGCTTTTTTCAGCACTCAATTATGCATGACATAACATCTTAACTTTATGTTTTAAAATGTATACTTATGTAGGACTATGTATTGTACATCAAAGTGACAATATGAAGTAAACGAAAATTAGACAGTTATCTAGCAACAGGAATAATCATGGGCATGTGCTTAGTTTGACTGTAAGCCAGACTACACGAATTTCCCTCAACTCAACAACATCTCAACGACAAAAAATATTTTTTAAAGAACTGTGCCTTCAGCTACCGTTTGTTTTTTCTCTTCAATTCGTTTTAACAAGTCTTGCTATATTCAATTTATATTCCAAAAAGACAAAAACTATCGATCAAACGAAAACTGTATAAAGTGATAAAAAAGCTTGTGTGATTGGTGCAAATTAGTGCTTCATTGCTTATTTCAGGGTTCAAACCCCACATGCCCTACACGTAGTAGCTTAGTTCGATTCCAAAACGATGTTTGACAGTCTCCAAGCCGAAGGTCATAGCTCTGTCTGGGCGCTCCAGCTTTCTTCACCATAAACAAAAAGCTAGCCGCCATGAAATAGCAAACAAATAATTAAAGTGGCGTTAAAGACCAACAATAAATAAATCAATCATTGTATATTTCAGATGTTTCACACACATATCTTATTTTTGTTAAACAAGACGATATTCATTTGAAATTGAATTTGTCGATAGAGTTTTTACAGCATGGTATAATGATGAATCTGGACATGACTGTAATATGTGCCGCTGGACAAACTGTTCATTTTTGCAACATTGTAATACCTATAAGAATGGCAGAATTTAAGGGAAAATTATTTTCATCGTTTGTTAACAAGTTAAGAGGAAAGATTAAAGTTTAGAAGACTTGTTAGGATTGAAAGATGAAGACAACATGAAAGGCACTTATTGTTGAAGGTTGATGTGTCCATCATATTACATATGTGGCAACCCTTTTGTTAGGTTTTGTATCAAATTCAACTTTTGAAAAGTTTTTCAAGTTCCATTACTAATTTAACGTCGACACCTTATAATGTAGAATATCTATATTGAATAAAAAAGGGTGTTTTCTATTTTCGACGATTGCAAAATTTCTGAGTATGAATCGAACTGTCCCTATTCGAATGCTGCATTCACTATCTTGTTAGGCATGTCGTTGACAAGCAGAACTCTGAACCACTGACAGCGTCTGTAAAGATTCCATGTGCAAAAATGACAAAAATAGGGGTACAGAGTAATGTCCCTGTTAAACTGACGTGTGCATGTTTCAGCTCTGGGGTTCCCAGTGAAGACATATTTTTCAGATAAAACATTTGAGGTACAAAGTCTACAAAAGGAAACAAAAAGTGAAAAGCTGATGCTTCTCTTGGCGTAAACTCAAGAATTTACTAATTCGGAACTGCTTAAACATGAAATGAAGTCACAAGACATGTGCGCATCGTCGCTGCTTGAATAGGCAGAGTTGCCCTTCATACAATTTGACACATAGTCCCACAATGCCCCAATGATATTAACCATAATATAAAAATATCATAAAGTTGACTTTAAAAGAAATTACATAACTAATACTTTTAGCCATAGTTTTTTATATGTAAAAAAACACAGTACTAAAGGTTAACATTCATAGAAACTGCCAGGAACTATATTTATAGACAACCGATTACGAGCGACCAAACAGGTCACTTTTGAAAATCAGATCCTTTCGTCTTTTTATTTATTTCTTTGAGTCTCTCTTTTGCTTTTTTCAGCACTCAATTATGCATGACATAACATCTTAACTTTATGTTTTAAAATGTATACTTATGTAGGACTATGTATTGTACATCAAAGTGACAATATGAAGTAAACGACAATTAGACAGTTATCTAGCAACAACAATAATCATGGGCTACCGTTTTTTTCTCTCTTCAATTCGTTTTAACAAGTCTTGCTATCTTCAATTTATATTCCAAAAAGACAAAAACTATCGATCAAACGAAAACTGTATAAAGTGATAAAAAAGCTTGTGTCATTGGTGCAAATTATTGCTTCATTGCTTATTTCAGGGTTCAAACCCCACATGTCCTACACGTAGTAGCTTAGTTCGATTCCAAAACGATGTTTGACAGTCTCCAAGCCGAAGGTCATAGCTCTGTCTGGGCGCTCTAGCTTTCTTCACCAAACAAATAATTAAAGTGGCGTTAAAGACCAACAATAAATAAATCAATCATTGTATATTTCAGATGTTTCACACACATATCTTATTTTTGTTAAACAGGACGATATTCATTTGAAATTGAATTTGTCGATAGAGTTTTAACAGCATGGTATAAGAGGTCGGGACCACTACCTTATATGGAAATGCATAAATTAGCATACTTATGTTCTCGCACATGTAATTGTTTATTTACATGTGACGCAATTTATTTTTACCTAGGTTTTTGACCAATCCACTAAATGAATCACAATGCATGATGGACTACTACGTGTTTACAATCAACCAAGAACACGTGTTATTTACTGAAATACAACACATTTTTTCGTGCAATGCGGGATTCACAATTTCGCTTAGTTTTTTATTTTGTGTATCCTCATTTATAGTTCGTGATATAAAGTATTACTTCCATGCTCAGATTAACGAAGAGTTGTTTCTATGCGAAGAAAAAAGGGTTTGAATTACCCGATATATAGCCATTAACATGTTTGATGATGGCACAGAGATTTCATGTATTTGTCCACCAGAAGCAACGAAACAACAGCGAAAAAAAAACAATTACCCATGAGACAAACTTACTGGTGTAAAGTAAGCCGTCGATAACAGCCAGTGCTGATATTCAAGAGTACAGCAATGTTCGTATAGATAATTAAAGGCAAATGTGGGATCCTTAAATTTTGTGTTCGTAAAAAAGGCGAAGAAGTATTTACATACATGGCAGTGTTAACAAAATCTACAAGTATTTTTGTTGGTCACATTTCAGTATATGGGACTTCCAAACTGTTCCTTTTTTTAAGGTAGTGAAGTCAGCAACTGTAGTTTCAGTTTGTTCGTTTTTTAACGGGCTCGGACATTTGCCAAACTGAATAAATTCATTACAGCTGATTTCTTAAACCTGCTAAGTAAAACTTTGGTTGGCTTGCTTGCTTTGTTTGTATAGTTGTTTATACAAGCTTTGAAAATAAGATTGACATCTTTAAACAATATATATATATAGGTATAGTTTAACTTGTATATTTTATATTTTGTACAATATACAAACAAAGCAAGCAAGCTAACTAAAGTTTTGCTCCACATGCATTAGGAAATAAGCTGTAATGATTTATTCCATATGTATGTGCGACAAGGTGGAAAATTTGATATGTTTTGTGAAAATTGCAGCGTTGGATCTATAATAAAAAAGAAGATGTGGTATGATTGCCAATTAGACAGCTGTCCACAAGAGACCAAAATGACACAGGAATTAACATTTATAGATCACCGTACGGCCTTCAACAATGAGCAAAGCCCATACCGCATAGTCAGCTATAAAAGTCCCCGATATGACAATGTAAAACAATTCAAACGAGAAAACTAACGGCCTTAATTATATATAAAAAAAAATGAACGAAAAACAAATATGTTACGCATAAACAAACGACAACCACTGAAATACAGGCTTCTATACAATATATTTTTTTTTGATGGGATAGATTTCTTTCCTTTTACATATTTAATTTGGCCTGGTTTTTTTTTTTTTTTTTTGTTTGGATTGTTTTACACAAGTAATTTTTGGTTCATTAATAGCTTACTTTTCAGCATTGGACCTATGACTGCTTACTTTACTAAATTATGTCTTTGTTGGAAAGATGTCTCATTTGGCACTCATATCTCGTCTTCTTATTTCTATATACAAAGCATGTTTTAGATAAAAAAAATAATAGGTAATATGGCACCCACTATGATCCAGAGACTCTTAATATTGGAGATATTTTACATATGTCAACAGGACAGCAGCCGAACGATAAAAAAAAACCTCTGAGGTATATTTTGTGATAAAATTAGCAACAAACGGATATTATCGATGGATGAAACTATAAAAAATGTATTGAGCTATATACCGTACCCGCTCAGTGTCGAATCCAGGGGCGGGGGTTCCGGGGATGGACCCCCTTTTTTTGGACGAGCAGTGCATTTGGATGGGGACATGTAGTTGGAAACCCCTCCCCTTTTGTCCAGGGTTAAGACCCCCCTTTTTAAAATGGCTGGACACGCCCCTGCCGCTTTCATAACACTTCTTTTTAGCATACTGAATATTATGATGTTCTTACTATTAGTTCAGGTCCTGATAAAAAAAATACACATTCAGTACAGAAAGAAGTGTTTCAATGAAAGTTTCGTGTTTTTCTAGGCAGAAATGATTTTGCAATGACATTATACAGGTTTAAAAGAGCTCAAATGATTTTCTTACTGGACAGTGGTCACTTCATTGGATATTTCACTGTGTCATGTCGTGAAATTAATGCTGGTTCAATTCATAACAATGCACAAAACCGGTTCAACTACCTTTGCAAGGCGAAAAAAAAAGTCGAATCGTGAAGCCAATAAACAATATTTTTTTAATCTGAGCATTCAAATTGAAGATTACGTTATATATTTTACATTAAATATATTTGCAGAATAAAAACTTTGGTAATGAGAGTCCCAGACAATATATTAATGACTGTTTTCCCACTAATTCCATGTGTTTTAAGAAGTAGTTTACTCGTAGTAGCCCAAAATGCATTGTAGTTCATTGATTCGATTGGTCAGTTTTTCAAGGCCATATTGGCCTTGTGTTTTGGAAATTACTATGCAAATATATTCTGACGTCAGAAAAATCTAGAGTTCTCGACCTGTATAATGATGAATCTGGACATGACTGTAATATGTGCCGCTGGACAAACTGATCATTTTTGCAACATTGTAATACCTATAAGAATGGCAGAATTTAAGGGAAAATTATTTTCATCATTTGTTAACAAGTTAAGAGGAAAGCTTAAAGTTTAGAAGATTTGTTAGGATTGAAAAAAAGTAAAATCACAAAAATACTGAACTTGGAGGAAGATCAATTGGGAAAGTCCATAATCACATGGCAAAATCAAATAACAAAACGCATCAAAAACGAATGGACAAGAACTGTCATATTCCTGACTTGGTACAGGCATTTTCAAATGTAGAAAATGGTGGATTAAACCTGGTTCTATAGTGCTAACCCTCTCACTTTAATGACAGTCTCATCAATTTCCGATATTTTTACATTGAAACATTGAAGATGAAGACAACATGAAAGGCACTTATTTTTGAAGGTTGATGTGTCCATCATATTTCATATGTGGCAACCTTTTTGTAAAAGTTTTGTATCAAATTCAACTTTTTAAAAGTTTTTCAAGTTCCATTACTAACTTAACGTCGACACCTTATAATGTAGAATATCTATATTGAATAAAAAAGGGTGTTTTCTATTTTCGACGATTGCAAAATTTCTGAGTATGAATCGAACTGTCCCTATTCGAATGCTGCATTCACTATCTTGTTAGGCATGTCGTTGACAAGCAGAACTCTGAACCACTGACAGCGTCTGTAAAGATTCCATGTGCAAAAATGACAAAAATAGGGGTACAGAGTAATGTCCCTGCTAAACTGACGTGTGCACGTTTCAGCTCTGGGGTTCCCAGTGAAGACATATTTTTCAGATAAAACATTTGAAGTACAAAGTCTATAAAAGGAAACAAAAGTTGAAAAGCTGATGCTCCTCTTGGCGTAAACTCAAGAATTTACTAATTCAGAACTGCTTAAACATGAAATGAAGTCACAAGACACGTGCGAATCGTTGCTGCTTGAATAGGCAGAGTTGCCCTTCATACAATTTGACACATAGTCCCACAAATGCCCCAAAGATATTAACCATAATACAAAAATAACATCAAGTTCATTTTAAAAGAAATTACATAACTAATACTTTTAGCCATAGTTTTTTATATGTAAAAAAAAACACAGTACTAAAGGTTAACATTCATAGAAAATGCCAGGAACTATATTTATAGACAACCGATTACGAGCCACCAAACAGGTCACTTTTGAAAATCAGATCCTTGCGTCTTTTTATTTATTTCTTTGAGTCTCTCTTTTGCTTTTTTCAGCACTCAATTATGCATGACATAACATCTTAACTTTATGTTTTAAAATGTATACTTATGTAGGACTATGTATTGTACATCAAAGTGACAATATGAAGTAAACGAAAATTAGACAGTTATCTAGCAACAGGAATAATCATGGGCATGTGCTTAGTTTGACTGTAAGCCAGACTACACGAATTTCCCTCAACTCAACAGCATCTCAGCATGGTATAATGATGAATCTGGACATGACTGTAATATGTGCCGCTGGACAAACTGTTCATTTTTGCAACATTGTAATACCTATAAGAATGGCAGAATTAAAGGGAAAATTATTTTCATCATTTGTTAACAAGTTAAGAGGAAAGCTTAAAGTTAAGAAGATTTGTTAGGATTGAAAGATGAAGACAACATGAAAGGCACTTATTTTTGAAGGTTGATGTGTCCATCATATTTCATATGTGGCAACCTTTTTGTAAAAGTTTTGTATCAAATTCAACTATTTAAAAGTTTTTCAAGTTCCATTACTAACTTAACGTCGACACCTTATAATGTAGAATATCTATATTGAATAAAAAAGGGTGTTTTCTATTTTCGACGATTGCAAAATTTCTGAGTATGAATCGAACTGTCCCTATTCGAATGCTGCATTCACTATCTTGTTAGGCATGTCGTTGACAAGCAGAACTCTGAACCACTGACAGCGTCTGTAAAGATTCCATGTGCAAAAATGACAAAAATAGGGGTACAGAGTAATGTCCCTGCTAAACTGACGTGTGCACGTTTCAGCTCTGGGGTTCCCAGTGAAGACATATTTTTCAGATAAAACATTTGAGGTACAAAGTCTACAAAAGGAAACAAAAGTTGAAAAGCTGATGCTCTTCTTGGCGTAAACTCAAGAATTTACTAATTCAGAACTGCTTAAACATGAAATGAAGTCACAAGACACGTGCGAATCGTCGCTGCTTGAATAGGCAGAGTTGCCCTTCATACAATTTGACACATAGTCACACAAATGCCCCAATGATATTAACCATATTACAAAAATATCATCAAGTTCATTTTAAAAGAAATTACATAACTAATACTTTTAGCCATAGTTTTTTATATGTAAAAAAAACACAGTACTAAAGGTTAACATTCATAGAAAATGCCAGGAACTATATTTATAGACAACCGATTACGAGCGACCAAACAGGTCACTTTTGAAAATCAGATCCTTTCGTCTTTTTATTTATTTCTTTGAGTCTCTCTTTTGCTTTTTTCAGCACTCAATTATGCATGACATAACATCTTAACTTTATGTTTTAAAATGTATACTTATGTAGGACTATGTATTGTACATCAAAGTGACAATATGAAGTAAACGAAAATTAGACAGTTATCTAGCAACAGGAATAATCATGGGCATGTGCTTAGTTTGACTGTAAGCCAGACTACACGAATTTCCCTCAACTCAACAGCATCTCAACGACAAAAAATATTTTTTAAAGAACTGTGCCTTCAGCTACCGTTTGTTTTTTCTCTTTAATTCGTTTTAACAAGTCTTGCTATATTCAATTTATATTCCAAAAAGACAAAAACTATCGATCTAACGAAAACTGTATAAAGTGATAAAAAAGCTTGTGTCATTGGTGCAAATTATTGCTTCATTGCTTATTTCAGGGTTCAAACCCCACATGCCCTACACGTAGTAGCTTAGTTCGATTCCAAAACGATGTTTGACAGTCTCCAAGCCGAAGGTCAGTAGCTCTGTCTGGGCGCTCTAGCTTTCTCCACCATAAACAAAAAGCTAGCCGCCATGAAACAGCAAACAAATAATTAAAGTGGCGTTAAAGACCAACAATAAATAAATCAATCATTGTATATTTCAGATGTTTCACACACATATCTTATTTTTGTTAAACAAGACGATATTCATTTGAAATTGAATTTGTCGATAGAGTTTTTACAGCATGGTATAATGATGAATCTGGACATGACTGTAATATGTGCCGCTGGACAAACTGTTCATTTTTGCAACATTGTAATACCTATAAGAATGGCAGAATTTAAGGGAAAATTATTTTCATCATTTGTTAACAAGTTAAGAGGAAAGCTTAAAGTTTAGAAGATTTGTTAGGATTGAAAGATGAAGACAACATGAAAGGCACTTATTTTTGAAGGTTGATGTGTCCATCATATTTCATATGTGGCAACCTTTTTTGTAAAAGTTTTGTATCAAATTCAACTTTTTAAAAGTTTTTCAAGTTCCATTACTAACTTAACGTCGACACCTTATAATGTAGAATATCTATATTGAATAAAAAAGGGTGTTTTCTATTTTCGACGATTGCAAAATTTCTGAGTATAAATCGAACTGTCCCTATTCGAATGCTGCATTCACTATCTTGTTAGGCATGTCGTTGACAAGCTGAACTCTGAACCACTGACAGCGTCTGTAAAGATTCCATGTGCAAAAATGACAAAAATAGGGGTACAGAGTAATGTCCCTGCTAAACTGGCGTGTGCACGTTTCAGCTCTGGGGTTCCCAGTGAAGACATATTTTTCAGATAAAACATTTGAGGTACAAAGTCTACAAAAGGAAACAAAAGTTGAAAAGCTGATGCTCTTCTTGGCGTAAACTCAAGAATTTACTAATTCAGAACTGCTTAAACATGAAATGAAGTCACAAGACACGTGCGAATCGTCGCTGCTTGAATAGGCAGAGTTGCCCTTCATACAATTTGACACATAGTCACACAAATGCCCCAATGATATTAACCATAATACAAAAATATCATCAAGTTCATTTTAAAAGAAATTACATAACTAATACTTTTAGCCATAGTTTTTTATATGTAAAAAAACACAGTACTAAAGGTTAACATTCATAGAAAATGCCAGGAACTATATTTATAGACAACCGATTACGAGCGACCAAACAGGTCACTTTTGAAAATCAGATCCTTTCGTCTTTTTATTTATTTCTTTGAGTCTCTCTTTTGCTTTTTTCAGCACTCAATTATGCATGACATAACATCTTAACTTTATGTTTTAAAATGTATACTTATGTAGGACTATGTATTGTACATCAAAGTGACAATATGAAGTAAACGAAAATTAGACAGTTATCTAGCAACAGGAATAATCATGGGCATGTGCTTAGTTTGACTGTAAGCCAGACTACACGAATTTCCCTCAACTCAACAGCATCTCAGCATGGTATAATGATGAATCTGGACATGACTGTAATATGTGCCGCTGGACAAACTGTTCATTTTTGCAACATTGTAATACCTATAAGAATGGCAGAATTAAAGGGAAAATTATTTTCATCATTTGTTAACAAGTTAAGAGGAAAGCTTAAAGTTAAGAAGATTTGTTAGGATTGAAAGATGAAGACAACATGAAAGGCACTTATTTTTGAAGGTTGATGTGTCCATCATATTTCATATGTGGCAACCTTTTTGTAAAAGTTTTGTATCAAATTCAACTTTTTAAAAGTTTTTCAAGTTCCATTACTAACTTAACGTCGACACCTTATAATGTAGAATATCTATATTGAATAAAAAAGGGTGTTTTCTATTTTCGACGATTGCAAAATTTCTGAGTATAAATCGAACTGTCCCTATTCGAATGCTGCATTCACTATCTTGTTAGGCATGTCGTTGACAAGCTGAACTCTGAACCACTGACAGCGTCTGTAAAGATTCCATGTGCAAAAATGACAAAAATAGGGGTACAGAGTAATGTCCCTGCTAAACTGGCGTGTGCACGTTTCAGCTCTGGGGTTCCCAGTGAAGACATATTTTTCAGATAAAACATTTGAGGTACAAAGTCTACAAAAGGAAACAAAAGTTGAAAAGCTGATGCTCTTCTTGGCGTAAACTCAAGAATTTACTAATTCAGAACTGCTTAAACATGAAATGAAGTCACAAGACACGTGCGAATCGTCGCTGCTTGAATAGGCAGAGTTGCCCTTTATACAATTTGACACATAGTCACACAAATGCCCCAATGATATTAACCATAATACAAAAATATCATCAAGTTCATTTTAAAAGAAATTACATAACTAATACTTTTAGCCATAGTTTTTTATATGTAAAAAAACACAGTACTAAAGGTTAACATTCATAGAAAATGCCAGGAACTATATTTATAGACAACCGATTACGAGCGACCAAACAGGTCACTTTTGAAAATCAGATCCTTTCGTCTTTTTATTTATTTCTTTGAGTCTCTCTTTTGCTTTTTTCAGCACTCAATTATGCATGACATAACATCTTAACTTTATGTTTTAAAATGTATACTTATGTAGGACTATGTATTGTACATCAAAGTGACAATATGAAGTAAACGAAAATTAGACAGTTATCTAGCAACAGGAATAATCATGGGCATGTGCTTAGTTTGACTGTAAGCCAGACTACACGAATTTCCCTCAACTCAACAGCATCTCAACGACAAAAAATATTTTTTAAAGAACTGTGCCTTCAGCTACCGTTTGTTTTTTCTCTTCAATTCGTTTTAACAAGTCTTGCTAATTCAATTTATATTCCAAAAAGACAAAAACTATCGATCAAACGAAAACTGTATCAAGTGATAAAAAAGCTTGTGTCATTGGTGCAAATTATTGCTTCATTGCTTATTTCAGGTTCAAACCCCACATGCCCTACACGTAGTAGCTTAGTTCGATTCCAAAACGATGTTTGACAGTCTCCAAGCCGAAGGTCAGTAGCTCTGTCTGGGCGCTCTAGCTTTCTTCACCATAAACAAAAAGCTAGCCGCCATGAAACAGCAAACAAATAATTAAAGTGGCGTTAAAGACCAACAATAAATAAATCAATCATTGTATATTTCAGATGTTTCACACACATATCTTATTTTTGTAAAACAAGACGATATTCATTTGAAATTGAATTTGTCGATAGAGTTTTTACAGCATGGTATAATGATGAATCTGGACATGACTGTAATATGTGCCGCTGGACAAACTGTTCATTTTTGCAACATTGTAATACCTATAAGAATGGCAGAATTTAAGGGAAAATTATTTTCATCATTTGTTAACAAGTTAAGAGGAAAGCTTAAAGTTTAGAAGATTTGTTAGGATTGAAAGATGAAGACAACATGAAAGGCACTTATTTTTGAAGGTTGATGTGTCCATCATATTTCATATGTGGCAACCTTTTTTGTAAAAGTTTTGTATCAAATTCAACTTTTTAAAAGTTTTTCAAGTTCCATTACTAACTTAACGTCGACACCTTATAATGTAGAATATCTATATTGAATAAAAAAGGGTGTTTTCTATTTTCGACGATTGCAAAATTTCTGAGTATAAATCGAACTGTCCCTATTCGAATGCTGCATTCACTATCTTGTTAGGCATGTCGTTGACAAGCAGAACTCTGAACCACTGACAGCGTCTGTAAAGATTCCATGTGCAAAAATGACAAAAATAGGGTACAGAGTAATGTCCCTGCTAAACTGACGTGTGCACGTTTCAGCTCTGGGGTTCCCAGTGAAGACATATTTTTCAGATAAAACATTACATTTGAGGTACAAAGTCTACAAAAGGAAACAAAAGTTGAAAAGCTGATGCTCCTCTTGGCGTAAACTCAAGAATTTACTAATTCAGAACTGCTTAAACATGAAATGAAGTCACAAGACACGTGCGAATCGTCGCTGCTTGAATAGGCAGAGTTGCCCTTTATACAATTTGACACATAGTCCCACAAATGCCCCAATGATATTAACCATAATACAAAAATATCATCAAGTTCATTTTAAAAGAAATTACATAACTAATACTTTTAGCCATAGTTTTTTATATGTAAAAAAAAACACAGTACTAAAGGTTAACATTCATAGAAAATGCCAGGAACTATATTTATAGACAACCGATTACGAGCGACCAAACAGGTCACTTTTGAAAATCAGATCCTTTCGTCTTTTTATTTATTTCTTTGAGTCTCTCTTTTGCTTTTTTCAGCACTCAATTATGCATGACATAACATCTTAACTTTATGTTTTAAAATGTATACTTATGTAGGACTATGTATTGTACATCAAAGTGACAATATGAAGTAAACGAAAATTAGACAGTTATCTAGCAACAGGAATAATCATGGGCATGTGCTTAGTTTGACTGTAAGCCAGACTACACGAATTTTTCCCTCAACTCAACAGCATCTCAACGACAAAAAATATTTTTTAAAGAACTGTGCCTTCAGCTACCGTTTGTTTTTTCTCTTCAATTCGTTTTAACAAGTCTTGCTACATTCAATTTATATTCCAAAAAGACAAAAACTATCGATCAAACGAAAACTGTATCAAGTGATAAAAAAGCTTGTGTCATTGGTGCAAATTATTGCTTCATTGCTTATTTCAGGGTTCAAACCCCACATGCCCTACACGTAGTAGCTTAGTTCGATTCCAAAACGATGTTTGACAGTCTCCAAGCCGAAGGTCAGTAGCTCTGTCTGGGCGCTCTAGCTTTCTTCACCATAAACAAAAAGCTAGCCGCCATGAAACAGCAAACAAATAATTAAAGTGGCGTTAAAGACCAACAATAAATAAATCAATCATTGTATATTTCAGATGTTTCACACACATATCTTATTTTTGTAAAACAAGACGATATTCATTTGAAATTGAATTTGTCGATAGAGTTTTTACAGCATGGTATATATGATGAATCTGGACATGACTGTAATATGTGCCGCTGGACAAACTGTTCATTTTTGCAACATTGTAATACCTATAAGAATGGCAGAATTTAAGGGAAAATTATTTTCATCATTTGTTAACAAGTTAAGAGGAAAGCTTAAAGTTTAGAAGATTTGTTAGGATTGAAAGATGAAGACAACATGAAAGGCACTTATTTTTGAAGGTTGATGTGTCCATCATATTTCATATGTGGCAACCTTTTTTGTAAAAGTTTTGTATCAAATTCAACTTTTTAAAAGTTTTTCAAGTTCCATTACTAACTTAACGTCGACACCTTATAATGTAGAATATCTATATTGAATAAAAAAGGGTGTTTTCTATTTTCGACGATTGCAAAATTTCTGAGTATAAATCGAACTGTCCCTATTCGAATGCTGCATTCACTATCTTGTTAGGCATGTCGTTGACAAGCAGAACTCTGAACCACTGACAGCGTCTGTAAAGATTCCATGTGCAAAAATGACAAAAATAGGGGTACAGAGTAATGTCCCTGCTAAACTGACGTGTGCACGTTTCAGCTCTGGGGTTCCCAGTGAAGACATATTTTTCAGATAAAACATTACATTTGAGGTACAAAGTCTACAAAAGGAAACAAAAGTTGAAAAGCTGATGCTCCTCTTGGCGTAAACTCAAGAATTTACTAATTCAGAACTGCTTAAACATGAAATGAAGTCACAAGACACGTGCGAATCGTCGCTGCTTGAATAGGCAGAGTTGCCCTTTATACAATTTGACACATAGTCCCACAAATGCCCCAATGATATTAACCATAAAACAAAAATATCATCAAGTTCATTTTAAAAGAAATTACATAACTAATACTTTTAGCCATAGTTTTTTATATGTAAAAAAAACACAGTACTAAAGGTTAACATTCATAGAAAATGCCAGGAACTATATTTATAGACAACCGATTACGAGCGACCAAACAGGTCACTTTTGAAAATCAGATCCTTTGGTCTTTTTATTTATTTCTTTGAGTCTCTCTTTTGCTTTTTTCAGCACTCAATTATGCATGACATAACATCTTAACTTTATGTTTTAAAATGTATACTTATGTAGGACTATGTATTGTACATCAAAGTGACAATATGAAGTAAACGAAAATTAGACAGTTATCTAGCAACAGGAATAATCATGGGCATGTGCTTAGTTTGACTGTAAGCCAGACTACACGAACTTCCCTCAACTCAACAGCATCTCAGCATGGTATAATGATGAATCTGGACATGACTGTAATATGTGCCGCTGGACAAACTGTTCATTTTTGCAACATTGTAATACCTATAAGAATGGCAGAATTAAAGGGAAAATTATTTTCATCATTTGTTAACAAGTTAGGAGGAAAGCTTAAAGTTTAGAAGATTTGTTAGGATTGAAAGATGAAGACAACATGAAAGGCACTTATTTTTGAAGGTTGATATGTCCATCATATTTCATATGTGGCAATCTTTTTGTAAAAGTTTTGTATCAAATTCAACTTTTTAAAAGTTTTTCAAGTTCCATTACTAACTTAACGTCGACACCTTATAATGTAGAATATCTATATTGAATAAAAAAGGTGTTTTCTATTTTCGACGATTGCAAAATTTCTGAGTATAAATCGAACTGTCCCTATTCGAATGCTGCATTCACTATCTTGTTAGGCATGTCGTTGACAAGCAGAACTCTGAACCACTGACAGCGTCTGTAAAGATTCCATGTGCAAAAATGACAAAAATAGGGGTACAGAGTAATGTCCCTGCTAAACTGACGTGTGCACGTTGAATGTCTGGAAGTACCTATCAGCCACGTTTGCCTATTCTCCAGGACCCAACACATCGTGTTTCTGCAGTACAGAATAGGACAAACTCTATAATATTCCGTGGCTCATATGAAGGGTGGGTGCTTCATCAGGGGTCCTGACCCAATCCTTCATATTGTACTAAGCTTTAACTACCGATCTAGTCAGTATTTCTTTTAAGTTCCGATGTCTACTATACGCCACCATTGGTGGTTTTGGAAATAGCTCCCTACACTTCGCATTGCGAACTAGTTTTTTATAATGTTTTCGTAAAGCTTTATTTATATTTCCTAACGAGAAGTGATATTTAGTTACAAACACAAGTGGTATCTGCTTGTCAGATTCTTGTTTAAAGCGGAGTAACTCTGGTCGTTCGATATTGAGAGCCGATTCACAGTTACGAAGTATTTCAAGGTCCTTATATCCCCTTTGCTTAAGATGGCCTTTGAATTTACAAAGAGTATCTTTTAAATTTTGCGTGTTGCTGTTGTTTCGGTGGTGGCGAATAGCTTCCCCTTTTATAAATCCGGAGAAGACGGTTGGATTATGCATAGACGTCCTATCTAAATATTGAAACGTATTAGTAGGTTTGGTGTAGCTCTTAATATCAAGGATACCGGTGTTCCTGAATCTCAACCCTTTATGTACGACTGTATCGAGAAAGATAATTTCTTCGTTTGAAATCTCAAACGTAAACTTTAATAAAGGGTGATGATCATTGGCTATTTTAAAAAAACTCCTCAACTTCTTCTCGTGATGAATGAGCTATTATAAACGCATCATCTCTATACCTTCCGTAAAATAAGATCTTATTTTTATACTTATATTTTTCAATAATTTCATTGATAACTTCGAATGCTCTAATATCACAAATTTCTGGGCTGCATTTACTTCCCATACTAGCGCCTATTTTCTGTACAAAGTATCGGTCATTAAATTCAAAATAATTGTTTTTCAACACTGTGGCTACTAACGATTTAATTGTTTCACAGCTAGGTAATTGTATCGGATAATCTTCTTTTACTGCACTGTTATAAGCCCGTCCAACAGAATGAATGAGTTCATTGAACTCCATGTTTGTATACATGCTGGTGCAGTCAAAAGAAACTAAGAGGCAATGTTAGTTAGGAAGGTATAGAGATGATGCGTTTATAATAGCTCATTCATCACGAGAAGAAGTTGAGGAGTTTTTTAAAATAGCCAATGATCATCACCCTTTATTAAAGTTTACGTTTGAGATTTCAAACGAAGAAATTATCTTTCTCGATACAGTCGTACATAAAGGGTTGAGATTCAGGAACACCGGTATCCTTGATATTAAGAGCTACACCAAACCTACTAATACGTTTCAATATTTAGATAGGACGTCTATGCATAATCCAACCGTCTTCTCCGGATTTATAAAAGGGGAAGCTATTCGCCACCACCGAAACAACAGCAACACGCAAAATTTAAAAGATACTCTTTGTAAATTCAAAGGCCATCTTAAGCAAAGGGGATATAAGGACCTTGAAATACTTCGTAACTGTGAATCGGCTCTCAATATCGAACGACCAGAGTTACTCCGCTTTAAACAAGAATCTGACAAGCAGATACCACTTGTGTTTGTAACTAAATATCACTTCTCGTTAGGAAATATAAATAAAGCTTTACGAAAACATTATAAAAAACTAGTTCGCAATGCGAAGTGTAGGGAGCTATTTCCAAAACCACCAATGGTGGCGTATAGTAGACATCGGAACTTAAAAGAAATACTGACTAGATCGGTAGTTAAAGCTTAGTACAATATGAAGGATTGGGTCAGGACCCCTGATGAAGCACCCACCCTTCATATGAGCCACGGAATATTATAGAGTTTGTCCTATTCTGTACTGCAGAAACACGATGTGTTGGGTCCTGGAGAATAGGCAAACGTGGCTGATAGGTACTTCCAGACATTCAACATGTAGATTATAGGACATTGTCCTTTTTAGTACCTTCCCGTGTATCGCTTCAATTGTGATTGATGTCGATCCGTATTTCCTGTTCTCAGGGACTCACACTTGATAAGTGTTTCTGCAAGGCATTCTTAAGTCTCGCCATTGTCAAATTGTGCTGACACGTGTTTATTTATGAGTTTGGAAAAACCAGAGAAAAAAGAATCTCTGATAGCCAACTTCTATTATTTCATTAATATTATGAATAAGACAGGAAGGAACAAGCTAACATTAAAGAAGAGTAGAAAGATGGACAGTTCACATCCACCACTAAATCAAGAAGCACTCGCGATCGCTGCGAATGAAATGAATGACAGCGACTTCGATGATCTGGACCTAACAGATCTAAACGACAATTCCGGACCACCACCTATTGATATTGCCTTTGAAGCCGTTAATAGAATAGAGGAAGTTATGGGCCAGAGATTAGGAATAGCCAAAGCCAGAGAAGGGATGGTGTACGGGAAAACATCCAATAATATGCCCCCCTTCTGTCATCTCAACATGAGATGCACCCCTGATCTGGGCAATGTTGAAATGAACAATTTGTTTAGGGATCAAATGAAGAACATCACGGAAGAGACAAGAAATACTTTCACGGACAGAATAATTCAAACATTAGACGGTTTCCTGGAAGAAAAAAAGGAAACTATAACAACTATAAGAAGAGAGGCGAAAGAAAAAATTGGAACCACAAGTAAAAGTGCGGGTACAGCAAGATCCATTATGTACAAAAAATTAGGAGAACTAAAGGACCATAATGACAGGAAGCTAGCAGAATTTAAAGCAGCAATCCGTTACAAACAACCCGAAAAACATAATGGGCCACATGACCAAAGGAAAAGATACAGGGACAATTCTTATAATTATTAATCATAATACTATGGAAATTTGTTATGTTGTCATTGGATTTTTCTATTTCTTGTTTAATAAAACAAGTGTTAATCTGTCATCTTAATTGGATTTTAATGTTTTTTAGCAGCACTTCTACCACTCCTCATTAAAGATAAGTTGAGTTATGCATGTTAATTAAGGTATCAATATATTTGAAAACATATGTTTACTTTCCAACTACTGACATATTGGGTCAGCTGAGGTCAACATCATGATTTATCATTAAGTAGGTGTACGATAAAGTGTGTGCATTCAGTTTCCATTTGTCTGTGATTGCAGACAGCTGGTTTTCCCATTGTGGTTTGTTTTAGGCGTAAAAGTTATAATTGTGATCGCATTTATAACTATCAGATTGGCAATCGTCAATATTAAGAATGGCTCGCAGATTTAACAAGAAAGTAAAAACTGTTAAACAAAAAATAAGAAAACTCGATCGGGTTTCTAGAAAGAAAAGACAAAAAAAAGCACAGGTATATAAAGCTAAACAATATGTATATAACTTAGCCAACTGTCAATTGACAGACGACCAATACATAGTTCTAGGTAAAGGTTTGAAATTTATACCTATGCCTAAGAAGTGTAATATAGGCAGAACTGTAATGGCAGACTTCAATGAATTTGCCAGAAAACTTAGATGTCGTTTTCATTTTGGCAATACAGAAAGTCGGGGAATGCATCCGTTCCGACAGAAATCATTTTATGAACCGACACCTGCTTGCTTTGAACTTGAAAATTATCTAGATCTAACAAAGTTTGAATTATCAAATCTTGATTTACGAAATAATTATTACAATTTCACTAAAGAACAACAGCTAGGATTACGATCTTTGAAAAACATGCAGGATATTATTTTCTCTAAGAGCGACAAGGGAGGCGCAATTGTAATATCTAAAAAGACACACTACATTAAAGAAGGGTTAAGACAGTTAAACTCTATCCATTACACGGAGATACAAGAACCTAATCTATTACCGATTAAAAATAATATACAAACACAAATCAGCAAGATGTTTGACAATGGTGAGATTGATGGGATAACTCTTGATTTTCTCCGTGGCTCATCGAAAGAGGGACCCAGATTGGGTCGTCTTTTTCTTCTTCCTAAACTTCACAAATTAAGTGAACTTGTTATTCAAGGGATAAAAAATCAAACGATGACAGTTAATGAATTACCCCCATGCAGACCGATTATTTCTCAATGTAACTCTGTCACCGAAAGGGTTAGCAAATTTATTGATTACTTTTTAATACCTATAGTTAAAAGATAGAACAGTTACATTAGAGATAGTGGGGACTTCATAAATAAAATAGAAAATTTAAGGCCTGATCGGGATTGCCTCTTAGTTTCTTTTGACTGCACCAGCATGTATACAAACATGGAGTTCAATGAACTCATTCATTCTGTTGGACGGGCTTATAACAGTGCAGTAAAAGAAGATTATCCGATACAATTACCTAGCTGTGAAACAATTAAATCGTTAGTAGCCACAGTGTTGAAAAACAATTATTTTGAATTTAATGACCGATACTTTGTACAGAAAATAGGCGCTAGTATGGGAAGTAAATGCAGCCCAGAAATTTGTGATATTAGAGCATTCGAAGTTATCAATGAAATTATTGAAAAATATAAGTATAAAAATAAGATCTTATTTTACGGAAGGTATAGAGATGATGCGTTTATAATAGCTCATTCATCACGAGAAGAAGTTGAGGAGTTTTTTAAAATAGCCAATGATCATCACCCTTTATTAAAGTTTACGTTTGAGATTTCAAACGAAGAAATTATCTTTCTCGATACAGTCGTACATAAAGGGTTGAGATTCAGGAACACCGGTATCCTTGATATTAAGAGCTACACCAAACCTACTAATACGTTTCAATATTTAGATAGGACGTCTATGCATAATCCAACCGTCTTCTCCGGATTTATAAAAGGGGAAGCTATTCGCCACCACCGAAACAACAGCAACACGCAAAATTTAAAAGATACTCTTTGTAAATTCAAAGGCCATCTTAAGCAAAGGGGATATAAGGACCTTGAAATACTTCGTAACTGTGAATCGGCTCTCAATATCGAACGACCAGAGTTACTCCGCTTTAAACAAGAATCTGACAAGCAGATACCACTTGTGTTTGTAACTAAATATCACTTCTCGTTAGGAAATATAAATAAAGCTTTACGAAAACATTATAAAAAACTAGTTCGCAATGCGAAGTGTAGGGAGCTATTTCCAAAACCACCAATGGTGGCGTATAGTAGACATCGGAACTTAAAAGAAATACTGACTAGATCGGTAGTTAAAGCTTAGTACAATATGAAGGATTGGGTCAGGACCCCTGATGAAGCACCCACCCTTCATATGAGCCACGGAATATTATAGAGTTTGTCCTATTCTGTACTGCAGAAACACGATGTGTTGGGTCCTGGAGAATAGGCAAACGTGGCTGATAAGTACTTCCAGACATTCAACAGCTCTGGGGTTCCTAGTGAAGACATATTTTTCAGATAAAACATTTGAGGTACAAAGTCTACAAAAGGAAACAAAAGTTGAAAAGCTGATGCTCTTCTTGGCGTAAACTCAAGAATTTACTAATTCAGAACTGCTTAAACATGAAATGAAGTCACAAGACACGTGCGAATCGTCGCTGCTTGAATAGGCAGAGTTGCCCTTCATACAATTTGACACATAGTCACACAAATGCCCCAATGATATTAACCATAATACAAAAATATCATCAAGTTCATTTTAAAAGAAATTACATAACTAATACTTTTAGCCATAGTTTTTTATATGTAAAAAAAACACAGTACTAAAGGTTAACATTCATAGAAAATGCCAGGAACTATATTTATAGACAACCGATTACGAGCGACCAAACAGGTCACTTTTGAAAATCAGATCCTTTCGTCTTTTTATTTATTTCTTTGAGTCTCTCTTTTGCTTTTTTCAGCACTCAATTATGCATGACATAACATCTTAACTTTATGTTTTAAAATGTATACTTATGTAGGACTATGTATTGTACATCAAAGTGACAATATGAAGTAAACGAAAATTAGACAGTTATCTAGCAACAGGAATAATCATGGGCATGTGCTTAGTTTGACTGTAAGCCAGACTACACGAATTTCCCTCAACTCAACAGCATCTCAACGACAAAAAATATTTTTTAAAGAACTGTGCCTTCAGCTACCGTTTGTTTTTTCTCTTCAATTCGTTTTAACAAATCTTGCTATATTCAATTTATATTCCAAAAAGACAAAAACTATCGATCAAACGAAAACTGTATAAAGTGATAAAAAAGCTTGTGTCATTGGTGCAAATTATTGCTTCATTGCTTATTTCAGGGTTCAAACCCCACATGCCCTACACGTAGTAGCTTAGTTCGATTCCAAAACGATGTTTGACAGTCTCCAAGCCGAAGGTCAGTAGCTCTGTCTGGGCGCTCTAGCTTTCTTCACCATCAACAAAAAGCTAGCCGCCATGAAACAGCAAACAAATAATTAAAGTGGCGTTAAAGACCAACAATAAATGAATCAATCATTGTATATTTCAGATGTTTCACACACATATCTTATTTTTGTTAAACAAGACGATATGCATTTGAAATTGAATTTGTCGATAGAGTTTTTACAGCATGGTATAATGATGAATCTGGACATGACTGTAATATGTGCCGCTGGACAAACTGTTCATTTTTGCAACATTGTAATACCTATAAGAATGGCAGAATTAAAGGGAAAATTATTTTCATCATTTGTTAACAAGTTAAGAGGAAAGCTTAAAGTTTAGAAGATTTGTTAGGATTGAAAGATGAAGACAACATGAAAGGCACTTATTTTTGTAGGTTGATGTGTCCATCATATTTCATATGTGGCAACCTTTTTGTAAAAGTTTTGTATCAAATTCAACTTTTTAAAAGTTTTTCAAGTTCCATTACTAACTTAACGTCGACACCTTATAATGTAGAATATCTATATTGAATAAAAAAGGGTGTTTTCTATTTTCGACGATTGCAAAATTTCTGAGTATAAATCGAACTGTCCCTATACGAATGCTGCATTCACTATCTTGTTAGGCATGTCGTTGACAAGCAGAACTCTGAACCACTGACAGCGTCTGTAAAGATTCCATGTGCAAAAATGACAAAAATAGGGGTACAGAGTAATGTCCCTGCTAAACTGACGTGTGCACGTTTCAGCTCTGGGGTTCCCAGTGAAGACATATTTTTCAGATAAAACATTTGAGGTACAAAGTCTACAAAAGGAAACAAAAGTTGAAAAGCTGATTCTCTTCTTGGCGTAAACTCAAGAATTTACTAATTCAGAACTGCTTAAACATGAAATGAAGTCACAAGACACGTGCGAATCGTCGCTGCTTGAATATGCAGAGTTGCCCTTCATACAATTTGACACATAGTCACACAAATGCCCCAATGATATTAACCATAAAAACAAAAATATCATCAAGTTCATTTTAAAAGAAATTACATAACTAATACTTTTAGCCATAGTTTTTTATATGTAAAAAAAACACAGTACTAAAGGTTAACATTCATAGAAAATGCCAGGAACTATATTTATAGACAACCGATTACGAGCGACCAAACAGGTCACTTTTGAAAATCAGATCCTTTCGTCTTTTTATTTATTTCTTTGAGTCTCTCTTTTGCTTTTTTCAGCACTCAATTATGCATGACATAACATCTTAACTTTATGTTTTAAAATGTATACTTATGTAGGACTATGTATTGTACATCAAAGTGACAATATGAAGTAAACGAAAATTAGACAGTTATCTAGCAACAGGAATAATCATGGGCATGTGCTTAGTTTGACTGTAAGCCAGACTACACGAATTTCCCTCAACTCAACAACATCTCAACGACAAAAAATATTTTTTAAAGAACTGTGCCTTCAGCTACCGTTTGTTTTTTCTCTTCAATTCGTTTTAACAAGTCTTGCTATATTCAATTTATATTCCAAAAAGACAAAAACTATCGATCAAACGAAAACTGTATAAAGTGATAAAAAAGCTTGTGTGATTGGTGCAAATTATTGCTTCATTGCTTATTTCAGGGTTCAAACCCCACATGCCCTACACGTAGTAGCTTAGTTCGATTCCAAAACGATGTTTGACAGTCTCCAAGCCGAAGGTCAGTAGCTCTGTCTGGGCGCTCTAGCTTTCTTCACCATCAACAAAAAGCTAGCCGCCATGAAACAGCAAACAAATAATTAAAGTGGCGTTAAAGACCAACAATAAATAAATCAATCATTGTATATTTCAGATGTTTCACACACATATCTTATTTTTGTTAAACAAGACGATATTCATTTGAAATTGAATTTGTCGATAGAGTTTTTACAGCATGGTATAATGATGAATCTGGACATGACTGTAATATGTGCCGCTGGACAAACTGTTCATTTTTGCAACATTGCAATACCTATAAGAATGGCAGAATTTAAGGGAAAATTATTTTCATCATTTGTTAACAAGCTAAGAGGAAAGCTTAAAGTTTAGAAGATTTGTTAGGATTGAAAGATGAAGACAACATGGAAGGCACTTATTTTTGAAGGTTGATGTGTCCATCATATTTCATATGTGGCAACCTTTTTGTAAAAGTTTTGCATCAAATTCAACTTTTTAAAAGTTTTTCAAGTTCCATCACTAACTTAACGTCGACACCTTATAATGTAGAATATCTATATTGAATAAAAAAGGGTGTTTTCTATTTTCGACGATTGCAAAATTTCTGAGTATGAATCGAACTGTCCCTATTCGAATGCTGCATTCACTATCTTGTTAGGCATGTCGTTGACAAGCAGAACTCTGAACCACTGACAGCGTCTGTAAAGATTCCATGTGCAAAAATGACAAAAATAGGGGTACAGAGTAATGTCCCTGCAAAACTGACGTGTGCACGTTTCAGCTCTGGGGTTCCCAGTGAAGACATATTTTTCAGATAAAACATTTGAGGTACAAATCTACAAAAGGAAACAAAAGTTGAAAAGCTGATGCTCCTCTTGGCGTAAACTCAAGAATTTACTAATTCAGAACTGCTTAAACATGAAATGAAGTCACAAGACACGTGCGAATCGTCGCTGCTTGAATAGGCAGAGTTGCCCTTCATACAATTTGACACATAGTCCCACAATGCCCCAATGATATTAACCATAATACAAAAATATCATCAAGTTCATTTTAAAAGAAATTACATAAATAATACTTTTAGCCATAGTTTTTTATATGTAAAAAAAAACACAGTAGTAAAGGTTAACATTCATAGAAAATGCCAGGAACTATATTTATAGACAACCGATTACGAGCGACCAAACAGGTCACTTTTGAAAATCAGATCCTTTCGTCTTTTTATTTATTTCTTTGAGTCTCTCTTTTGCTTTTTTCAGCACTCAATTATGCATGACATAACATCTTAACTTTATGTTTTAAAATGTATACTTATGTAGGACAATGTATTGTACATCAAAGTGACAATATGAAGTAAACGAAAATTAGACAGTTATCTAGCAACAGGAATAATCATGGGCATGTGCTTAGTTTGACTGTAAGCCAGACTACACGAATTTCCCTCAACTCAACAGCATCTCAACGACAAACAATATTTTTTAAAGAACTGTGCCTTCAGCTACCGTTTGTTCTTTCTCTTCAATTCGTTTTAACAAGTCTTGCTATATTCAATTTATATTCCAAAAAGACAAAAACTATCGATCAAACGAAAACTGTATCAAGTGATAAAAAAGCTTGTGTCATTGGTGCAAATTATTGCTTCATTGCTTATTTCAGGGTTCAAACCCCACATGCCCTACACGTAGTAGCTTAGTTCGATTCCAAAACGATGTTTGACAGTCTCCAAGCCGAAGGTCAGTAGCTCTGTCTGGGCGCTCTAGCTGTCTTCACCATAAACAAAAAGCTAGCCGCCATGAAACAGCAAACAAATAATTAAAGTGGCGTTAAAGACCAACAATAAATAAATCAATCATTGTATATTTCAGATGTTTCACACACATATCTTATTTTTGTTAAACAAGACGATATTCATTTGAAATTGAATTTGTCGATAGAGTTTTTACAGCATGGTATAATGAAGAATCTGGACATGACTGTAATATGTGCCGCTGGACAAACTGTTCATTTATGCAACATTGTAATACCTATAAGAATGGCAGAATTTAAGGGAAAATTATTTTCATCATTTGTTAACAAGTTAAGAGGAAAGCTTAAAGTATAGAAGATTTGTTAGGATTGAAAGATGAAGACAACATGGAAGGCACTTATTTTTGAAGGTTGATGTGTCCATCATATTTCATATGTGGCAACCTTTTTGTAAAAGTTTTGTATCAAATTCAACTTTTTAAAAGTTTTTCAAGTTCCATTACTAACTTAACGTCGACACCTTATAATGTAGAATATCTATATTGAATAAAAAAGGGTGTTTTCTATTTTCGACGATTGCAAAATTTCTGAGTATGAATCGAACTGTCCCTATTCGAATGCTGCATTCACTATCTTGTTAGGCATGTCGTTGACAAGCAGAACTCTGAACCACTGACAGCGTCTGTAAAGATTTCATGTGCAAAAATGACAAAAATAGGGGTACAGAGTAATGTCCCTGCTAAACTGACGTGTGCACGTTTCAGCTCTGGAGTTCCCAGTGAAGACATATTTTTCAGATAAAACATTTGAGGTACAAAGTCTACAAAAGGAAACACAAGTTGAAAAGCTGATGCTCCTCTTGGCGTAAACTCAAGAATTTACTAATTCAGAACTGCTTAAACATGAAATGAAGTCACAAGACACGTGCGAATCGTCGCTGCTTGAATAGGCAGAGTTGCCCTTCATACAATTTGACACATAGTCCCACAATGCCCCAATGATATTAACCATAATACAAAAATATCATCAAGTTCATTTTAAAAGAAATTACATAACTAATACTTTTAGCCATAGTTTTTTATATGTAAAAAAAACACAGTACTAAAGGTTAACATTCATAGAAAATGCCAGGAACTATATTTATAGACAACCGATTACGAGCGACCAAACAGGTCACTTTTGAAAATCAGATCCTTTCGTCTTTTTATTTATTTTTTTGAGTCTCTCTTTTGCTTTTTTCAGCACTCAATTATGCATGACATAACATCTTAACTTTATGTTTTAAAATGTATACTTATGTAGGACTATGTATTGTACATCAAAGTGACAATATGAAGTAAACGAAAATTAGACAGTTATCTAGCAACAGGAATAATCATGGGCATGTGCTTAGTTTGACTGTAAGCCAGACTACACGAATTTCCCTCAACTCAACAGCATCTCAACGACAAAAAATATTTTTTAAAGAACTGTGCCTTCAGCTACCGTTTTTTTTCTCTTCAATTCGTTTTAACAAGTCTTGCTATATTCAATTTATATTCCAAAAAGACAAAAACTATCGATCAAACGAAAACTGTATAAAGTGATAAAAAAGCTTGTGTCATTGGTGCAAATTATTGCTTCATTGCTTATTTCAGGGTTCAAACCCCACATGCCCTACACGTAGTAGCTTAGTTCGATTCCAAAACTATGTTTGACAGTCTCCAAGCCGAAGGTCATTAGCTCTGTCTGGGCGCTCTAGCTTTCTTCACCATAAACAAAAAGCTAGCCGCCATGAAACAGCAAACAAATAATTAAAGTGGCGTTAAAGACCAACAATAAATAAATCAATCATTGTATATTTCAGATGTTTCACACACATATCTTATTTTTGTTAAACAAGACGATATTCATTTGAAATTGAATTTGTCGATAGAGTTTTTACAGCATGGTATAATGATGAATCTGGACATGACTGTAATATGTGCCGCTGGACAAACTGTTCATTTTTGCAACATTGTAATACCTATAAGAATGGCAAAATTTAAGGGAAAATTATTTTCATCATTTGTTATCAAGTTAAGAGGAAAGCTTAAAGTTTAGAAGATTTGTTAGGATTGAAAGATGAAGACAACATGAAAGGCACTTATTTTTGAAGGTTCATGTGTCCATCATATTTCATATGTGGCAACCTTTTTTGTAAAAGTTTTGTATCAAATTCTACTTTTTAAAAGTTTTTCAAGTTCCATTACTAACTTATCGTCGACACCTTATAATGTAGAATATCTATATTAAATAAAAAAGGGTGTTTTCTATTTTCGACGATTGCAAAATTTCTGAGTATGAATCGAACTGTCCCTATTCGAATGCTGCATTCACTATCTTGTTAGACATGTCGTTGACAAGCAGAACTCTGAACCACTGACAGCGTCTGTAAAGTTTCCATGTGCAAAAATGACAAAAATAGGGGTACAGAGTAATGTCCCTGCTAAACTGACGTGTGGACGTTTCAGCTCTGGGGTTCCCAGTGAAGACATATTTTTCAGATAAAACATTTGAGGTACAAAGTCTACAAAAGGAAACAAAAGTTGAAAAGCTGATGCTCCTCTTGGCGTAAACTCAAGAATTTACTAATTCGGAACTGCTTAAACATGAAATGAAGTCACAAGACACGTGCGAATCGTCGCTGCTTGAATAGGCAGAGTTGCCCTTCATACAATTTGACACATAGTCCCACAATGCCCCAATGATATTAACCATTATACAAAAATATCATAAAGTTCATTTTAAAAGAAATTACATAACTAATACTTTTAGCCATAGTTTTTTATATGTAAAAAAAAACACAGAACTAAAGGTTTACATTCATAAAAAATGCCAGGAATTATATTTATAGACAACAGATTACGAGCGACCAAACAGGTCACTTTTGAAAATCAGATCATTTCGTCTTTTTATTTATTTCTTTGAGTCTCTCTTTTGCTTTTTTCAGCACTCAATTATGCATGAAATAACATCTTAGTAACTTCATGTTCTAAAATGTATACTTATGTAGGACTATGTGTTGTACATCAAAGTGACAATATGAAGTAAACGACAATTAGACAGTTATCTAGCAACAACAATAATCATGGGCATGTGCTTAGTTTGACTGTAAGCTAGACTACACGAATTTCCCTCAGCCAGACAGCATCTCAACGACAAAAAATATTTGTTAAGAACTGTGCCTTCCGCTACCGTTTTTTTTTCTTCAATTCGTTTTAACACGTCTTGCTATCTTCAAAAAGAAGGACGAAAGATACGAAAGGGACAGTCAAACTCATAAATCTAAAACAAACTGACAACGACATGGCTAAAAATGAAAAAGACAAACAAATAACAGCACACACGACACAACATAGAAAACTAAAGAATAAACAACACGAACCCCACCAAAAAACTAGGGGTGATATCAGGTGCTCCGGAAGGGTAAGCAGATCCTGCTCCACATGCGGCACCCGTCGTGTTGCTTATGTGATAACAAATCCGGTAAATAGTTCAATTTATATTCCAAAAGGCAAAAACTATCGATCAAACGAAAACTGTATGAAGTGATAAAAAAGCTTGTGTCATTGGTACAAATTATTGCTTCATTGCTTAGTTCAGGATTCAAACCCCACATCCCCTACACGTAGTAGCTTAGTTCGACTCCAAAACTATGTTTGACAGTCTCCAAGCCGAAGGTCAGTAGCTCTGTCTGGGCGCTCTAGCTTTCTTCACCATAAACAAAAAGCTAGCCGCCATGAAATAGCAAACAAATAATTAAAGTGGCGTTAAAGACCAACAATGAATAAATCAATCATTGTATATTTCAGATGTTTCACACACATATCTTATTTTTGTTAAAAAAGACGAAATTCATTTGAAATTGAATTTGTCGATAGAGTTTTTCTAGCATGGTATAATGATGAATCTGGACATAACTGTAATATGTGCCGCTGGACAAACTCTTCATCTTTGCAACATTGTAATACCTATAAGAATGGCAGAATTTAAGGGAAAATTAGAAGATTTGTTAGGATTGGAAGATGAAATCAACAAGGAAGGCACTTATTTTTGAAGGTTGATGTGTCCATCATATTACATATGTGGCAACCTTTTTGTTAAAGTTTTGTATCAAATTCAACTTTTTTAAAGTTTTTCATGTTCCATTACTAACTTAACGTCGACACCTTATAATGTAGAATATCTATATTGAATAAAAAAGGGTGTTTTCTATTTTCGACGATTGCAAAATTTCTGAGTATGAATCGAACTGTCCCTATTCGAATGCTGCATTCCCTATCTTGTTAGACATGTCGTTGACAAGCAGTCCTCTGAACCACGTAGGCTATGCATTAGTGGTTTTATTTTTGGAACCAATGCGCTCTAAAATGCTATTACATTGTAAAGGTCTTCCTTGATAACTTTATTCACCACACAAATTCCGAATTTAAATGGTTTTTATATATTTTTGTCTGATAAAAAGGAAATAATTTTCAACTTCAAGTTTAGAAAATGTCAGTTCAGGTCTTCATATGTTAGCTGAATATACACTGCTTCCAAAAATATATCGTTTCAATATACTTTTGCCTACGATATGGGAGTTAATAAACTAGGTCCAGTTTATTGATGGCAACATCTGGTCTCAAATGATAGGTTTTCATATGCATAATAGAAAATAGGTTTTCTATGTACTTTTTCATGAAAAAAGTGCAACAAATTACACTACCTCCGGTTCACTCCATGACACTTTCAGTTGATTTTTTTCAGGTCATGTTTCACGCAACATTTTGCGAAAGACTTAATGGCTTTATAACATTTATAATGAACAAAGTTAATGTTATAATCCGTTAACCTTGTATTAAACCATTTCGGGGGCAATAAGTCCTATAAGATAATTATCATTATACATGTATTGTTTCACACCAAATGTACCATATCATCATGACAATAAAGCGAGCATTTTGCACTAGCTTTACTATATTTAATTTCAAAATTGTCAGGGAAAATCCAAAAACAAGCTACAGTCAAAAAAGAAAACATGACCTTGATCTTTGACCTTGACTTTGATTTCTAAGTTCGAAAACACAGACATCAAAGTTTAAGCCTATACGTCTATAAGGTTAATGGTTTATGAGTTACACAAATGCAACGACAAATTTATTTGGTAAAGTTAAATACTTTTATAAGATTTCACCGCATTGCTTCGATCCAAATCAACCAAATATTCCTGAGGATTTTACGAATAATTATAAATAAAAATAAAATTGTAGTTAAAAAATAGCAAAATAAACAGTAAATGGTGAAATAACTCTTACACAGAAGATTACTTGCCTAAAAGTCTTAAATCTAAAAGCTCTCAAACCGTATAAAAATTATCTAGTAAGTGACATATTGCGAAAGAAAAAAAGATAAAACTTTCGCGGAAAAAAATAAATTGTCATTAAAAACCAGTTGTGCATAAAACAATTAAAGGTTTTTTAATCCCTTACGATAATTTTTCATTTGAACAATATTGAAATTCGGTTTCAAATATCAATTCCAATGTCAAATGAAAGCTCATTGTTTGCTGATTTTAATTATACTTGGTTTTTAAACATTTTTGTTTGAAATAAGGGAGGTAATTTGTTGATACTGGTCTTAAAGGTGTTATTTCCGTTATTATGTGATAGTTAATTTAACACTGCATTAAAACATGCAATGTTTCATATAATTCTACATGAACCAAGTACAAAAGTACACAATGTCACTACCTTTTTGATTTTTCAAGTTCATATTGCTTTCACAGTTGTATATATATTGATATTCTGGTGGTTGTTATAAAATACATCAAATAACATTATCACAACTCTGATCTTGACCTTTATCAAGTTTTTCAAAATTACCTGTGCATCATATATATTGCGTTGAATCAGTCGTGTTACAGACAATGCGTAATTCTGTTACACTGTTTTATGTGTTGTTCTGTGTTGCGTTACATGTTCGGTTTTAGTCTGTGGTTAGTATGTCGAATTGAAGTATTGTATTGTTTATTTGTATGTTTCTCTGTCCAAAAATGTTCTTGTATTTATTTGTACTATACTACTGTCATGTACTGTTATCATTTTAGTGTTTTTATTTAATTTTGCAATGAAAGCGCGAGGTTTCAAATTAGCTAGTAAAAAAACCAGGATCATTCCACCTTTTTTCTTTAAATGTCTTGCAGCAAGTCAGGGAAATTGCAGTTGATATCTTATAGTTCGTTTCTGTGTGTGTTGCATTGTCGTTCGATTTTTTGTTGCACTTCAGTGTTACAGTTGTTTTGGTGTTTTCCTCATATATTTGAGATGTTTGCCTTAGTTTAAATTGTAATCCGGATTTGTTTTTCTCTCAATCGATTTATATATTGACCAATCAAACAATAACACCAATGATTACAAACAACATTGATATCACCACTTACACACACCCATACACACTTATTAGGGTGAAATTCAATATTCTTTTTCGGTCCCTTGGCTAGGAGATTTTATGCATCCGTCTATTAACATTTGTTTTGAGTGACTACGGGATATTTATTTGAGATGTAGTGATATCTATAGGATTTCCATTAAAAAAATATATTATAATTTCTATTGTGTATTTCCTTTATAATCAAACGAATGTGTAACCGAATGGCAAATGATTTTGGAAAATATGATAATTGATTAATGTTGTAAATGACATGTTCAGAAAGGTTATAAAATTTTATTGAGTTTAGCTTATATATATATGTCTTAAGGTGGTATGGGTGTCTTCCTCCATCTTGTAAAAAACAGAGAATCAAAGGTCCAGATTTTCCATCAAGTTAGCAAAATTTGATGCAGAAATGCAGATGTTTAATGTACATTTTCATTTAAAAGTACCAATTTATAAGAAAATAATTTCTAAATATTGATATTTTTGCAAATGTTAATTATTTTTTTTTTTTTTTTTTTTTTTTAAATTGGCATTTAAAGGGGAGGTAACTCTAAAAAAGTGTATTTTCTGAAGGATTCTGTATGGAATTTTTCTATTTTGTATTTTAGCCGGAAAAAACGTACGGTGACCCTATCTTTTCTTTTTATATTCTCAAAACAGTGTCTGAAAGCTATCTTTTCCTGAAGTATTTAACAATTCTATCATTTTGTTTAGTTTCTAATCACAAATTGTGTTTTTTCCTGTATAATCCATACAAAATGTGTCATTTTGTCCCGTCCTGTAGCTTTAGAAAATGCGCGGTGACCTATCATTTGTATTATATTTTTCAACATGTATCAATAGATACAACGTTTTGGCAAAGTATGAACAAATTCTATCATTTTTATTTTAGACTCCCATACCACCTTAATCATCCGTGTTCTAAGTTGTCTTCGTCTTCTATGAACTATTTCCTCCGTTCTAGGAACACATGTCTTACACGAAGACTGAAACTATCAATTAGACACTCACACTTCTACAATGTATATGGAAAAAGAACTGATAAAATGATCAAAACTATCAGTAAAAGGCATATGTGTATTAAACCAATTTGTAAAACACTCGTAAAGCAAAATATTGTCCACCAAGACAATATTTCATGACTGTTTACCACGAAATATTGTTTTTATCTATAAAATCATTTCCAGAAAAGACATATTTCATTATGGAATGTTTTCTATACGTCAGACAATATATCACAGATGAATACTATGAAATGTTGTCATGTTAAAGGGAGATAATATTTACTGCTATTGACACAATATTATACAGACAAATAGTCATGCAATTTTGTATTATGAAGGGGATGCTACGACAAATATATGATTTGGGATATTGATATCATTCAAATGATAACTTTGTTTGATACTAACAAGAAAACACAAATGAATAAATAGATACAGGTATCAACATAAAACTATTTTTGCTCATCTTGGGTCACAAGGAATGCAAAAGGCGTTTTGAATAACCAGTCATAAAGTTGTAACGGAGGGCATTTCTGAAAATCATAAAAGATTTTTCGAAAGAAAGGCAAATTCATTTTGTTTACACAAAAATGAAATATATTCCAAATATTTTGACAAGAAAAAGAGTGATGTTACAAAACAAAAAAATATGCATGGCTGTGTACTGTTGTTAATTTTGTAATAATTTAATTCATGGCATTTTTATTGGACAGATTTCTTAGTGAACACATTGTCCTCAGTGGAGTAGTGTCCGTCTGAAAACTTGTCACATAAAATATTGTCCGTTGACACAATTTCATAGTGAAATATTGTCATGGACAGAATTTCATAGTGAAATATTGTCATAGACAGAATTTCATAGTGAAATATTGTCATGGACAGAATTTCATGGTGAACTATTGTCATGGTCAGAATTTCATAGTGAAACTATGTTCAAAAGTGGGTGACAAAATGTCATGAACAAGAACACTATTCCATAATGAAATATTTTATTATGAAATACTGTCCATGTACAATATTTTATGGGGACAATTTTTCATGTTACACACTAACCCAAGCTGTGAATCACATTACACATTCGAAGCAGTCTTTAAGCTCCAGTCTTGCGACTTTGTTTATAGTTATTTATAAAACAAAAGTATTAAGATAAGTACATGTATATGGTACTATAAACCATAACAACTAACAACAACCGATCACATGTAAACAAATCGTGATCTGATACCGTCATTCGGATCTTGACAACTTTTAAAAATTTGGTGTATGAACATAAATTTGCCAGTCAAATAAAACAGGCAGATGTGACAATGAATGAGACAACTCCCAACGAGATTACATTGAGAATGGAAATGGGGAACAACCTGAACCAAGATTAGAAAATGTCTACCAATAGGTTTTTGGCACAGCAAAACACAAAAAAACCCAAAAAACGTCGTACCTGAAGGCGATCGTCAATTTCCCCGTAAACAATACTTTCAAATAATTGATTAAAAATGTTGTCACACTTAACTCCAAAACATATGAAAATAATATGATTTAAAAAAAGCTATACATGGACAGTGCAATGGGTTTAAACATGTTTTGCAACTGTATTCCTTCTGATTTTGACTGTTTAAAGTTTTGGTTAACTTTTAAGGTGAATCACGACTTTTATAAACTTTTTGTAAAATTTTACTATATAGATTAGATGTAAAATACCTGAATGAATAAGATGTCTATAGATATAAGAAGATGTGGTGTGAGTGCCAATGAGACAACTCTCCATCCAAATTACAATTTAAAAAAGTAAATCATTATAGGTCAATGTACGGCCTTCAACACGGAGCCTTGGCTCACACCGAACAACAAGTCATAAAGGGCCCCAAAATTACCAGTGTAAAACCATTCAAGCGGGAAAACCAACGGTCTAATCTATATAAAAAAAACGAGAAACGAGAAACACGTCTAAATTACATAAACAAACGACAACCACTGTACATCAGGTTCCTGACTAAGGACAGATGCAAACATTTGCAGCGGGATTAAACGTTTTGATGGTACTAAACCTTCTCCCTTTTTCTGAAACAATAGCATAACATCTGCATGTTAATAATAATAAGTAATGTCCTAGTACCGAGGATAAAACAAAGTTAACGTTTTGACTAGTTTGTGATATTGAAGACCCTGATAATACTTTTTTAGTAGTACAGATATCTCTTCGTTAAAATCAAATACGTTGTTACATATACCAGCTAATCAAACACATTTAGATATATATACACATAAAATGAAGAAGAAAAAAAAACCGATAGAAAATGATAAATCATCTTGTTTACTGTAATTATATAAGTTGTAGTATTACGCTTCCTGTTTAACAAATGTTTATGAAAAACAACAACATCGAGGGAGAAGAATGACACAAAAATTATCAACTATAGATAACCGTAGACCCTAAAAAACTGAATAAAACCAATACAGCAGTCAGTTATAACAATAATAAATGTAAAACAATTTAAAGTAGAAAACTAACGGCCTAATATGAATAGAAAAAGTAAATGAAAAAAAAATGATATACTGCAACAAACGGCAACAAGTAGATTACAGGCCCATGACTTGAGACAGGCATACAAAGAGTGTCCAATCGTACAGTAAACAGACGTTTCACCAGCTGTAAAGTCAGTACTGATTAGACAAATTACGTGAAGTCAAATTATATCTTCTGAGCCTTTGTTGAGACAATAAAAAGGCTGGAATCCCCTGTACACATAATCGTTATACTGATTTGTATGGAAAACTTTTTAATAGGACCGACGTAACTGCAAGAAAATTGCATGACCTGTCCTGAATTAACCATTGCAAATTAAACAAAAGAACACATGTGACTGCAATCTTACTGTATTGTTTAGACCTAATTTATTTAATTGATATAGTGTATTTGCCAATTCTCGCAATTGACCCTGTAATTAGAAATTCCTTTTTAGTTGTCTCCCTTATGATTAACATAAGTCTTATTCACAAAGGAGAGCTAGCAGAAGGAGAACGTTTACCTGTGCGAAATGTGAGTAATCGTTTAGGTTTTCAAATCTTTTAGTCACATTAATTTGTTGTTATTAATAAGCTAAACACTTTTGACATCATAATTTGTTTTTCATGAGAATTAGTTAAACCGCCGATACATCACTTTTAATTTATCATGATTTGCATTGGCAAAAGTCTATTTTGTCCGATATTGAACCAGTTTACGAATGACAAAGGGAAGGAATTTGTTTTAAAATGTGTTATTATAGAATCAAATCGGTAATTAGCAAATAAAGTGTCAATATAATCTACTAGGTCTATATAACGTATTTAATAAGTGGAAGTCCAAAATTGATATATTACATATGTTAATCATGTAATAGGAAAATTGCGTTCAATTTTCTTTCTGTTTATCTTTAAATTGTATTTTGCAAGCATTTTAACATGTTATTGAAAATATCAATATTTTTATAACAATTTCATATAATAGCTTGTTGCATTAGTTTTCTTGTATTGAGTTATTGCTACAGCATATGTAATATTTGCATATACTATGTACGGTAGTTGCTAGTATTCTACTAGTTTTTACTGCAAGTACATATGCTCAGCTAGTTTATGTCATTTAGCTGACCAACCCATTCCCTATGGGTTCTTATTGTAGTATAAACAATGATCTAGAGTCTGGAAGGTCATGGGTTTCGAGATTTGGCTACTTAAAACTATAGTTATCTTTAAGGCCATTAGTATCTATCTTGTTTGGATTGTTTCATATTTGCAATGTAAGTGCCTTTAATACATGTTCATGAAGTACAGTAAACAACATGTGATTGTTTCTTATATATAACATTTTTGCTAAATTCAGGTATACAAAAGAAGATGTGGTATGATTGCCAATGAACCAACTGATTACCAGAGAACAAAATGACACAGACATTGATAACTATAGGAAACCGTACGGCTTTCAACACTGAGCAAAGCCCATACCGCATAGTCAGCTATAAAAGACCCCGATATGACAATGTAAATCAATTCAAACAAGAAAACTAACGGCCTTATTTGTATAAAAAAAATGAACGAAAAACAAATATGTAACACATAAACAAACGACAACCACTGAATTACAGGCTCCTGGCTTGTGACAGGCACATACATAAATAATATGGCGGGGTTAAACATGTTAAAGTTATGTTGAAGTTATGGGCAAGCTGTTGAAATGGCAGTATGACATTTACATGTGCAAAAATATAGTATCCATTAAGTTTTGTGAGAATGACCAATATGTACATTCAAGATGAAATGAGATACTATTTCATATTACTGACACAAAAGGTTCATGTTTTTCTTTCATACTGACTTATGTAAGAGCCTATTTACGTGTTTATTATATACAAAGCAAATGTTATGTACAAAATGTGTTTGAAGTTGTCAGTCCCTGATGTTTAACATCTTAATAACATCTCCAGTGCTAACTAATACAAGACCCAATGTTGCAACATTGCCTTAAAGGAGGGACGAATGATACCAGAGGGACAGTCAAACTCATAAATTAAGAAAAAAACTGACAACGCCATGGCTAAATATGGAGAAGACAAACAGAAAAACAATAGTACACATGACACAACACAGAAAACTAAAGAATAAGCAATTTATCTTTTAATTATACTTCCAACATTGACTGTATGTTTTGTGTGCTTCATTCTTGATTACAAATGGATACCTTATTTTAAATAAAAACATACAGAAAAAAGAAGGACAATATAATTGAACATATCAAACATATAATCATTTAAAATAGTATATAACAGACATATTTTCAAATAAAATAGAAAATAGGACGGGCATGCGTAAAGTAACTTATTCAATTGTCTACATGTTTTAAACAATTATTATTAAGTAGCATTATATATAAGAATACATGTACCTGCAAGTCTATATTACCAAAAATCATCATGAAAAATCAACATATGGCTAAATATATGTACACAGTAATGGATTAAGGCATGGAGTTCGTTGATACAAATCAGAAGTAAGAAACTGAATGGGTCTATCAATGCCCATGCTACGTCACTCTTGAAAGACCCAAATTTTGCAAAACACCTATCCTACCTCCATGACAAATATGTTGTTGTCCCCGCAGATAAAGCCCCAAACAACATCGTTTTTGTGTGTAAAACTCATTACATTAACTGCTTGATAAACGAATTAAGTGTTGACAATTCACTTAGAAACTCAACGGATACCCTCACGACACTTACCAAAGAGGAAATCCTGGATAATCATAGGTCTATTCTATGTTCCTTTGGAATTTCAACCAAAGATGAAGAACTGAATCTTCCATCATTGGATACCTAAACTACATAAGTGTCCTTACAAACAACGGTATACTGCTGGGTCTTCCAAGTGCTCCACGAAACCCCTTTCTGAATTTTTAACATCTATTTTATCAGCAATCAAAGACGGGCTTCAAAGTTATTGTGAAACTGCCTATTCTAGAGGTGGCGTGAATCAGATGTGGATACTTAAAAATTCCAAAGATCTTTTTAGAGTACATCCAATCTAACTCTTTCATCTTGTAACAGTATCAAAACATTTGACTTTTCTACTCTTTACACAAGTATTCCATATTCCAATTTAAAAGACAAATTGAAAGAGTTGGTATTGCTTTGCTTCATAAAAAAGAATGGCCTACGTAGAATCAAGTATCTTGTCGTAGGGAGGGATAAATCCTACTTTGTAAAGGATCACTCTGGTTCAAACAAAAAATTCTCTGAAACTGATATTATCAAGATGCTTGATTTCTTGCTTGACAACATATTTGTTACGTTCGGAGGATGTGTTTTTCAACAGACTGTCGGCATTCTAATGGGAACAAACTGTGCCCCTCTACTTGCCAACTTGTTTCTTTATTATTATGAGGCTGACTTCATGCAGGAACTTCTTAGGAAGAAAGATAAGAAGTTAACAATATCCTTTAACTCTACTTTCCGCTATATAAACTATGTTCTTTCACTAAATAATTCAAAATTTGGTGACTATGTTGAACTCATCTATCCCATCGAATTAGAGATAAAGGATACTACAGATCAATTAAGTCGGCCTCATATCTTGACTTACATCTAGAAATTAACAATGAGGGTCGGTTAAAAATTATCATGAGGCTGACTTCATGTAGGAACTTCTTAGGAAGAAAGATAAGAAGTTAACAATATCCTTTAACTCTACTTTCCACTATATAAACTATGTTCTTTCACTAAATAGTTCAAAATTTGGTGACTATGTTGAAATCATCTATCCCATCGAATTAAAGATAAAGGATACTACAGATACAGTTAAGTCGGCCTCATATCTTGAATTACATCTGGAAATTAACAATGAGGGTCGGTTGAAAACGAAACATTACGACAAAACAGATGATTTCAGCTTTCCAATTGTGAACTTTCCATTTCTAAGTAGCAACATTCCAGCAGCACCTGCATACGAGGTATATATCTCCCAATTGATACGATATTCCCGTGCTTTCATTTCCTATCATGATGTTCTTGATAGAGGGTTGCTGCTCACAAAGAAGATATTAAAGCAAGAGTTTCAAATGGTGAGGTTGAAATCATCCCTTCGTAAATTTTACGGACGCCATCACGAATTGGTTGACCTTTATGGAATAACCGTTTCACAAATGATATCGGATATGTTCCTTACGTCGTAACTATAATCCCCTTCCATTTCATGAGTGTGACCTACCGAATATTTACGTAATTTGTTATCACATAAGCAACACGACGGATGCCACATGTGAGGCAGGATCTGCTTACCCTTCCGGAGCACCTGAGATCACCCCTAGTTTTTCGTGTTGTTTATTTTTTAGTTTTCTATGTTGTGTCATGTGTACTATTGTTTGTCTGTTTGTCTTTTTCATTTGTATCCATGGCGTTGTCGTTTATTTTATATTTACGAGTTTGACTGTCCCTTTGGTATCTTTCGTCCCTTTTTTACACCTGCACTATATTTAATATTATCCATTTTTTGATATTAGGTACAAAAAACCACTGTATAAAGCTAAGAAGATATTGCTTCCAGATTATATGAATGATTCAATATGAAAAAAACTTTAACTAAAATGGTTGAACATTGGGAATTCGGACATACTTACATGGTGATTTATTCATATAATAAGTCACTTATATAATTAATAATTTTCCCTTTTTTTTGCATTTCTTCTACAAATGTCATACTGAAATACTGCTTGAAACCGTTATTTACTTGCCTTGGCATTTAAAAGGCGTTAAAATCCAACGAAAATGAGAACTTAATATTGTGTTAACGCATGGTGAAGATTATCCCAAGAACATTTTGCGGGAAAATATGAATGCATACTCAAATCCAATGTATTAGAAAAATGGAATTATTACAGATATATTTACACAATGCACCTAATTGGACTGCACTATTTTTAGAATAGAAGAATAGAATGATATACAAGTGGATGAAATATATATATACATGTCGAAATAGCATAACAGAGTGTCCACCTTGCACTTTATATACATGTCGAATTTTTACAGACAAAGTGTCCACTATGTACTTAATTGAACTGCACTTTGATTTTTAGAATTGTAGAATAGAATGATGAATGACAAAAATATATACAAAACATGATCATAAAGAATTGTACACATTATTCGTACGTCTATTTGACTATGTATTAATCATAAATCAATGAAAAGTCATTGATTGGGTCGTTTGAGATTGTTTGTGTTTGTCATGTCGATTCGTTTCACAGCTTGAAATATGATATTCTATTTTTCTCATTGTTTTGTTAAATGTAGTAGGTGTAATGTAGATATGCTAACATCTACGTCATTTTTGTCGCTTTTGGATATTTACAACGTTCGTCATTATGTAACATCTTCTTATGTTTATGTAATACATATAGAACTATCTCATGTGTTTGGCAATGGCACACATTTTATAATTGTGACCTACATGACCTACCGAATTAAACAAGTTACCGGGTTTGTAATAACATGAGCAACAGGACTGGTGCCACATGCGGAGCAGAATCTGCTTACCCTTTCAAAGCACCTGAGATCACCCCATTTGGGTTCATGTTGCTCAGTCTTTATTTTCTATGTTGTGTCTTGTGTACTATTATCTGTCTGGTTTTTTTAGCCATGGTGTTGTCAGTTTATTTTCGATTCTTGAGTTTATTACCCCACTTTTAGATACAGCTACATGCATAGTGTTGAATGTTCGTCAGCAGACGTCTATAAAATTACAACTATATACCTTTTTTGTTAGAACATTATACTACGAACACTGACATTAAACTGTGGTTATTGTTTTTCTCAGATTTAAGTTATTTCTTGTTCATTGCCATAAGGTCCCATAAATTTGTGGGTTGCACTAGTGATATTTGATATGTTAAAGTGATTTGTTTTATTGCATACTGTGGATACATTAATTTTCGTGGATTTAGTTGGTACAGGAGAGCCTCGAATTTAAATGTTCAACGAATTTAAAATTTTCAATTTGCTTGCGTATAAACTTTGGCAAAACCTAGAATTAAATATCCACGAAAGTGCAAGTTTTCCTCAACCTACAATAATTGGTTACAACGAAAATAAATGAATCAACAGTAAATTTAGATTTGTTTTAAAAAAGAACTACACGTATCTGATCATCAAAATACTCAAGCTTGAAATATTGAAAAGATGTGTATCCATTTTATGTTGTGTTAATTTAGTTGCTGAACCTTGCATTTCATATTATTGGCACAAATTAATCATTTAAATTATTCTACATGTCTATATGTAGGATTCAGAAGCGCGATGGTTATGTGATGACTTAACATTGAAATGTGTTTTACATCTCGATAGAGTGCGATAGAGGTTTTGTGAATCAATGTTGCTGGTGGAAACGTAAAGTGCACTTCAATGTCATTGCATACATCAATTTGTTTGTCGGAAGTATTTTTTCTCTTTATTTATCCTGGAAACCATGAAGAGTATCCATGTTTGATTTAGAATTGTCATGGTTATTAGATATTGCATTTCCAGTTCTAACTATAACGTTGTAGTGTACTATATATAAATAGTTTCGTTCATACCATTGTTCAGAATTTAAACTCTATAAAAACTACATAGGTAGGTTATCGTACTTTACAACCAGCATTAATAATGGTGATTGGAAAACATGTAAGTTGTTTTGAATGCAAATACTTCTTGAACTAGCCAGAACAAAACCAAATAAGCGATACATCTTAACGGCTGTGTTAAAATGAGTGCAAGAAATGAATTAGATTACTTGATATATAGTTTATATTGCAAACTGCAAATTAAACTAAAAAAGACATAATAGTTCGACACCTGTAGGTTTTAAACTTATAATCTATGTCTCATGAACTTAAGAACAATTCTGGGTTGAATAGCTTCCTTGTGAACAGCAACCCTATATCAAGGAAATCATTATACATATTATACATTGTTATAAGAAATAAAAGCCAGTATATATCGTGTCAATCTGGAGATATCTACTCCGTGTCCAAGCTCAGCTGTAGTTGTGCTAAAAGAAAATGAAAAGTCCTCAATTGAAAACCAAAGTCATCTATTTGGTTGTAAAGTTTTGATTCTTCAATCGACCCTCATTGTTGATTTCTAGAAATAAATCAAGATATGAGGCACACCTAACTGTATTGGTGTATCCTTCATCTCAAGCTCGATGGGACAGACGTACACTATTAGTCACATAATGTTTTAATTATTCAACATGTTTAATGAGAGGGCTTCATCTTTATAGTGAAAAGTTAAGCCTCATAAGATAAAAAGGAACAAGTCGGTTAGGAGAGCGACACAATTCGTTACCATGGGAAATCTTATAGTTGATTAAAAAATGTCTTCCTAACGTAGCAAATTTGTTGTCAGTCAAGATATAGAGCGTCTTCATGATGTCAGTCTGAGGTAATGTTATTTTTGAATCAGAGATATTTTTGACAAAGTATCACAAAAGATATGGGTATCTACGTTTTCCATTTTGTTTTATTTCTGAATTAAAGCAATTGCAATTCTGTCAACTTGTCTTAGTTTAAACTGGGAAAAGTCAACTGTTTTATTGTATTGCATGATGAAAGAGACTTGTTCATGTATGTACAATGACTTTCTTTGGATTTTGTTAGTATCAACATCTGATTTACGCCACCTCTTACATGGCAGTTTCGCAATAACTTCGAAGCCCTGCTTTAATAGCTGATAAGATTGATGATAGAAGTGTAGATTGAGGTTTTGTAGGGCTTGTTAAGGACCTAGTAATATACCGTTGTTTGTAGTGTCACTTACATGTATGTAGTTTAAGCATTTTATACAGTAATAACTGTCTATTCGATACAACATAGACAGAAAACAAATATTACAACTATTTTTAAGTATTTTTGCCTCTTGTCTAGAAACTATAAAATATAGAATGACGCTTCAAATGCTATTAACTATTGAGAAGCTTTATCAAGTATATATCTGACAGACTGACTAAATATTGTTTTTTTTCAAAAGTTTTTTTTTCATGTTTATTCTGGAAAGTTACTGCCAGGTTAGGTTACATAAACGGTTACATTTTAAAATTAAAGCTTTTTTAGACCGACATGTAATTGATTTGATAAATACATTTCTAAGTGTTATAATTATAAACATGATAAAGTGGCCATTTATTGATGAAATAAAACTAAACATGTATATACACAATCTCTTTAAAATCAGATGTTCTGATACGCTACATCCCCCTCAGAACATCGGATTTGAATGAGAATGGTATATGCAGATATCAATGACTAGATAAAATCAATATCAATATCTACATACAAATCAGTTTTTACTTACAAAAATTGATGTTTATGTTATGTCAAATAAAATATAGAGGACCCTTCACAGCTACTACAATCACTAAATTAATCAGATTCATAATTACAATTTTCATAATGCATAAATTTTATTAACTATTAAATTAAAACACTTTAATTAGACATGTTATGTAGCGTTAAACTTGACTGTAAATTCATTATTTCAAGCTATTGGCCATAAAGTTTCCAATGTCTGTATGAGTACTAACACATCTTCGGCTGTTGTAAAAAGTTCATAAGTTTGACTGTCCCTTTGGTATCTTTCGTCCCTCTTTCAATATCCGGGTATAACACATGTGTTAAAAGTAAGATTTATATTAGTTAGTAGAGTGTACAACTGTATTTGTTTCAAATATTAGTTTTTGTGTATACGCATATCTGCATTAGTTTCAAGAGACACTATGGTGTCGATGTTATTCTAAACTTTTCTTATATTTTACGACTTTTGACTTCAAAGTGTATATATTCTTTGCAATGAGACTTGCTTTGAAGGTAGACATTATAGTCGTCAGTCTAGTAAGAACAATTATTTCAAGTCAAAATTAAGCTTGCAATCTGTGCCATTTAGTGAAATCAAATCAACACTTATCGATAATTTGTTCGTGTACAGGCAATACCATACAGATACCCCCTTTCTCTCACAAAAAATCAACGTGACGATTTGTAGAACCTGACCAATGGTGGGGCTAGAAATAAAAATGTGTCGTCAACACGTATGGCATACGAGTAGGTGTGACATGTACTAGCTTTCCTAGATGGAGTGGTACCATTGACAATAAGCTACTCAAAATTATTTTGATATGTGACTATGAATGATGTGGACCGTGTGTTCTATTCCCTTAACGCCAATGTTCCTTCATCTGGCGAAGTATAACAGGTGCATGTCTATTGGCTTTCAAATTCTTACATAATGTTAAGATATAAAAGTCGACGACAATGAGACAACTCTTTGTCCAAGTGACAATGTGTAAAACGGAAACCGTTAAAGGTCATATTACGGCCTCAATAGACTCACACTGAACAGCAAACTATATGGATCTCAACACGACTAGTGTCAAACAATTCGATCAGAACAACTAACTGCTTTATCAATATTAAAGCAAGAAACGAGAAACACCTGTGAATCAGAACAACAAACGACAACCATTGAACTAAAGGTTTCTGACTAATGTAGGTTGAAAACACATGTAGCGTTTTTAAACGTTTTAAACCTAGCCTTTTTTTGTGTTTGGTCATATATGTCACCACGTGCTTGTCCCCCCCTTAATTTCGCAGTTGTAGAATTTAGTGATCCATACTAAGGTATTATACAATTGACGAATTCATTAGATTTTGTGTTTTCTATATCTCTATAGAAGTCGAACAGGTCCAGTTTACTATGGCATGTGCATGATTTAATTCAGAAGAATATGAAAACAATAAGATTGAATTGAAATTTATTATAAAATATATATATAAAATAGTATATAAGACCAACGTTGTTATGTGTAAAATGATTAGTGATGAGATAGGCTGAGGAAAAAATGTTAGTAATTTGTCATCCTGCCTCTAAATGAATAGTTTCTGATCAGAAGAAAGAAATGCAAGACATATACAAATTTCAACAAAAGGTAAATGTAATTTAACCCCTAAAAATTATTCTGAATTTATTTGATAAACAGTAAGATATATCATCGTATCATTTTTTACGTCGTCTTTATTTGTTTTGCAGCTGTCTGATGAACATTTTACACATTCGAGTCTTGTGTTGTAATCTTTAAGCATATACGTACGTTGATCGAATTTTGATTTAAGTCTTCTAACTGCTTTATCACCATTATATATAATAAAACATGTTATAGGAGATAGACGGAAATATACTTTAATTTTCTGCTGAATAAACATTTGATTGCTTTCTGTTTACAATAATTATATTGTTGATGTTTGATTCGTATTATAAAATCATTGCTGAATTGACGTCTTTTCATATCCAAATTGTCTACCTCTGTATATTTGATATGTTTCTGAAGGTTTGTCATATACATGATAGTCTTCATCCTCTTTACTGTTTCTGAAAATAAAACATAATAATTCTTAGTACACAATATATATAGAAAGATGTGGTATGAGTGCCAATGAGACAACTCTCCATCCAAATTAGAAATTATAAAAATAAACCATTATAGGTCAATGTACGGCCTTCAACAATAATGACTCGACCCTAAATGCATGTGCAATCTTGTATAAATACAATACAGGAATTTTATTCTGATCAGTTCTCATGCATAACACGAAGCCATTATAAATGTACCTTTGCAGCCACCCATTGTGTACTGTCAATTTTTATTCGTGGTTTATACAACATGTTTCAAACATAATAAATACACATCAGGCGTATGATCCAAAGTTAATACCGACACAGCAGACCAAAGCCAATTAACTAATAAAACCTCAATGCGTTGACCTTAATAGACCTTTGATAAGAGAATTACAGGCGTGAACAATGATTAGAGATGTACAAATACATATAAATTGACCTTGACCGCAGATAATTGATAGCTTTTAATGACCGTCTATAAGAACGATCACAGACAATATACCATAATTACGAAAGTAGTTATTGTTGATATAAAGCCTGTAAACGTCCAGCAGGAAGTATTTCAAGATACCCAGTCTGATTGTTTGAGTACTGAAAGAATATAAAACATAATAAAATAATTATTTTTATTATACAATTATTTGGGCTTAAGGGCAACACGTTATGTTACAGAAAACTTCCTTGGCGTCAGTGAATAAAAAGCGATGAATGTAAACTAACTGACGCCCACATTATACTTAACTATCCGAGCAGTGTGCGCGGCACACTGTGTGAATGCTTGAGGATATTTTTTCTCTAGTATCATGTAATTCACTCAGTTCTGTCATATTGTAAATCAAGAACAAAACAAATTACATGCTACCTGCAGTTGACACAAAACACACAGTATGTACATAAAATGATAGTGTGTTCTCAGATAATTAAGGATAATTTGCCGCTAAAATACTGTGCCTGAGCTAGCCACATATCTTTGACAGAAATGCGTCACCATAGGGGTATTTGCATACACGTGTGTGTACGACTACCAGTCTACTTGTCTCAGAGTACTTTAGCAAGCCGTTCCCGAGCGGTATAGCCTTACTTGATTTTCCATGTGGTACCGCATAAGAGTAAATCTTTGTGGGCATAGACCGACGTGAAATAGAGCTGTTGAGCAATCAAGATGAGACTATGCCTCGTTAAGGCACGTAGGCACCCTAACTACTCAGAAAATGTTCATAAATGTCTGGCCTGATCATTTATTATAGTAACATAACGTGAACCATAAAGGCACAACATCTTCATAAAAATCGGCGGTGTTGGGGCGGCTGGAGGGTTGATTTGAATTGTTTGCACTTCTATACTGTTACTATCTTATCAATGCAACTGACTGAATAAACCTGACAAAGATTGAAAATTTAACACGTGCACCAAGTCATGAGACGGTTAAGAAAACATTGCCGTCTCTACCACAGACATCATAAATCTAGTAATAAAATGTTTATCGTCCACCTAAATAAATAATGATTTTAACAGAAGCCGAGTCGGAAAGAACATGAAACATTAATATAAACATCAATTAAAAATTTCTAATTTATACAACATGTTTCAAACATAATAAATACACATTAGGCGTATGATCCAAAGTTAATACCGACACAGCAGACCAAAGCCAATTAACTAATAAAACCTCAATGCGTTGACCTTAATAGACCTTTGATAAGAGAATTACAGGCGTGAACAATGATTAGAGATGTACAAATACATATAAATTGACCTTGACCGCAGATAATTGATAGCTTTTAATGACCGTCTATAAGAACGATCACAGACAATATACCATAATTACGAAAGTAGTTATTGTTGATATAAAGCCTGTAAACGTCCAGCAGGAAGTATTTCAAGATACCCAGTCTGATTGTTTGAGTACTGAAAGAATATAAAACATAATAAAATAATTATTTTTATTATACAATTATTTGGGCTTAAGGGCAACACGTTATGTTACAGAAAACTTCCTTGGCGTCAGTGAATAAAAAGCGATGAATGTAAACTAACTGACGCCCACATTATACTTAACTATCCGAGCAGTGTGCGCGGCACACTGTGTGAATGCTTGAGGATATTTTTTCTCTAGTATCATGTAATTCACTCAGTTCTGTCATATTGTAAATCAAGAACAAAACAAATTACATGCTACCTGCAGTTGACACAAAACACACAGTATGTACATAAAATGATAGTGTGTTCTCAGATAATTAAGGATAATTTGCCGCTAAAATACTGTGCCTGAGCTAGCCACATATCTTTGACAGAAATGCGTCACCATAGGGGTATTTGCATACACGTGTGTGTACGACTACCAGTCTACTTGTCTCAGAGTACTTTAGCAAGCCGTTCCCGAGCGGTATAGCCTTACTTGATTTTCCATGTGGTACCGCATAAGAGTAAATCTTTGTGGGCATAGACCGACGTGAAATAGAGCTGTTGAGCAATCAAGATGAGACTATGCCTCGTTAAGGCACGTAGGCACCCTAACTACTCAGAAATGTTTTGGGGAAACGATATTATATTTGGCCAAAATAAAATATCATAGCCCAAAACGAAATATGTAACGTTATGTTGCCTGCCCAAGTTGCATATTGAGTAACCCCAAAAGATTGAAGATGTTGTGCCTGATGAAGCCTTGTGTCTTGTTAAAATTAAAGTTGATCTAGAGAAAAATTAATGTCAATATAAAAATCCTTAACCACAATATTGAGATCAACGTGAGAAGAAAAGACACAAGGCAAGGATGGAGGACAAATTACAAAGTTATAACCGATGGTAAAAAACGTTTTCTGCATTGTATCTTGTCATTTAATCTTTTCCAGCGCGGATTTAATATCCACTTTGGAAGTTCTAATGTAACGTTTTAAAACAATCTGATTTCCAACGTCCCAGTGTTTGTATCATGCTGTCCTCAATACCTTGAGAACTAGCACTTGTGGCCGCACCTGATCGAAAAGAATGTCCGCTATAATCCTTGTCACTATATCCTAATGCTTTTTTTTTTTTTTTTTTTTTTTTTTTAAATAATTATTTTTATTATACAATTATTTTGATTTGAATTGTTTGCACTTCTATACTGTTACTATCTTATCAATGCAACTGACTGAATAAACCTGACAAAGATTGAAAATTTAACACGTGCACCAAGTCATGAGACGGTTAAGAAAACATTGCCGTCTCTACCACAGACATCATAAATCTAGTAATAAAATGTTTATCGTCCACCTAAATAAATAATGATTTTAACAGAAGCCGAGTCGGAAAGAACATGAAACATTAATATAAACATCAATTAAAAATTTCTAATTAAGAAATATGACAAAACAATTATATTCCATTATGAAAAACGCTGCTAACAAACTTAGACTACGGATTAAAGTCACATGCCTTGGGTAAATACGTAATAAATAACGTAAATACGAGAGTATGTTTTTGAAACATCTAAACAAAAGAACAATTGAAATACCAATAATGGTAGCAGTATAAAAAACCTTTAATGATGATTTCAGTTTGTATTTCGTAATATAATAAACGTTACTGAGGACTTTCATGATAAATAATTGAATAAAAGATGTATTTTTATGAAAACTGTTACTGTAGAAATTATTTGTCAAATTTACTTCAGATTAACAGTATGCCTTTGATTGGATTGTCAGATCAAAAGTTTGCTTCAAAATGTAAATAGTACAGCAAATAAATGTGATAATAAAATTACAGCCGTACTTACTGTATCACTGATTCTTACTAATTATAGGCGATCCATTTGAGATAAAATTACACGAAAGACCAAATATAAGACAACACACGGCTTAAAAAGACGAGAAAAAGTATCCCGTCAAAAAAATAAGTTTAAAAATTCCTTGCATGAACGTTGATGAAACAATAAGTACACTTCATTTCTTTTTGCAGAACGGTATACATGTATGTAGGATTAAAGGATTTAATGAAGTTACTTACGATACGTCATGTGATGATGTATCCATATGTTTTTCTTTAGATCTTCCTTTGAGTAGGCAGCAAAATACAATAGGAATCAATAAAAATCCAAAACTCATTAATCCTCCTGCTACAATTGGTCCACTGTTCCGTTTCAGTATTGTTGTAATGGTATTTTTTTTACCTATTAATATTGGAGTCCCAGATTTAATTTTTGAAATTGAATGATTTTAAAATATGTTAAGTTTAGAAAAAAAATTGTTGAAAAACATAATTTGTACTTAAATTTTCAAATACCTTCAAACAACCTAGAAGTATTTATAAATGTTGGCAACATGTTGCCATGATAAGACACTTATGGATGTCTTTCACATTCACTTAAAGAAACACTGATTTTTTTTTCTTAAGATAACCAACCGTTTCATTCAAAGTTGAAACGAACCACAGCAATGTACAGGATAAGAAACGCGACCATCGTATACAAATTGCGTATATGTTTTATGCAGGTCATTCTACTTAATTTTTAGAGTGTTTTTTTGTTTCAATTTATATTTTGAATACACTATTAATTATGCAGTACATTTGTATTGTGTAATAGTAACAATTATATTTTATAATATATTTTCCCTGATAACTTTTGTTATAAATTGTGAAGATATCTGAAATTGATAATGGATAAGAAAGAATACTTTGTCGTTATTTATTCAAACCTGCCCACACTGAGGCAATATCCATTACAGTTTTAAAACGTCATTTACAGTCATCAGTATTAGTTTGATGAACCGTGACTGACCATGCTGACAAATATGAAATCTTTGCAAAAATCCACTTCAAAAATAAATGTATATGATTACTGATAATAAGTAAAAAAATCAAATGATACAAGCTTGACCGTTTTTAAACAAGATCAAAGACAATTGTGTGATGGGAATACATGACATAACGAATCTGTTTACAAGCTACACGTATGAAGCATTAACGACTATTAATCCAATGTCTTTTATTATGCAACTTACTTTGCAGCAATGATAATATAATCTGAATAACTATTTCCTTTATTGCCAAATTGTATTTGTTCATGATAACTAAATAATTTGTAATGCAAAGTAGGCTATTTTCTTAGCTAAAAAGAACAAACACAACAATACGGAACTCCGAGGAAAATTAAATCGAAAAATCCATAATCAAATGGCAAAATCAAATAACAAAACACATTAAAAACGAATGGACAACAACTGTAAAATTAAGAACATTGGGCGAAAGATCTCTGTATAAAGTTTTCTTACTTATTTATTATAAATTTCAGATATCTTCAAAATTCTCCATATAATTAAGCATATTTAACATAGAGTTACTTACTACACACAGGAAGAGTTCCATCCAAAGTTTATTCTCCATACACTTCCGAACTAAAGTACCGTCTTCGTTCTCATAATCAATATTACATTTGTATGTTATCTTATCATTATAGTGTGATCGGGTTTTAGAAAACATTGTTGCAAATGCCACATCTGGAGGATTCGGACATTTTACTATTGCTAAAATAAAAAAAAATGTAACTATTCTTACAAATATGATCCCTTGTTAACCAAATTTGACTAAATATTTAATTGTCTTACATTAGTAATGTAACATTGTTTACTAATTCGTTTTGATTTATATATCTTAATATTGTGTACCAAATTTTATGACCTATCTTTGGTGTGACTGTACACGAACAGTATGTCGTTTTAATGGAATTACGAAATTAAACTTGTAAATCAATGCAATTATATTGACACATCTACCGACTTAACCTATACACCTTTAAAAAACAAACAACAGTTGAGGGGGTCTCATTTGGGGGTTCTGATCCCCGATCTCGCTAACTGTTTTGTCAGAATCCCGTAACCCGCTCATATTATGTACGTAATCAATTCTCACTGTTTCATACCTGTCAACTGACCCGTATTCTGCGGGTGTGACCCGGAACACCCGCCGGTCATTGAAATAACCCGGGAATTTCGAAAATGACCCGATTTCACCCGTATTTCTTAGCCTTGAGATAAACTGGACCCCTGTTGTGTTCACTTATCGCTACACTTCGTTGCGAAGCTATAGATAGATCGGCGGACCAGTTTAGCCTTGAGATTGATTTCATAAGTAATTCCTTTGAAATACCGGCAAATTCGTAATTCTTCCATGAACAGGAAGTTCATCTAACTATGTAAACTGTCAAATTAAGTGACCCATTAAGTGAATGGCTTCACTTGACAGCTTTGGTGTCAAACACACTGTTAATTAACACCAATTATCTTAGCTTTAGGTCGTAAATAAATTCATATAATTGCACCATCGGTTACAAACTGAACTAGAGTTACTTCCCCTTATTTGTCACCTTCAAAATTATTCCTTATATTTACGTTTTATGGGTGGAAAAGATTAAATCATTCAAAATAAAAAAATCAGATACATATTGAAAAATAACTATTCATTATTTTTATACCTTTATACAATTTTTAAAAAATAGGTTGAAAATTATTTTTTACATTTATACTTCCTTTAACTGTATTACTATATTTTATCATAGTCTAATTTCCTTATTCAATCAGTATTATGGATAAAGGCTACATAGTGAATAGTATCAAACATTTAAAAAAAAAAATAGTATCAAACATTTAAGAATTACATTTAATTCTAGTGTTTGATGATTGTATTATTTTTTTCTCAAAAAGTAAAGCACATAAGACTGAGTTACACAAATTTATAAAAATCTTTAAAAGTGCAATGAAATAATATTTAATAAGATTTAAAATGACTTAACAAAGTGAACATGCATTGATGTTTTGGTATCTTTGATATACATTATAAGAAAATGTACCATAAATACTGAAATTCAGCTCGAAAAAAGTTCGTACGCGTTATGACCTGATATTTGATTCTTCAATGCAGGTCATGACCTCCATTTTCATCGTCACAGGTTGACAGGTATGCTGTTTTTTAATTCCCCGTGTCCCGCTCGACTTAATCCCGTTTTCATGGCACAATAATTTGCAATTCCGCGTTACGCTTAGACCCCATTGAAACAAACTTTGAGGAAATAACATCATTTATATAACGCGGTAGATCGGGTACGTCGACCCGGTTAGCAAACCCTTCTACTGTATGTGAACATCATTTGCACCTTGTTTTCAGTCTTACAAATACGATACATTGTTAACCATTTTTGCCAAAACATGTTATTTATATACATTAGTTATGTGATCGTTGATCTTTTTATATATTAGTTTTTTGCGAATGTTGCTATGAGCATCACTGAAGAGACATGTATTGTCTAAATGCGCATCTGGTGCAAGAAAATTTGTACCGTTAATTTTATTACTACCACTGGGTCGATGCCTCTGCTGGTGGACTATTAGTCCCCGAGGGTATCACCAGCCCAGTAGCCATTACTTCGGTACTGGCATGAAAATACGGATTTTTTTGTGTTATTAAAATTTGCTGTTACAAAATATTGGAAATTATTATAAATTAAGGAATGTATCTCCCTCATGCAAAGATTTCTTTCAAGGATTTGGCTATACTTTTTGGACATTTTGAATTATAGCTCTTCATCTTTTATATAAGCTTTGGATTTCAAATATTTTGGCCACGAGCATCACTGAAGAGACATGTATTGTCGAAATGCGCATCTGGTGCAAGAAAATTGGTACCGTTAATTTTATTGCTATGTTTCTGATAAGAGTAAACTTTTCTTAGTACACACATGGCGAATGGTAATATGTGCATACAAGTAATGACATATATTCCTTTCATGCAAATGAAAACAATAAAATAAAAAGCAAAGCTAGAGAACCCTTGTTGTTGTTTTTCGTTTGAAAGTCACAGCGACCACTTCAAATTCGGACACTTATTCTCACCAAAACTCAAGCTTAACAGAATTACAATTAAGAAAGACGGACATGACCAAATATTTTGTCTCAGATTATTTTATTGTTTCTGCATGTCGGGTCTTAGGACTGAAAACAATTGATGTTCGTCTCTATCCTTGGACATGTTGGAAGAGCTATTAGAAGGCTTTTATGTGTCAGTGTCTTTTTTTAAATTAGGGTTTAAACTGTACTTTACCAATTGAGGAGCACCCACTTTTACATTTTCTGATACACAAAATTACGTATAATTCAAAATACTGCTATACGGTAAACTGTGTCTTTCACAAACTGTTTTTTTGTTTTACAACATTCAAATCTATTTATCATCTTATATCAGAATGAAATTGATAATGTAACTGGAGAATTGAAAATGGAATGCACGATTTCAATACCGAGAAAGGTCAATAACCTGCCAACAATTATTGAAAACAGATGCTCAGATTTTTTCCACGGACGGTAATACTGTAAACAAATACTTACTACAAACAGGAGGATTTCCATCCCATTTTTTATCCTCCTTACACGTCCGAACCAAATTACCCCCTGTTCTTTCATATCCCTTGTCACAAGTGTACGTTATCTTATCGAGATAATTTGAACCAGTCTGCGATGATTTTGTAGCAAAAGTAACAACAGGCGGATTTGGACATGTCACTGGTTCTACAATGATAAGAGTTTTATTTCATTGTTAACAGTAAGCATGATTTGCATGATGAATCAACAACTTAGATGACAAGGCTGATATTTTTAGATTGAAACTGGACTAAAACCAAGAACCAATATCAACTGACAGTTAAACATTTCAACAAAGCACAACGTTACGTCTTTAGCAATTTGTGCTTTGCTATTTATCAAAAGATAGTTTTGGGTTCAGCAGGACAATGCATAGTAATTGATATTTAAGGGTCGTGACAATACATTAATGTTGTATTTCCTAACGAAATATACTATTGATTTGTTGACATGATCCTTATAGTCGCCGGACTTGAATCCAGCTTATCTTTTTGAGACGAATACAATAGAAGCGTCACCATTCAACCCTGGAAAACTGGACTAGTAGTTGCTACATGAATGGCAAATCATACCCCAGATCCGAGTACAATGTTTCGTTCGATCCTTGTCATGGAGATTGCTTGCCTGTATTGTTAGTCTTTTTTTGCATTTCATTTTATGTATTCCTTTTTTTTATAGTTTATTCCACATGTTTTAACTTCGGTTATTTAGTTGATGATTTTGAAAATCCGTATCAAAACAGGGTATGTGATTGAAAATACATGAAATAGAAAAAAAAACTTCTTGGTATTTAGTTGAAACTCACCACAGTTCATAGGAGTTCCATCCCATTTACCATCCGATCTACAAGTTATCACTGAATCTCCAGAAATATGTTCGTTCCCGACAGCACAGGAGAACGTAATTGTATCATCTAGTTCATTCCCTGATGAAATGCTTGTTGTATAAGGCACTATGTTCCAGGAGTCACATGTCATTACTTTAAATATAAGATGTAGAAAAATTTCATGATTCAAGAACAACAAAAGAAAAGCACAATCTCCATGATTGTGTTTGGAGTAAACTTTTCATTGATTTTAACTTTTAAAAAAGCAATAAAATAATCGAAATTTTGTCACAATGTTTATAAAGCCATAAACATCAAATACTTGGAAAGTGAACTTTTTTTGCTGGTGTGTTTTGTATATGCGACTTATTGTGTTTCTTTATTTCTTTTAACGTGACTCTGTTCTTTAGAATATCCCAGTAGTATATTATTGTTCTATTATATCTCATTATGTTATATTTCTATTATAAATTAGAAAATACGTTGAACCACAAAAGTCAAAATTATCTAATCGCGTTGTGGAATCAATTTTGTGGATTCTTATAATTACTACAGAACCTTTTGACTATTTTAATCTAGGTCTATTTCTGAAATTAATTTTAACATACGTTCGATTTTTTTAACCCTGTATGCCAACATTGCACATGTTGAATTTTAAAATTGGTTTGTATAAACATAGAACGACAAAATTTCTCCCAATGTTATGTATAAATTTTCTGACGTCAGACACGCGAAGTAGTGAACGTGTTTTTAATTTGATAGTTTGCTTTTTAATCATCTGATAAATTGTTTCTATTAAAATTGTAACGCAGTGATGACTGCTTTACCCATATTTTGACTATTTTATTTATTATGTCTGTTTAGTTCACGCATCGTTGTGAATATAACGGAATTTGATGACACTGTCGTACAAAGCGAGAGGTTAAGCGCTATAAAACCAGGTTCAATTCATAATTTTATACATAGGAAATGCCTGTCGCTGATTTTGCCACTTGATTAGGATTTATAACTAGCAATTGACTATGAGGGTCGGTTGAAAACAATACTTAACGACGAAAGAGTTGATTTCGGCGTCCCAAAAAGTGAATTTTGGGAAGCTGAAATCATCACTTCGTCAATTGGACGGACGCCACCACGAGTTGGTTCACCGTTTTTGTATATATGTTAAATAGATGATATCGGATAAGTTCCTTATGTCGTAACTACAATCCTGTTTCCATTTCACGATTGTGTTTTAACGAATTATACTTTTTACCTATATTTTTTACATTTATACCGACTTTTTCTGTTTGTTTTGTTGACGCATCATTATCAATATTATTAAATGTGAGATTGTAAATTTAAATAAACATGATAAATATTGTAAGATGTGATGCGTTTTTGTGCTGTTTACTATAACTTTTTTGTGACATATATCATAAAAAGCAAAACAAAACATATTAAAGATATTTCAAATATATTATCCTAATTCAAGAAATTGTCAATAACAATTGCGTACATCTTATTGAAACTATTTCAATTTCCTAACAAAGACGTTATGTATGTAACAAATCAAATTAATTGGCTAAAAAATATAACAACTGCCGACCTATCAATTGATTCTTCTGTTCTATTAGTTTTCTATCAATGGTTTTAGCTTTTTCTGAATATCTCCTTTTGGTCTTATTAATTTATTGCTTGTATTTCGAAGAAAGAATAATTAACCTTACCCGTCGTGCAATTATCACCCTCCCATCCAGGAGCACATGTACAGTTAAAGCTGTCAGTCAAATCAACACACGAACCGTTATTCTGACACGGATTTGGATCGCACATGTCATCTAACATAAAAAAAAATGCAGAGTGAATTCATTTTTCACTTTAACCTATCTATATGAGTAGAATCTGCAACAGGTTTATACGTGTATAATAACATAATTTAAGGTGTAGGTATAACCATTACCATTACGATAGACGAAATAGCTGATTCGGAAGGTAAATGTACATCTTCTCGTCCCTATACGCATGTACTAATATAACCTAGATAAAGCCGACACGGAAAGGCAATGGATTGAACACCGAAAGCTAAATTGTGTGGCATAGGTGGTCATGTGGTCTAGGACGAACAGGTGTTGCCATGATGTCAATCACGCAAGAGTTCGAATCCGCAGAGTGAAGAACAAAATTCTGCAAACACAAATTTTGAAGATCTGACATTGTTGGCAAATATTGAGACAAATTATATAAAGATTCAATCGAAAATATTTTACCTAGAATTTACAACCAGAACCGTTTAGAATTCTACCAGCATACTGACCAGAAAGTACTATTAACTGAAGTAAAATTATTATACAAAGCCTTTCTGTTTTTTGTTGCACATTACGGGATATCACAGATAATTTTTATTTATTTGACCAAACATGAAGAGCAAATTCCAAAGATCAAACACAAATAACAGTTTTATAGAAGCAATTGCAAACACGAAAATCAATGGAAAAAGGAACAACCACACACGATTTTGCATAAAAAAAAACAACATAACTTAATATGTTTCTTGGAGGTCGATACTCAGTTGGTCAATCGTCCTGAACATGCATTACATATTTGCACTGTACGTTAAGCAACTAACAATCAATCAATCATCGTTTAGGACCTGACTTGCATAATTAATTAAAGTATAAGTAATATATCTTCACAACCACTAGGTAACATACCCTGCTGGTGGAAGTTTTCTTTCAGGTGGATATAAATGAACTATTCACAAAAATATATCTTTTTGAAATATAAAGGATTTCCCGTTCCCTTTAATATTTTGCCGCAGCTGTTATTTTCTATCGGAATGTTGGATTCGTCAATGCTCTTTAACTTCGTTCTTTATTTGAAATTATAATTTGGTTGATCCTAGCTGCTTTGATGAATCTAAATTATGGTACGTGTGCATATTGAATAGACAGTACTTAAAACGTTTGATAAAATATTTATTGTGGGTTAGACGGAATTACAAATAATAGCATACCATAGTCACAGGCACTGTCCCATGGTTCACACAAAGCAACACCATTTGGCAAAACGTCATTTGTGCCTGGCAAAAATGTAAAAGAAAAATATCAATTATTGAAGTTTGATTGAAAATAATTTGCACCCTTTGATCGTTAACACGGAATTTGGTTATTTTCCGACAGGTTTTTTTTTTTCATTATCATATGTGCATACATTGCAAAAATAGTAAATCTCAATTTGTTTTATATTTAATACTTTTTGATAAATGTTTTTTCAAAGTCGTCTATTGTTTCTATTGTACATGTTGACTGGTATAGATAATATGTTTTCAATAAAACAGCATCTGATTTTAATTCATTATCATAATAGATATTGAACAAAAATATGGTCAACACAAATACACAAATAGTTCCAAACAACCAAACAACTGTAGTAAGAATTTGCGTCAAATTGGCGTCACAAATATACTACATGTACTATCTGAATTAAAAATACGGAAAGAAAGTAACAGACAGAAGCACACACTAGAAACACAATACCTGATCCTCATACAAATTATATGAAAAATAATTAGTACCTTGTCTTCTTAAGGTTCGGATTTTCGGTGAGTCAGTATATTGACACACAGTACTAGTACTACTCGGTGGATCATTATCAGCTGACATAAATGCTCTCTCTTCTGGTTCTGTGATAGCGTTTGTATCTGTTAAGGAAAACTTTTAAATTTGATACCTTAATGTAAACATTTACAAAGAACAGTCATACATATTCTCTCCTGAGCGTTTCTGATATTTTTAATCTCTGCTAACGGACTTGAGTGTATCATCAGCTCAGTAATCAGTATTTCTATATTGAAACGATTTTTAAAACACATTTATTAAATTGTTCCTTTCATAGATTTAAAAGTTTTAAAGGAACTAATGTTTCAACTCCATCAGGCAAAATTGACCTCAAATGGATTTTGGGTATTTTCAATAAGTCTGATTTATACAATTGATAATTCATGGAATAGATAATATATTTACACTTTTCAAACGAATAGCGGGAAACATTTGTATTAACGATGCACATGAATTTTCTAATTTAGTCACGTGAACATTTTCATGTGTGGGAAAATATTTTGAAAGCCTTCATTTTCTACTCTAACAGTCGTAGTGTCAAGTTTATTTTTACATATTTCAGATATGTAACATTATTAGTTTTAATTCTTGTTTCTGTTCATGATTAGTTGTGTTTTGATCCGAATAATTATAATTTATATTTTTTATATACTGTCCAAGTATATCTCTGGAGACGGTCTTCCGAGCATAGGGACGCAGGTTTACAACTTTTTCCCACTACATATTTGGTATTTACTTTTAGTAATGTAGTTTGACCCGAGTTAACTCGTTTTTGGTTGGTTGTTCCTGGCCGACGGGATCGTCAATGAAAGATCCTTTGTTGTGTATTTTGTATTTAACTAAATATACAGCATACATATCATCATTCAGTAATCATTTATAATTGTATTGATTTATTCATGTATTTATGCGTATGAATTGTATTTTCAACTTATTAAAATCCGGTGTCCTTAAAGCTGTCTGGGTTATCGGCAATATGAATATATTGTTTTGTTTTATTATAGCCTATGTATTCAAGGGGAAAAGGTTAAGGTAATACATCAACATTTCGTGTGTGTTGTAGTGTAGACACAATATAATTATTCATCGAGATGACCTCCGAACATGTCAACAGTCACATGCAACTCAAAAGAAAAATAAACAGATATCGAGCATTTGCAACGGTATTGTTCCCATCCGAATCAGTTGATATCACTTACAGTTTGTTGGTAGGGTTCGTGCTTAGTCTTTTATTTTTTATGTGGTGTTATTTGTACAATTGTTTGTCTTTTTCATTTTTAGCCAATTCGTTGTCAGTTTATGCTCAGATCCACCAGTTTGAATGTCCCTCTGGTATTTTTCGACCCTCTCGTAGAAAACCGGTCTCAACTTGTCACATTTATACAAACCAGGGTTTGTATAATCAGCATATCACAATAGTAACATTCGCTTCCCGGAAGTTCATTTACCACTGGAATTCGAACAGCCGTCCGTCATCATCGTCATCATCTTAAGAATGTACCTTCATTTTACCATTGCATTTAGTCAATTCTCTTCACTGGACGTAAAGCAACCGACCATCAATCAATCACTTATTTTCCATTATTGCACATTTAATATATCGGGGTCTTTAGCTCATTTCTTTTACGTGTATTTTCGAAAAAAAGACAATTAGCGTGCAGACACTTTATCAAATGACAGTTTATTAGTAAATAAATTGTAAAATAATTAAGAAATGGAAACATTTGAAAAAGAATGAAAAGTTTAGCAATAACAAGAATGAATACAAAATTATTTGATTGCATAAGTGAACAGCTTATGTTGCAGGAAAATTTTGCAATAAGTCTAAGATATTCAAAATAAAAATATGTAAAATTTAAGAACAAAAAACATTGAAATTTGATGCATATCAAGTTTCAAGTTCCTAAGCTTCATGTAAAAGCCTCAGTACAAATTTGAAATGTTTTCAAAAATTTAGGAGCTGATAAAATCGAAATGGACAAATAGTAAAGCCAAATAGGACAACATGGACAAGGAGTCAGATCTTTGCACAAGGAAAATATATTCCTATATTCTAAATATAGAACACTTTTGCAAATTTTATATCATCTAAGTTCAATATTGCAATATTTTCAGTTGTAGGTCGGTACTGAGACAATGGACTCTGGGGTAGTGAAACCCTAGAAGACAGAGGTATCCACCAATTGTATAAATACCATTGACTGTTTAAATTTTACTACACCAGGTGTGGTATGATTGCAAATGAGACAACTATCCACAAGAGACAAGTAACTTTGATTTTTTTCCGTCGATACATTTGGATTTTGACACAAATTTGTGTTTGAATTTATTAGTATATTTCATGTATTTGTAACTAAATACTTGTTGTTGTGGCTTATGGGCACGATAAATAAACGCATCAAAGATACATGCAACATCATCTGATGTTCCCCTATATGATGGAACGTTTCTATTTTCTCTTTAAATTGAGTGTAACGTTTGTAAGTCTGATATATTGAGGAGTAAAACCACTTACCTGATAAAAGGTAAAAATAATATAAATCGGTAGTAATCTTTGTCAGTTTCATACATAGATATAGCCACATATTGTTACCAATTCCAATTGAAAAGCTCCTGTCACTTCTGAAACATATATTCAAGAACACTGTATTGTGAGAACGACATTCAAAATGTGTCTACTTATACAATATTCATTCATTGACATATGTTATGATCGTGAAGAACACATTGCGAAGTTTGACCAGTTTATATACATGATATAATAACATTCAACTAGTGATTTTATAGATTAATAAGTTAAACTTATTATGATACAATTGTATAGAGTTTTTAAATAATACTGTAAATCATCTTTAACGGTCATTTTATCATGCAATGCCATTAATAAATGATAAAAAAAATATGTTAAATGTGGAAGATTTGTGGGTCTGTTAGGTAATATTTGATGCTTACCCTTTTCAAGTTGATTGGTTTAAACAGAATAAACATATTATTTTTGAACTAAAAGAATTAACTAAAACTTAATTAATTTAAACAATAAATGAATAGAAAGACAAATCGTTGCGATTTGATTTGGTTATGACATTTTTTTTTATGTTTCTAAGGTAGTCATTGATTGATTATGAAAGCTGCGCCCTATTTAAAATAGGAAGAAAATGAAATTTCATTGGAGGAAAAGGAGTGAATATGTTCTTACAGCAAATTAATACATAACTTTCATACAACAAATTTAAAATTATTTTTACCTCTTTAGCTATATGTGGTTAACTGTAATGACGCAATTTTTGTGCTTACGATAATTTATCCCTTATCGATATTGAGTTTTTGAATTGAGACTTTTCAATACAATTCAAAATGTTCAAATATTATCCTGTATCCAATTCTTGATATCCAAAAAACTGTAACCGCATGTACATGATCGGCAACACAATTTAAAAAAAAAATGTTTGAAAAAATCAATTGATTCTTATAAGTAAATGTTACCCTTAAATATGTTAACTGACTATTTTTTTCCATTTTTTCTTCTTTGATGCTTATTGTCTTGCGAAAGAGTAAAACAAGCAATAGAGGTCTTCAGAAATACTGATATTTGTAATTACGTTCATATCTTAAAAGTCATCATGATACCGACCAGAAAATAATGTACTACCTTGATTGATTTTAAATATTCTCAAAACAATGCATATTTGAACATGTTGAAAATCCTTTAATTCATTTTGAATAAAGTCAAAACAATGCATATTTGAAAATTAACCATTTTTTCTAAAAATCATATTTAACTTAACTCAATAGTTTTCCTTACTTGAAAACTGCAACAGTCTTTGTATTGGAAATATTTAAACTATTGACACAAGTCCAGTCGTTTAATATTGTTCCCTGGACTTCTAAATTAATGACAGAGTCTTGAAGCGTTGTAGTTGCGATGTTTAAGTTGGTTGATAATTTCAAATTGTCTGACGTGTAATTATATTCCCATACTGCATTCATCAGATCTTCAGGTAAAGAACAGCTCGCATCTGAAAGTTTAGATGAAGGGTTCAGATATGATGAGAAAGTACAAACATCTAATACAGACCAGGACGAATGAAGGTAAATCCAGAAAAGCGCAGGAATTTATAAAACGTGTTGTTTTTAATTTTGTTAAACTGAATTAAACGTAAGTACTTCGATAGCGTTTGGTGTAATCCGATTCACTTAAATTCTAACCTCTTGAAGGAAAAGCTTTATTTAATGATAAACCATATTGAACCACAATAGAGCACGAAATTAACAATTTAAAAAAAATAAAGTTCCTACACAGATTTTATTCACTTAGAAACAAATCGTGAAAAAACGATTATTTCACAGTTTATATAGATCAGATTATAATAAACGAATCGCTATCAACCTTCACAAAGATAATGCAATATTAATACCGACAATTACTTCACAGATGATAACATAAGTCCTCAGTATATAAAACCCGCCATAAATTCATTTAACGAATCAAGCATTGCACTGTTTGTCATATCTTGCATGCTCCTGCATTGATTAAAATGTGTATTTGAAATCTAACATATTTGAGTAACTTGATATCATTTCCATAGAAATTCAGAAATTCTCATCAAAAAAGCAATTCGAAACAACATAAAACTTACGAGACCACGATCCTTTGTTGAGAAAGTCGTCGAATTTATTTATGTGAAACATTCGAATTGGTTGTCAGTAAAAGTCGCTGCTATCATAAACAGACACCAAGGGATTGAAACCATGTGTGTATAATAACAATTATTATGTTATAACTTTACAATTTTTCAGGAATCGTACCGGGATGATTAAAAAACGGAACCTTCATGTCATAGATGGCCGTTCGTACTTTTTGATAAAATCGTTCATGACTTCATCTGACTGATGACGATTGCCATTTACCTAAAGAGTTCGACTTGTCATGAGCCACCGCGGGTGTCAATCACTGGGTCGATGCCACTTATGAATATTTTGATATGAGCGTCACTGATGAGTCTCATGTACATGAAACGCGCGTCTGGCGTACTAAATTATAATCCTGGTACCTTTGATAACTATTTACACCACTGGGTCGATGTCACTGCCGGTGGACGTTTCGTCCCCGAGAGTATCACCAGCCCAGTAGTCAACACTTCGGTGTTGACATGAAGATCAATATTGTGGTCATTTTTATAAATTTCCTGTTTACAAAACATAGAATTTTTCGAAAAACTAAGGATTTTCTTATCCCAGGCATAGATTACCTTAGCCGTATTTGGCACAATTTTTTGGAATTTTGGATCCTAAATGCTCTTCAACTTTGTACTAGTTTGGCTTTATAAATATTTTGATATGAGCGTCACTGATGAGTCTTATGAAAACGAAACGTGCGTCTGGCGTACTAAATTATAATCCTGGTACCTTTGATAACTATTAAAACAGAACTTGTATACAGTTCCACGGTAGCCTGGTGTTTCTTTGATATCATATGAGTAATGGGTTCACAACTGTTTTATAGATATTTGATTCTTCCATTCTAATCTTGAAACTGGATTAAATTGTGTCCTTCGATTAATGGTTACGCTTGGCTCACAGGTTATTCATAAAAATAATAACATATGCTAAATTTGCAAATGAGGCAGCCGCCTACCAAATGACATAGATGATTAGCACCCTATGACAGACTACAGGTTTTAAGAATAAGCAAGCACTCATACCGTTGACCAGTTGGTAGCCATAAAAGACCAATAGGGAAAAAAACCCACTAATGTCTAACAAAAATCAAATTTGACAGACAGCTGGAAACAACAAAACATATAAGCTGTCATGAACATATGACGCGGAATTAAAGTCATAAACTTCGAATTTAGCATATGCTTAAATCATTTTAGCATAAGCTAAATTCATTTTAGCATAAGCTAAATTCATTAAGTATATGCTAAAAAAAACTTTAATCTTATTAATTATGACCTTGATTCCGCGCCAACATTTATGTATAACCTAAATGATTCAGCATCTGCTAAATTGATTTTAGATTATGCAAAATGAATTCAGCTTATGCTGAAGTGAATTTATCTTAAGCTAAAATGAATTTAGCTTATGCTAAAATGATTTTAGCATATGCTAAATTATAATATAGCATATGCTTAAATGATTTAAGCTTATGCTAAATTCGATATTTATGACCCTAATTCCGCGTCATATGAACAAGGGGAAGTAGCACACAAAATGTGACGTTGGAGGGCATATAAAAGAGGGACGAAAGATACCAAAGGGACAGTCAAACTCATAAATCTAAAACAAACTGACTACGCCATGGCTAAAAATGAAAAAGATAAACAACAGTACACATGACACAACATAGAGGTCGGATAACATCCCGCACGCGACGGCATGCTCAAGCTGGATCGTCATCAAAAATTTGTATTAGTTCGGTGATAATGAAGGCTATAATAAACTCCAAAACATATAAATAAAATAGAATTAAAAATCATACAAAACTAACAAAAGGCTGAGGTCCCTGTCTAATGATGGGCGCAAAAATGCGGCGGGTAAAACATGTGTTGTGAAATCTAAACCCTCTCTTTATGCCTCTAGCCAATTTAAGACCAAACACACGGCACTACTTGCAGTAAAACTCATAGAAATAGTCTATTAGTGTAACCAATTCATAAACAATCTGCGAACGTTATGATTTCTTGCCATTTTAAAATATAAGTCTATAGAACCCTCTGCATATACGCTTACTTATTTGTACCGTACGCGTTTTTTTCAAAATATTCATACGATCGGACCGTACGCGTACGGTCTGACTAATATCAAGACGTTGGTCAAGTTCATTAGATACAAATGCATATAACAGATCAACATAACTTAACTCTCAAATTGCTATAAAAAAAAGTTCAACTGTAATTGAAATAAAAACTTTATATTTAAACTATATAAAAATACACGCTAATTAAATCTGTTAATCTCTTGTATTTAGCATATCGATCAGTAACACATTAATTGAATTATGATCACTGAAATTGAAGATATCGGAAGTAAACATAATTTGGGAGGACAATTGATTTAGAATATTTAGCAACTTTACGAAAAATGCAGATGCAAAGGAACATGCATGAACTGCAAACATGTAACTGTAAAAAAATAGTACGTTACTTGTGGTAGCAAGTGTCACCTTGGGCGAGAGTACCAAAATAGGATTCAGATATACAATTGAACAAATATTTAATTTCAATTGTTCCTTTGTTCATTTTATCCATCTATTTGTAATAATAAAAATTTGTAAAACTAAAAATTGAGATTGTGATAAACATTTGTTTAAATATAACCAATATAACCCATAACATGTATGGTCAGCAAAAACTGGACCATACGCGTATACTCATACGGTCCGACCGTACGCGTATGGTCGGACCGTACGAGTATACGTATACGGTCCAACTACTCATATGGTGTGGAACATACATCTAGTTCTTTTTCTTGAGTTTCGGACAGATTCAATGCTGCATTAAGCTGGCCTACCTCGTCTTGCTCGTTTGGCTTATCAGAGCTTAACGAATTTGGGTTATCAGAGCTTTGAAGACGCTGAATCAGATCTTCTTCAGTCTGTAAAGACCCAAGCATTTCTTTAGGTAGTGATGATGACGATAGTCCTATCTTAGCATCACAGCCAAACATTGCCTTTTATGGTGATCTGTTTATACCATAATGATGACTGTTGTTGTTTTCAAACTGAACAAATTTCAACCCTATATTCCACTGTTTACCGTTGTTCTCTCTCATCCAGATAACAAGCATATCTTTAATATCTGCATTTCCTTTTTCGGCACTTTCTTATGATTAAAAATGTAGAGATTTTCAATGAACTTTTGTACAATCTGCCTACATGTCCTTCAGTTCTTTAATGATATTGGCCGTACATTCACGTCCGTTATCCGACTGCAGGAAATGTGGGGCACTTTGATGTAAGTGCTCGCAATATAGAAAACTTGGTCAGTTGATCTTTATAATGCATGATGAAGCTGAAATCACCATCTCGCATAGACTGCATGTTATACTAGATCAACCTATGCTATACTGTTAAAGTGCTTACGGCTTAAAAAAAACCAACTAAACCTTTACTGGCAATTTTCATTTTTTGAGTTGACTTTCTATGCACATTTCTTTAAACAAATTCAGAGCATGCCTTGTTCTTTTTACATTTTATCTCTTCCACCATGTCCAGTGTTCAAATGTGCCCTCACTACATGGAGTTTTTAATTATAGACATTAAAGCTAGTAAAACATAAAATATTAACCTGCAGGCTACATTCAATTTTAAAGAATGATCTTAAATTTATTTTACTCAATCCTTTTTTGAAGCTTTACAATACATTTTTATTATCTATTTCATGTATTTCATATCTACACAATTTGCCTGAAACAGATCAGACAATTTGTGAAATTTTCATTATAAATTTCAGGAACAAATGACCATTTTTTTTATAAGACAATTTATAAGATGCCTGTCAACTTTAGGCATTTTAAAAATGGCCTAAAAATTCAGTCATTTTACAAAATGCCTAAATTTAGAAAATGCCTGTAACATATATAATACATGCTTGTCACACATAATTGGACGATACGTCGGAGGAACAATCTATTTTCTATTCTTTTATTTCATTCGCTGCTCGATACATACAGGAGTTTCTCAGGAAGGTTCCATTATATTTGTCGTGCTCATCGAGCGGCCTTTTTTCGTATTTTTAAATGTAAAGTCTATCACTACATCGGTTTGTGTTTTCTTTATGACCAATCATTTTAAAATAAAAAAAATTTCTGTTTCGATTATATCTTAAATCTTTTAATTACACGTTTAAGAATTTTATCAGTTATGATTTTTTTACAAATATAATATTTATTTATATATATAATACATGTTTGACACACATAATTGGACGATACGTCTGAGGAGCATTCTATTTTTGATGCTATTATTTCATTGGATGCTCGGTACATACAGATTCTTTTCAAGACAGTTCATTATATTGTCGTGCTCATCGAACGGACCTTCATCGGCTTCGGTATACTCGGCTTCTAATTGGTTAGTTGAGCTATATTATGTAGTAGTGTACAGAAATTTATTGGGAATTTGTTAGTATTAAGTCTCTACGATTGCAGGCAGCTTAAGGGATAGTTATTCTTTCTTGCTAAGAGATTCACCACATTTTGTCAATAAATATTTAAGTTAGTCATTAGGTCTCAACGAGGGGATGCAAGGGGTAGTCTTCTCCTTTCTACCACACTCTGCTTCTTTATTCCACCAGAGCAATATATCTCTCTTTAAAAAAAAAAAAAAAAAAAAGCGCTCGTGTATTGTTTTCGTACTCTTCAAGTATATTTCCGCCCCTCGCAAGGCATCGCGCGATACCAGGCGACCTTCTACTCGTGTGGTCTTTAAGGAATATATTCATGTACATTCACCCAATGTGCAGTGGTAAATTCAGAATTGAAGGCTGTAAAAGGCTGCATCTAAGATGAAAAAAGGTCTTTTCCTTTACATGTTTAAAAATTCGGATCGATACGCAGGCAATATCTGTACCGTTTTATTTTTTAAATTATTACACCGACCCTTTTTCTCGGACCTGGATCAGCCCCCGATGTGTGACTAGTAAAATAGCATAACCTTTGTCAATTTCGATTTTTTTACAGAAGACTTAACGTTCAAATTATATACTCGAGCAAGCATTTTTACTGCAAGATATATATTGATTTTCGATTATTCATTTCAGAAGATAAATAGATTTTAAACGGACTAATGAGCTATTTTTCACATTCCGCTTTCATCATGAAAAAATACAACGAAATAACACATAAAAACTACACTTTTCGATTTGCAATTCTTATTACTACAGAATTTTACCTGTTCATAATTATTTAAGGACAAGAGAATGATTAAATCGTGTCTTCTGATACATGTAATACCCATATTAGCATAACCAGAAATACTTCATATACGTTCCGTCATATACGGATACGTCCCCGACACGTGAGTTCTGCAACAGCTCTAATACTAACAAGAACATTAATTCAATTTGTTTATATTTAAGCATAGTTTTAGATATGTTAGATGTGTCTTTTATAGTTTACACTTTTTATAAACAACATAATCAAAAATAATACTCTTTTTTAGATCAACCATTTGAAACTCGTATATTTTTACAATAAAAAACACATTTACTGTAGTATAATATATTTGTAGTTTTGTTACGTAATTTTTAGGTAAATTAATGTAATGTTTAGCATTGGTACCTGTTATATTTATATATATATTAGAATTAAAGTAATGCGTCTTGCCCTGGCATCATCGACGTTCAATAGGCTATACATATATGTTTACAGGTGTTATGTTTCTTATATCGTATACATGTTTTTTTTTTAATATCGTATGTATACATGCATGTTTGGAAATATCCTATACATGCGTGAAGTCAAAAATTGTAACGGTTAAAAACATTAAAAAAAAATGACTGTATAACATTTCGACTAAATTGATCAACAAAATCGAGTAGGTTGATGACAATGAACATAAACTGTATAAGTAAAAAGGAGAAAACTATAACTGTATAATTACCTGACATAGACGAATACATTAAACAAGTAATAAATGAAAGCAAGAGTTTGTAACAAATCTCTTCACGTTTGCCTATTTCCATTTCTACACTAAAGCACACATATTTGTTGCAACTGTCCACATGAACACAAAACATATAGCAAATTTGATAAAACTTGTTATACAGGTGTCTATTCCAGTTCAGTGATTTAAAAACGGAAGAAAACAAAATATGAATAACAATGATTTAAAAGGAAAATACAAAGGATCACAATTTACATATACTATCAAATTATGAATGCACTACACCTCGTTGAATTATAACAAATAATATCAACGAATACACCAGGGTTATTATTTAGTACGCTAAACGCGCATAGTCATTTATGGGAGTTGTCACTTATTTCAATAGTTATTTACCACTTTTCCGACTGCAATTTTAGTGAAAACATTTATGGTAGTAATTGTATTGTACAAGAAAGAAATTTTGCCAATACATTTTCTTTCCAGTGACGCTCTAGTGCTGTTTTGTAAACAAAAAACAAACCTCAAACAAACTTTCGAGACCTAATTTAACTTGACGAGCAATCTTAACTCAGATATCATTCGTTTAATTTATAATTCAGTTCTCTATAATTGATACAAAAGTAAAATTAGATGACACCAATTATGCATATCTTAATTCGAGGGTCGCATAAAAGTAAACTACATTGTATATGTGCCAAGCGTTAAATGCAATTTATTACACTACATCTACTTTAAAATAAAAGCATTCGTTAAGTTTGATGTATATCATTCAGAATAGTTGATCATCATGGTTAGACGGGGTTTAAAAAAAAAATACGAAGAATATATCTTTATTTCAAGACAAAAATTACTTTGGATGGGTTAAGTTTTATCATGTCAAGTACGATAGACATCATTTCACATAACATATCACAACAACTTTTTGATTGGCGTCTTTATTAGATTAATTTATTTCTTTTTTCTTGATTTTAGTTAAGTTATTTTTTGCAACGTTTTTGTGTAGTTTTCCATGTGAAACTGAAATTATAAAAACTTCAAACTGAACTATAATCTCTATCCTAATCGAGAAACGAGAAACATTAGTTTATATACATTATCCACCTTATCTCGCTGTAATGTTAAATTCAGGGTAACACATGTAACACTTAAAAATACCGATTAACTAATTTCGATAAAGAAAAGTTAAAGATGTTAATATACTGATAAAATAGACCAAATGATGAGAAAATTTAATAGATAGATTTCAATCAACGTAAAGATTATTAGTTGTAACTTGATACTATCATTACATAATACAGATGAATACATAAATCATAAAGAGACAAAACGCATGTTGTTGTGACAAAGCTTTTTAGGTGTGTCCATTTCTAACTTCTGAAGAAATAAATTTCCGATTATGTTAGTGTTTATTTTTACTTCATAACATGCTCTTTAGTAAACATGATTAATGCACAAAGCATGTATACATTCAATCAGTTTACAATACACACAACAAATATAAAATATTGACAAAGCACGAAATAATGAAATTTTATGACAATCTATGTAATATATTCGTATTACAGTTCAGTGAATGATATTAAAAAAGATATTTAAAAAGAAAGTTATTCAACTTTAGATGCACACCTATTATCATATTACAAAATGCATTAAGGTATTATTTTGAGGTAGGCCAATTTGTTAACTAGATACACCAGAATTAGGAGTGTATGCCCGAGGCATTAGTTCGATCTTCAATTACATGCATCTACACGGTAATATACCACTCAATCCAAACAGTTGAAGTATGACATTTACGAATTGCTGCACCACATGCACTTCTAATAGTAAATTTTACATGTTATCATGTTTCAAACGTATTCTATTATCGATGATTGAGTCCAAATAATTTAAAAAATATAACACTTTAAAGCAAATGTTGAAAAAATGTCTTCATAAGACTCATCCGTGACGCTCATATCAAAATAGTTATAAACCAAACAAATACAAATTTGAAGAGCATTGAGGATCCAAAATTCAAAAAAAAAAGAACCAAAAGAGATCATGAAGAAAGCAAATAGTAAATAGTCTAGCGTTAAACAAAAACTTCATGAAAAACGATTCTTCCACAGTGCATATTCAACGGTTTGACATTAAGCCAATACTCATGGTATAATAAGCAAGTACGCTTCACAAGTATATAACATTATCACATATTTGTTACGAATACGTTGGGTTTCGCATATGCAATAACCTCAAAATTGCCCGGGGCAAAAAAAACGATATTGATATTGTGCCCTGATTCCAAATGACGTCACGTCATTGCGTCCTTGACGACACTCTTGTGATACAAAATTTAAAATTTGACCTGTTATGTTTCATTAAATTGGTATAATTGAACTTTGTGTCTCTATTCTGCAGAACTTAGATATGTGATAAATAGATTATAACATGTCTTTTCCATATTGGCCCTGGTATCATCCTTCGACCCATATCGGCCCTCGGCTAAAGCCTCGAGGCCGATATGGGAGTCTCGGGATGATACCAGGGCCAATATGGAAAAGGCCATGTTATAATCTATACATATTGAACATGTTGAAACAGACAATTAGGTCACAGCCGATTATACACACCCTCCGCCGGCTAGTAAAAACTGCCATTAAATTTTGTAACCAAATATTTTTTTTCACGAAAATTATAACTTTATATAACTCATTGGAGTTGCACACATATTAACAAAACGGCAGAATGGTGTGACAACTTTTAATGAAAAAAGAAAAGAAGTGTGCAATATCCTGTAACTTTACTTCTCACTCTATAGATGATGTTCTATTACTAAAAATCGAAATGAGGTGACTATGATAAACGCATCTTTTCCATTGTACTAGAGATACAAGATACAACAGATACAGATAAGTATGCTTCATTTCTGTACTTCTATATAATTTGACAAACAGGGTAGATTGAAAATAAAACTTGAAAGCAACAGGTATAATATCAGCTTTTCAATTGTGATCTTTCTATTTGTATGTAGTAACATTCCACATATATGAGCTGTAAGCTTAAACGATCATGTTTATCTTAACAGTATTAGAAAGGGCTTTACCTGAAATCATAAAGTCTTTTAAAAGTTTTTGTCAGATATTTTCTTCTTGATTCAATCCTGCTCAGTGTTCAGCCATTGTCTTGCAGTCGATCAAGCAACGTTCGTCAGTTTTTAAGACAATTTACATTTCTGAATTTTTGAACATTTCACAATGTTTAAAGACTATTAACTAGTCTGACCATATATTTATCATGTCTAAAACGAATTGTCTGAAATATTCTGAACTTTTCGCTGTGGATACAGTATGAATTTAGCTGACCATGACTTCATTTTTCATTAACTAAATAATTGAACACCTTTCAGATGTAACAAAATACAGATACAATTTGTAGATCCCTCATCAATTGAAAAATCTTACAAAGGTGCGATACAAATGGTATATGGTTGTCCACATTCAGTACCTAAGAGCTTGTTCAAAGACGGATATGTTAAAGTTTCAATGTATTTGTACTTTATTTTCACTTTATCTCTAATAAATGAACTAAAAGTGAGAATGGAAATGGGGAATGTGTCAAAGAGAAAACAACCCGACCATAGAACAACAACAGCAGAAGGTCACAAATAGGTCTTAACTTGTTTCAACAGAATAACTTACCTTTATTTTTATAATAGTGTATGAATATTGCATCAGTTTATAGAATAATTATAAAAAAGAAGATGTGGTATGATTGCCAATGAGACAACTGTCCACAAGAGACCAAAATGGCACATTTATTAACAACTATAGGTCACTGTTCGGCCTTCAACAATGAGCAAAGCCCATACCGCATAGTCGGTTATAAAAGGCCCCGATATGACAATGTAAAACAATTAAAACAAGAAAACTAACGGCCTTATTTATATTAAAAAAAATATGAACGAAAACAAATATGTAACACATAAAAAAACGACAATCACTGAATTACAGGCTCCTGACATGAGACAGGCACATACATAAATAATGTGGCGGGGCTAAACATGTAAGCGGGATCCCAACCCTCTCCTAACCTGGGACAGTGGTATAACAGTACAACATCAGAACGAACTATAAAAATCAGTTCAAATAGGCTTAAATCATCAGATGGACAAAAGTACAAGTAGACGTGGCCGGGGACTTATACATCCCGACAACAAAAAGACAGTAGGAACAGATCTGAGAGTACTCGCAGTTATCTGACAGCTAGTTCAAAGCCACTAACAACTAATAAAAAATCATGCATCTAAGACTAAACTATCAATCCGTTCACTTCCAACATCCAATGGATTTAGTGTAAAGACGTCATAAACAGTTCTAGACAAACATGACCTTGTGCAATGCCAAGTTACAGGTATCGACAGATTGTAGATCCATGAATGTTTATATGTATATAACATACTAGTAATATTAAGTTTGCTTTTAATTTCTAATAACAAAATCAATATTTATACCAAGAAAAACAATATTCAATGATCTTATTACAGTGTTGAATTGGTAACCTTTAAGAATAAGTTTATTTAAAGGAGCGATAAGTTTACAAGGATAATTTCTAAATTTCCGGGCACGGTTAACAACATTTCCGTAAAAATGAGGATGTGTTATCCCGTTTGAAATAAGTTTTCTACAGGTACAACCAAACTGCAAAACCAAATCTTTATGGAAACATTTTGTAAAGGTTTTAATTAATTTATGGTAACGATATCCTTGGTTTAGTAATTTACCAATAATACATAGATTGCGTTCGTTAAAATCAAAAGCGTCACAATATAACCGGGCATAGCGAACGAGCTGTGAAATATAAACACCGTAAGATGGTGCCAAAGGAAAAACCGTCCCTTTTGTTGTAAATTTTAGTATGGAATGTCCCGTTTAAAACCGAAATATCTTAATCCAGGAAAGGACAGTTATTACCGTATAAATTTGATTTACTAAAAGTAAGTTCCTTGGGGTAAATTTCAGCCGTTTATTCAGAAAATTCTTGATTATTTAACGAAAAAATATCATCAAGATAACGGTAAGTGTTGTTGAATATATCAATTAAATGCAATTTCGACGGGTCTTTACTGAGTTTTGTCAAAAACTGTGATTCGTAACAGTACAAAGACAAATCTGCTATTAAAGGGGCACAACCTGTCGATAAACTTTGTTGCCAAAGCTTACATTAATATTATCAAGGAAAAAATTAACAGCTTCAATCATCTCATCACACCTCCAGTAAGTATATCTAGCGTATTTACCTTTCTCATTAGAGAAGACGGCTGTAAATGAGTTGCAGCAAATACATTTGCATTCAGCTTTACCAAACGACCATTTAATTAAATGGAAAAACTTTTGTTTAATAAAATAGTGTGGAAGTGTAGTGTAAAGAGTAGAAAAATCAAAACTGTCAACAGATCAAAAGGACCATCAAAAGCACGTAATTTATTTAAAACATCCAAATAAAATTGAGAATGGAAATGGGGAATGTGTCAAAGAGACAACAACCCGACCAAATAAAAAACAACAGCAGAGGGTCACCAACAGGTCTTCAATGTAGCCAGAAATTCCCGCACCCGAAGGCGTCCTTCAGCTGGCCCCTAAACAAAGAATTGTTTACACTCCAAAAATAGTTTATACCACTATGTTCATATATCTTATTACAATAGTTTATGATAAGCTCTTTAATAGTCGTTAACATGGTTAATGAAATTATTAAAAGCACTGAATGATTAGTTGTAGAACACTTACCAGAGGCCGAGATAAAACGATATGTTTATGTAGTTTAGGTAGCCAATACATAGTAGGAACTTCAAATGTTCAGAAGAAGCCTTAAGCTTTGATGTGGTTGTGATATGTTTGTTTACTATATGACTCTCTGTGGAGCGGATGGACTTGAATGTAGTTGAATTTAAAGTAACTTTCATTCTTAAGAACGTCCGTGTAGTATTTACGGCATACCACTACCACATTGTTGGCTGCTTTTTCGGCCGGTACAAACTTCTGATTAATAGACTTTGAGTTAAGAAAGAAAGGGTGATATTTATACAATTACCTGTAGATTTAGTTTCCAATGTCGTTGCTATTGTTGTTGTTATCATTTCTGTTGAAGTATCAATAGCAGTAGACGTGGATAATAAAGTTGTTATCTGTGTTGTTTCTGTTGATGCTATATTTGTGGTAATTTCAATTTCAGTAGAAGTGGAAGGCAGAGTGGTTATATGTGTTGTCTCTAATGAGGTCAGCAATGTAGTTGCAGGAACAGATGTAATAAAAAAGTTTAATAAATGATAATCATGTTGTCAAAAATGTAGACCGGTGTAATATATGTAGATATATAGGTCCTGTCATGCTTTAAAAATTTCCAAGATGTGTCAGTTTGTCAGTACCTATAGTAGATTTTAAAGTGTACAACAGAAATAGTTTTCAATTCCTTTTGATGAACCTTATGTTTTGAAATAACAATTCACTTAAATGAAAAAAAATATCAAAACATTTGAAAACAAAAACCAATAAAAAAAAAACAGTCTATCATATACATGCATCATCTAACGCTGCAAATGTTCTTTATTTGTTATAAGTTCATGTAGTTCAAATCACAATATAATTTAATCGTAAATAAGTCTTTACCGATTTGGGTTAGGAACCCTTAAACAAATGTTTCATTGGTATCAATGGGTAGAGAATGTAAACAATAACAATCAAAATGATATATATTGGAGAAAAAACGGATATATCATCTTAAAATGACAAATCTATACTACTAAAATAACCAGGTTCAATGTGTTAGCCGATATGACGAGAAAAACACGACAAATAAAGATAATTTGTATATGACAATTCTGCTTTTGTTTTTGAAAATTACACTATTTCAGGACCGTTTCTTTTCCATATTATAAAGATAACCAATAGTTAACAAGTTCCGGGTCGAACCCAATACCGATACTAATGGTATATCTCACATGTAGTTTCCTGCTACCTTTTGTTAATCACTTCTCTCTCAGGAGAACTTCTAATTATTTTAGTACATTTGTAGTTGTTATAGATCTTTGTTACACTATAGCACACTATTTAACAAATTCATTTAATACTATTAATTAGACTAATCAGTTTAAAAAATAAAATTGTATGAAGTACGTTTATTGTAATAAGAAAATAAGGACAACTTATATACCTATATGGAGTTATTTTCTTTCAGAACGACAGGTCATTCTTTTTCAGAATCAACCCGAACGATACCATGTTTCAATGATATATGCTCCAAGGCATAAAATAATGACCTGTGGGAGGTCATTATTTTCCTTGATAAACATGCAATCTATGATTTACTTCAAAACTTTATTCGTCTAATAGTTTTTTGTTGCCGATTTGGAAATTTATTTTTTAAAGTTCAATCGATGAAAGGTGTAAAAGAAACCGTCATTGTAGTCCCGTATTTTAATTTTAGAAACAAATAACGTGAAGTTTTGTTAATTTATCGCTACAATAAAGAAACATTATCATATATGTCAGATGAACTTTAATGTAGACTTTCATAAAATAAATCCAGATTTAACATATTCGTGTGCAAGATTTTGAAAATCTTATTGAGTCAAACTGTAAAGGTTGATTGATTTTTGGTTGCTTGCTTAACGTCCAGTGGCAAATTTTTCATTCATGTTCAGAACGATACACACTGAATAGGAAATCATACTGTCACCTACATGTATTTATATTCGTCTTCGTGTCAGTTCTTAACTTTTTAAAATTTACGTATACCTTTTACTCTATCAAATGATCAACTAATAAGATAATCTTATATTCTATAGAATAACATTAACGTAACTCACGAAAGGGTCAGGTGCGGAGGGTATATAATTATATCCAGATTATCTTTTAATAAAATGTATTGCTATTCAAAAGAAAATCTTTCTGAATTTTTCATTCGATTCAAATAAAATTGTTAAAAAGAATAACCACTTTTCCGCGATAGAAATAACATAACAAATAGAAAAAAAACATACCCCTCCCCCTTTTCCATAAGCTACATGTATGTGGTACAATAAATTACTTACAATGTGTCTTGTATTTGTCATACAACGTTATTGGATGGTAACAATACATTTGTGTCTTACTTCATGCAGTTACAGTAATATTTTTATTGTGTATGGATAATAATTTTTAAAAGGTTTATATCTTAATTATTTAGTGAGTTTTATTTCACATTCTAAATGAGCCGCAGGGCGTAATAAAACCTGAACGCATTAGAAAGGAATATCCCACTTTAGTGTTGTCGGTAAAATAGGATACTAAATTTTACAAAACTTTATAAAATAATATTTTTTGACGGTATATAAGTCAGATAATGCATATTTTAAGGTGTTTCTTGTCGTAGAACACACCTCGGGTGTCAGGATTGTTCAAAGAAAGACCTCCCTCCGGTCGGTCTTTCATTTGATCAATCCTGACACCCCTCGGTGTGTTCTACGACAAGAAAAACCTTAAAATATGCATTATCTATAACTTAATGAATATCATTGGGTTTATAGTAAGTGTATTGTAGTAGTAAAATAAAGACAACTACAAAAATTAAAATGTGTTTATAGTAAGTATATTGTAGTTAGAAAACAAGGACGGGTTCAAGCAGAAGTTTGAAAGCAAATAAAAACTTTGAAACTTCAAATCACGTTAAACATTCAGACTAAAACAAGGCGTTCATTGTAGATAGTTTAACTCAGAAACAGACCTCCAATGTCGCGGATTTGTTCTAATATGAGTTAAAAGTAGAACGATCAGTATGAAACAACATTTTTGAAAAATATCAGAGGAAGTTTGTAGATTGTAGATATTGCCTTGTGTAAAAAATGTGTCTTTTACATTCAAATGCATGTTGAATTTCAAATATGTCTGAATTCGTATGCTAATTGGAAAGCACCTCCAAAATTTCTTAGAATTTTCTAAAACACTACAATTTGAAAAATAGAAATATATTGACCTACCGTATATCGCACAAATACAATTACTACAACAACATAAAACAAATCAAAACGTTGAGACGAAACTTGTATTTTTTGTAATATAATTTTGTCAGACAATGATATACGTAATAGGTGATGTTATATGGTGATTTTACTTTCAGGTATATCATCAGATTAAACGTTATTTTATTAACAATTAGTTATTTGTGACCTTCTTAACACAATATTTGTTGATGGTATTGCATTGCATTCAACGTTTACTGAATTGGTATACCTTGTACATGTATAACCTTTCAAATATACAGACGGCTCTATTGAGTTTTCAACAAATGTATGCAGTGATACATGTATTGTTGATTGTTAAGCGTTTTATGCTAGTAGTTTAGCGCGTTTTAATGTATGAAGACCACTTAAGTTAAGTGTAAGTTCCTCAAGAGATACGTGTATTGAAACAAATGATAACTTCTGTTTTTATTTTCCTGCTTTTTTTTGCTTAAAGTGTTTTTAGTCTTCAAAAAATGACCAGCATACGAAAGGTTCTTTACAGTCTTGTCATCCCAATTTAAAATCATTCGAAAACAAATGCAAACCTTCTTCGCAAGTACTGGTACAGGGTTCACACAATGAAACGTTGCTAGGTAGAGTCACACTGCTACCTAAAAGATAAAAAAAAATAAAACAGTAAGAAACACAATTATTACAATCTTCCTCCCACGTCGTTTGCTAATTATAAATGAGTTACTTGAGCTTAAACAGTGTTAATGACGTCATCGAATAATGAAGTAAGAATTCAAACATTCTACGGGAAACCGCACGAATTTGATATTTGGACGTCGTCAAATTTTTCCAACATATAAAACGACGATACAAATTTCGTTGACTCGTTGAAAGAATATTTTTGCAAATAAAAATTTAAAATAATCAATTAGATTCAGACCAGTCTGTTTATGCTGTTGTTAATCATATCAGTATGTCAATAAGTGACTTTATAATTATTATGTTGATCAAATTCTAATTAATTTATGTTAAGGTACAAATTGAAATATATTCAGTTTACTGTGTTTGATAAAATCAATGTAGTCTTATCGAAGTTGGAGTAACATTTTGGAATATAGGAAAGAAATCAACAAATCTTATCTCGGAAGTATAGCTCGAAAGAAACGATTAGAAGTTTCAACAATTTTCATCTCTAATCATCAGAAAACGTATATGGATACAATGGAATTATGGTAACAATCAAAAGTTTTACGCAGAAAAGGCTGTGGAATGCTTTCGTTTCAAATGGAAACGAAACACAGAACATCATTACATTTGATTTAAACATGGGTATGTTATTTGTCAAGTTACATAATATGATACAATGTATTATATACAAACTGATACCTTCAAAGCAAGGTTAGAAACAACCGCCACGTTTGAATACATGTGCTTTAAACAGCTTTTCAATTATTGAACTACGCCGGATATCAATATACATGATATAAGCTTATGATTTGTATCAACAGGGCGACATCGTCTATATTACAAATGTTGATGTATCCGAAAAAAACGTTGATTTGCTGATACAACCAAATATATTAACCTTAATCACGCGCGAAGCAATACCGAGTGGAAGCACACACAAGGAACATAATGTCGCTCATAATACTGCCATAGTCCGTTAAAAATCTCTGTGTGTATAAGCTACATGTACAAACAAGATAAAAATGTGGTACCTTGTCTTCTTAAGGTTCGAATTTTCGGTGACTCGGTGTATTGACAGAAGGTGCTACATATGGATGCATTATCAGCTGGAGCGTTATCTGCTTCTACTATGAACACTCTCTCATTTGGGAAAAGGTCTGTTGCAGTATCTATATATATAAAGAAAACAAAATGAAACATTCTGCACACAAGTTCTCCTTAATCGACCAATAATAACATATTATTTTCTGACTGAGAAAGTGAAGTATTTGTTTTTAATGTATAAAGACTTGAAGAAAGGTTTGTTTATCATCATGCAAGTGACTAAGTACTGACAACCGAGCTGGTAATACGTTAGACGTTCACATCCCACCATCATTGGTATAAATGCGAGTTACTGAAGATACTACCTTTTTTTCATCATCTTTAGCTTCAATAGTTATGTAAGGGATAATTTATATATGCATGGGTATATATGTTATTGTAACTAAATATTTCTTGTCGGGATTGCATTCAGTATTTGTAAACTCATCATGGATAACGTAGCGCCTAAGCTTTGCTGCTGACGGTCTTTTATGTTCTTAATTATGTGTACGCATTCTTTTCGCTGTTGTAAATGTGAAAGCAATATCACATACCTGACAAAAGGTGAAAGTAAAATAAATCTGTGGTAACTTTTGTTAACTTCATACATAGATACAACCGTCTGCTACCACCACCTATGGGAAAGCTTGCATCACTTCTGAAACACATGCAATCATTAACATCAATCTTGTGAGAATAACATGTAATACGAAATTCAATTAAAATTTAGGAATAATTGTTCCTATTTAATTACCATGTATAGCTTTGTAGTTTGGCCAATTTTAAACATAGACTATGTAGCCGAGAAGTCTAAAGAGATTGACACATTGCATACAGTGTTGTTCCGATATCCCAATTGTATGCGTTCGAATCCAAGAGAGAGAAGAACAAACATGTGTTTCCCCAAAATTTGCTCATTTAACATTTAATTGTTATGAATATAACATGTGTTTTAGCCGTGTGTCACCTTATCCAATGGATGGCTCTGTCGTATATGTGTCAATTGTTTAGACGTACTTTATTATTTCTGTGATAGTATCTTACGATCCTTTATCATAGGTATTTATCTAATCTGCAATCAATTCCATCTTCATGCCTAAGGTATCATGTATTGTGTTACAACTCTATATTCTACTGACAAGAACAGGTAACACTAGGCCACCGAAAGTTGAATTATATAGTTCAGTCTAGGTGGTGAAATGGTTTATATAGTTTATATTATCTCGATATCTGTGATATGTACGTAAAAATATTTAAGAAAACACTACAAGAAATACAATATCTACAAAAATTGACAATAATGCGAAACATTTGATAACCTATTATATGATTTATATACCCCACGAATGACATTTTTAGTATATTTTCGTGATTCTTTCTTTCCGGTTTGAATTTTCCTTGGAATTGGTATTTTTTTCTTATTATCTTTATTCTTGGTTACTACCATGTTTACTATCTTGATAACAAATACAGACGAACTGTTCAGAGTCAAATTATAAGGAACACTCTAGATAAAAGCTCTAACCTTGCCATTAGCAAAATATTAAGACAATTTTTTCTAGAAGTGATTTCCCTTAATCTGAGGTTTGCATAACGTATCATCTTGAAAACATAAAAACAAAATAGTAAGCAGCAATCAGATTAGCAGCACAAGGTTAATAGCAATTCTGAATGATTAAAACCACCAACTGATTCCACCTTTTAGTGATCTTGTCCGTCAATGATTTTGTTGGTAAATATTTCCATTTTTGCTTCGACAGTATTCGACAGAAATAAAATTAACCTTTTTATTTGATGTATTAATTTATTCTATAAAAAGGAATCCGGTACTGAAGAAAACCCATATTTTTTCAATTGACTGAACTTGAATTCTCTCTCTCAAAAAGTTTGAAAATAAGCAATATGCTTCTAACTTATTTGGTTTGTGTTTTTGTTATACATAATAATCGCGTTTCTTACTTGAAAACAACAACATTCGCTATGTCAGATATATTTAAACTATTAATACAAGTCCAATTGTTAACTATGCTCCCTCCGTCATTCAAATTGATGATTGAATCTGGTAGCGTCGTGTTTGCGATGTAGAGATTGGTTGATTCTTCTGCATTGCTTGCTACTGATGTATAATTATATTCCCACATTGTATTCTTCAAATCTTCAGGTAAAACACAATCGGCATCTGCAAAAGATAGGTGTAAGATACCAGAGGGACATTCAAACTAAAAGTAGGAAAACACTGACAACGCCATGACTTTAAAAAAGACAAAGAAACAATAATATACAAAACATAATATAGCATACTAAATAAGGAATAAGCAACATGAACACCACCAAAATCTGGAAGTGATCTCAGGAAGGGTAGGCACAACATGTTCCACATATGAAGTCTGTAATGTTGTACATGTTACTACAAACCCGGTGATAAGTTTCAGAAAAGCAGACGGGATCGTAGTTACGGCATTAGGATAATAACTGCAAGTATAGAGTACATATCGTCTGAAAAATAATGATGTGTTCGATTAAAGACACAATGATTAAGCTAACACAGACCAGGAAGTAGTTGTTATTACTTCAGTAGAGTTTGGTTTATATCGAAATATTAAAATCCTTAAGGGAGATCGGTACAATTCGACTGCGCATCGATTAAAAATGTTAAATTAATGTATTTTTGCCACAAAACAATTATTATGTGAATCTGTTTAAGGCTCAAAATGACATTATATCCAATTGCACAACTTTACCGCTACAATTTTGGATTTTAAGCTTAAACATTGTTTTTCCTTATCGAGGACCTTTATGTTTTATTTGCTAATTCTTTGAAGCTATATTGCAACTTTTTATAGTACAATTTTGGACCAAGTGTCACAGACATTTTTTTTTTATATTCCGATAAAAATATGTTAACACCTCTATTTTCCCCATCATTTCCTTGACAAATTGTCCCTTTTACATACCTGTTCAAGTAAAATGTTGAGCTAATATGGTGCGGGACCCAGGATTTTTTTCCGACCAATTTGATTCACTCTCAGTAATGATTAAAATAACAAAAAATGCATGTAAACTATATTGTAAAGCTGGGGGTTCAGTTAGTATCATATTGATAAGTATGTATGTTTTTTACCATTTTAATCGTGACACTATACTAGCATAGCCTTATAATAATGTGATTGGGTTAACTTGCTTATGATTCAACTATCCACCAAACTGGATGAGGTTCCATCCACTGTATTTTACAGTACTGCTTTTATCAATAATCAAACACACCACAATTGATTCGCTAGTAGTCAGCTTTAAATAATAATCTTTTTGAAAAACTGAAAACTGAAAAATTTGGAACTCTTCCAACACGAAAACTATCTAAAGGATTCATCAACAAAATTTAAAGAAACACCTATACGTCATACTTGAAAAAGAGTTGCAAAAAGTACCAGAGGTACATGCAAACTGATAAGTCGAAAATAAATTGATAACGCCATATTTACAAATTTAGACAAACAGACAAATAATAGTATACAAAACATAGAAAATTGAAAACTGAGGAACACGACCTCCCAAAAAAAATGGGGTAACAAAGTATTTGATTTGAATGGAACAAATCTTACTTTTACTGTAATATCATTACACCAGGGATATCACAAACCAGTCAAAACATTTATTAAATGTTATCATCGGTTCAAGGACACTATTTGTTAAAATAAATCAAAATGTAGACATCTTATACGTTCAGGTATTTTGCATACAAATTGTTTTTTGTGATAATCTATAAAAAGCACAATAATGTCGGAATTCACCTCAAAAGATATCCAAAATTCTTAATAGACTTAATCAGACGTGATATAGTTACGATACTGTTGTCAGACCATTACAGATTGTATCAATATTGATTCACTCATAGGGTCTTTGAACTGGAAATACAATTGAGAACTGAAATAGAGAATGTGCCAAAGAGACAACAACCCGACCAAAAGATCAGAACACGCATTTATTATATCTAGTCTTTTGACATGGTACCTGTTTTGTTCTTCTCGTATATGTCATGATGGTATGACACTTAACCCCAGACGGGATGAATTGTGCTTGATTTCATTTGATGAAGAGATAGTTTAATTAGGTTCTGAAGAGCTGGCATGTCGGGAATTGCTTTCATAGTTTATTGTGATATTCAATGACAATTCTTGTACATTCGTTTTTGATACGTTTTGTTATTTTATTTTGCCATGTGATTATGGACTTTCCGCATTGATTTTCCTCTAAGTTCAGTATTATTGTGATTTTACTTTTTTTCATTCCTTTTTTTATTCATTTATCATTGTCATTTTGCTTACTTGTTTCTTTTGTTAATTATTCTGACATCGGATGCGGAATTATTTTAAACTGAATTTTACTGTTCGTATTACTGTGTTTTTGTTTATAACACATTGACTCGAGGTGTAAGGGAGGGTTGTTATCTTACAAAGTATGTTTAACCCCGTCGCATTTATGTGTCTTTCATTCATTTTCAATTATATTGCATTACTCAGGACACTCTGACTTTGATAGTGTTTTTTTTTAGTTACTTGTAAGTTCATTTATATGTTTTGGAGTTTAGTATGACGTCCATTTTCAATAAACTAGTACACATTCTTGTGTCGGGTCGCGGTGAAGTCCGCTTCCATGTGTGGAATATTCTGGCTGTGTAGGATGACCCGTGTGAGGCTTTCGGTTGTTCTAAATTTTTTGGGATGACTGTTGTCTTTTTGACGCAATCCACATTTCCATTATCAATAATAAATACACAAGTTAAATAACGTTATACACAATTTTTAAAAGCAATATGACCTGTGGTTATTCTAAAGTATAATTAATTCTATCAATTTAGCATAGTATTTTGTATTCACAGAATCATTATAAAATATGCTTAATCATCTCAAAATTTGTCTAAAATTAGATCCGTCACTACTTATTAAAGATAGTAACAAAAGATTAATCTACAAATTTAAATGATAAACGTACAGAATAAGTTTATTCAAATGCTCTATGATTGATTGCTTGTTAGTTGCTTGACTTCCACTGGCAATAATTTTATACATGTTCAGGACGACAAATGATAGATACGTTTCGACGTAACACTTAATTTCCTGTACCAAGTCAGGAATAAAGCAGTTGTTATCCATTCGTTTGATGTGTTTGGACTTTTTATTTTGACTTTTTATTTGGACTTTCCTTTTTGAATTTTCCTCGGAGTTCAGTATTTTTGTGTGTTTACTTTTTTATATATCCTTTATAAATAGTATCACATGATAAAAGAGAATGTGATATCACGTTTTCTGGTAAGCTATGTCTCACTGAAATATCAAACCCTCAAGAAGAACAATTACTGTGGAGTATTTTTTGACGTACATTCTATTTGGTAAATTTCTACATAAATGAGTATTGTTCTATTGTGAATGCACAAAATATGTCCCATTTTTGTATCATTCACGTTCATTACCGTTAATACACATTGTGTCGGTAATACACATGTGACGTCGATAAATGTACTAGGTGAACTTCTTATCACATCATGTCAGTAAAACAAGTTTTAAGTTCCAACGTATCGATCTACTTGATCAGACTGCTGAGATATTCGAAAAAATTAATGGCAATCAAGAAAAACTGTTTAAATTGAAATCATAAACTATATTTACCTGAGACAGACATGAGAGACGAATACATTAGACCTGTTATTACTAAAAACACGATGTTGTAACACAGCTTTTTAGGTGTGTCCATTTTCATGTACACTCATTAAAACACTTTTCGAATTAATTAACTAATATTGTAATCCTGTCCATAGCATTTTTATGAATTAATGTCATAAAACAATCACAAATGGGATAAATCACAAAAGAAACAATAGAAACAAATACTTCATAGCACTCCTTTTAAAAGTTGTGTATTACACTTCCGTAATAATAAAAATAACACTGATTTAAAAAAAGAAAATCATTCAACTACAGAGATTATAAACAGATATCCCTAATGCACAACAAATATGAAATTATTAATGCATGAAACTATTCTCGCGTATGAACGAAATAACGGGGTTTCAAATTTCGAGCCCCGATGTGTTGTATCTTCAATCTTTTAATCAGTTACTTCTCAAGCCAAACATATGCTGTTACATTATGAACGAGATTACATTTTTCTACACTGTTGAGGCTTACAGAAAAAAGGAGAATTCAATTCTGATATATTTTTTTTTATTAATGTGCATGTCTGGAGTAAGCAGTTTTGTTTTTATAAAAAGTATGTAAATGTATTTTTTTAATTAACTTTTTGATTACTATTTGAAAATTATTCTGTTGATGATTTTTCAAGTCACGTTATTCAGGAATACAAGACAAAAATGAAAATCTGAAGTCTTTTCGTCGTTAGTTAAACATTGGTCACTTTATTGTCATTGTGACTTCTAGCAAATACTGACTGCTGTAATGTATTTGTAGTTTTTGTACACAATTTCGTAATTTGTTTCTAAGACATCAGTTATTAAATTATATTATGAAATGTTTAATTAACGACGTTAAGACTTCAGATTTTCATTTTTGTCTAGTATTCCGAGAAAAATTCAAATAGGAAAGTCCCAAATCAAATGGCAAATTCAAAAGTTCAAACACATCAAATGAATGGATAACAACTGTCATATTCCTGACTTGGTACAGGCATTTTCTTATGTAGAAAATGGTGGACTGAACCTGGTTTTATAGCTAGCTAAACCTCTCACTTGCATGACAGTCGCATCAAATTCCATTACATAGTCAACGATGCGTGAACAAAACAAACAGACACAATAGGTAAAAATGTCAAAATTAGGGGTACAGCAGTCAACATTGTGTTATCATCTTAATCACTATAAAAACAATGAGCCTTATTCAAAGTCGAATTGAAGAATATGAATTTATCATAAAACATCGTAAACCAATGTTCTCTGCATATTTACAATTAGTTCAACATACACAGTATGTCTGTAACATTGAAGTTAAAGAGTAATTATACATGCTATCTATCATTATGGCACCTTCTTATTGAATATACAATTCAGTCATCCTAAAATAGATAATTGCCACACTGCATATCAAGCCACAAACTGTATGACATTAAACATGCTGGAATTCTCGCTACATTGAAGACCTGTTGGTGACCTTGTGCTGTTGTTTTTTTCTATGGTCGGGTTGTTGTCTCTTTGACATATCCCTCATTTCCTATCTCAATTTTATTAACAATGCAATGTAAATTTCATAATGCCATAACATTGAATAGATACAAGGTAATACACTTTATCCGCCAAACAAAGGTTTCTTCATAAAAATTCTCACTACTGATACACTAATTAAGATAGAACTTATTGATCAAAATGTTAAAATTAAAAAAAAGGTACAACCGTTTCCAGACTTTTTAGTATTTCAAATTTAATTAATACTCTGAGTATAACATTTGTGCTTGACACTAAAAAGTGTAATAAATAAAATTTGTAATGAAAAAACAAATGTTTAATTTTTTGCTGATTTTTGTTTATACTAGCGAGCCTCCTTAAATGCTTTCTTTATTAATGAATTTGTCAGACCGTTAGGTCTACTGTTAAAAGCTTCATAACAAGCTTAATAATCAGAAGTGGAGAAAACGAGTTGACCGTGGGAGTAACTGGTCAGGTGATCTATTCATAATTCTAAACATTACAATTTAAATATAAATTGAGATGATCGTGATCACGGACCTACTTTGGTATATCAGTAAATGGCATACGTAATGCATTGAACCAACAAATGGCTGCTGATCCTGTGTAAAGACTGTTAAGTTCGATCAAGGAGACGGTTGGCGTATTAATAATGAAAAATAGTACAGATATTGCCTGCATAACGATTCAATTTTTTTTTAAATAATGCGATTGAATTATTACTGTTTTTGTCTACGAGAGCGCCTTCTATATACCGCACATTGGGTGGATTACATGAATTACTGTATTTTATGCAAGGAATAGTTCTTGTTTTGTTGCTTACAAACTTTACAACATTAATAAAAAAAGAGAAATCTGGTCTTTAGAACTTACATTGTTATTCCCATATAATCCATACTTCAGAGTGTCATAACTCTTTCGCTGTTATAAGCATTGGGTAAACAATTGATGTGATCTTGCAAAGCCTTTTTCAATACAGTTAATGTTATAAAAATGCATAACTTTTTTGATAAAATTGAGAATGGAAATTGATAATGTATCAAATAGACAACTTTCCATCTATAGAGCAGAAAATAGCCGAGGTCCACCAACGGGTCTTCAACACTGTTCGAAATCCCCTACCCGGCGACTGACCCATAAACAAAAAATATGTACTAGTCGAGTGAATATGTTTAGTAAAAGTTTATTTAATACTAAATGAAGTTGATCAGCACTTATTTTCAAATTAAATTTGGTCCTAAACATTCCTGAAAAAAATCACTTTCAAGAATTGTACACCGAAAGCGATAAGCAGAATCAGACAAAGAATGACGACCGGTATTGAGCGATACCTTGCGGGGATCAAAAATATACTGTAACGGTTATGGAGGGAAAAACACACTAGTTATTCAAACAAGAGCAGTTTTCAAGAAATTTACAACTCTTTTATTGATATATACCATTTTATTCTGGTATCACTTAGTTGAACAAAGGTAAACAGACAAACATATTAATTTACATTACATTGCCTTGTACATTTGTTGAGATAGCATAATTATGAGATATATTACAACGGTATGATCATTGAATATCAAACAATTTCGTTTTAAACTTTTTGCAAAGGGGGTCATATTGTTTTGTTCAGATATAGCAGGAAAGGATGATAGAAGAGTGAATACTACCCTATGTTCTCATATCACAGAGGCCTAATGATCACATATTTATATAATCCATTCTCACCAAGTTAACTCAACTTTAAATTTAAATGTGAAAAAGCTTAACATTTTTTAGTATCTTGTGTCTTTAAATGAAAGCATGTTTGAGTTGAATGTTGTCTATATAGACTCAATACATAATCGTATTTAATAAATTGTTAATTTCTCTTTTGACGTTGTATAGTTAAAATAGAGTATTCCATAAAAGTTTCAGTAAACCGCATCAGACACTATACAAATAATAAAATCAATATATACCGCTTTAAATAGGACGCTGAATTAAGATAATTTTTGTTACATGAAGAAGAAAAATAAAAAATTTATCACGTGTCATAAAAAAGAATGATTGAATATCATTCCATTGATACTTAAGATAGAGTACATATATTGGTTGATCCAGAAATTTTCGTAAAGGGGGGGGGGGGGGGAGGGAGTGGGCACCGACCAATCAATTTTTGCCATAAGCACGTCAGTTTAAATAAAATACTGCCAGAAACTTTTTGACGTGTAATAAAATCTTTGAAGTTTTTGTAAAGGGGAGCTGTTTAAATTAATATGAACCACTTTGATGGGAGGGCGATATTTAAATATACATGTATATATTATAAAAAAGCTATAAAAACGCATGAAATAGGTAGCTTTGTGAAGTGGATGGATACAATAAAGATATTGTTTTACTTTTGAATTGTAGAGCCCAAAATAAAATCTGTTGACGCCGTGAAATAAAACGATTGGCAATATTCGGTTTTGCCTTGTAAAATACACGCAAAAATGTCATGGGAAATGTATGTTACATTAGAATATTAGCTTACGTATTTCATCTTCATTTCAAATATACTAGTATATGAAACAACAGTAGATACTCTCAAATCTGTACTTTGTTTCTTTTTTTTTTTAAATTTTTAAGTACCTAGCCACCTCTACTCTGAGCAGTGGCGGATACAAAATGTTCATAAGAGGGGTTTGTTCGACTAATGCTTCAGTGAATCCATATATAATCAACCAATTTGTTCCCTCAAAAGGGGTAGGCGCGGGGCCCCCAGGACTACCCCTTAATCTACCTCTGCTGTGTTTTGTAATAAATCAAGGGTTTGTATAGAACTATACTATACAAATCATTGGAAAGGGACTATCATTTGATTTTAATGGAAAAAGGGGCAGGGGGTTTGGGAGGGGGGACTAGGATAAACATATTGTCCTGCATTTCTTTTTAGTTGTAGTCTCTGTCCTGCATTTTTTTTTTTCACTCTAATCGGATCTGCCTTTTTTATCTGACTTCTTTGACTTAAATTTTCAGCCTGTCTTTGTGGGGTTTGTTCGCTGGCAAAAAGTGTCTCTAACTGTCTTTTTTTTTCAAAGTTCATCATAGCCCCCAATTAGTATACTAGTAGTGTAAAAGAAATATACTATCTGCATATAAAAAGGGACTTTTATTTTAAAGCACATATTTATGAATATGATGATAGTATGTCAAACCTTTTTTTATTAAATAATTGGTCAACTAAATTAAATGTATTACGAGTGAGAAGTTCAATAATTTAGCCAAAGATTATTTCTATTAGCAAACGCGCCTATCCTGTTATGATGACTCATTATATAGGTAGTTCACTTGACCCATATCTTTTTCTGTTTTTTAGATGAAATTTGAATGTCAATAAATAAAAATCTAGCTTTAAAATATAAAAATAATGGAATTTGAAGCGGGATGATATTCTTTCAGTTTCTGCATAAATGGTAAAAGTTGAATTAAAAGTAAAATAACAAAAATAACCAATTCCGAGTAAACATTGAACATAGAAAGTTCGTAAATAAATGACAAAATTAAATGCTAGAATACATCAAACGAATGGATAACAACTGTTACATAACTTGGTAAATGTATTTTCTGATATAGATAATTCAATCTGGTTGAATAGTTAGCCTACACTTTCATTTGTTTGAACGTCGCATACAATTTTTTTTTTTATTAATAACGATTTTGTGGACAAAACACACCATATAGGTTAAAATGTCAAAATTTAGTGTACAGCAGTCAACATTGTGTAATAATCGCCATCATTATGAGAACAAACAAATGTTTATCAAATAAACACAAAAAGGCTCATACATAAATTTACCAATACACAACTACACCATGTCGGCATGTATCAGTTCATAGCCATGTCATACATTTGTCATATGTAATGGTAAAAACCCACAAAAAAACATATATACAAAGCTCATTAACAAAACTGAAAGGCAAACCAATTTTGTTTTTACCATAAAACATAATACACAATGACGGAATGTATAAGTACGGAGCCACGTCTAATAGAAATATAAAAGTAATATTCATAAAGACATATACTAGAATACTATAACACGTTATTCAGATGATAAACAACGTAAAGATCAATACTGTATATTTCAAGATCATCGTATACTATTTGTGAACATGGTTTTGGTTCCTTCTGATGTTTTTTTAAATGGCGAGACGTTCTATGGCATACCCCTAGTTCATCAACTTTCCACTCAGACACTGGTCACGTTTTACACAGTCTGAGTAGCAGCTGGAAGCTATTGAATACCAAATACGTTGGGAAATATATATCCAATATGATGGTAAAAATAGTATAGTCTTACTAAGGTTTAGGAAAAATGATTATTTCTCAATGAAAATCTTGTTTGTCATAGATTTTGGTAACTTTCATGTTTTTAAATATTTACTTGTGTATTGTGCATCAATGTGACAATATGAAGTAGACGCCAATTAGACAGCAACCTAGCAACATTCATTATCAAGGATATGTGTTTGGTTTGAGTGTAGCTGTAAGCCAGATATACACGAGTTTCCTTTAACGTTACAGCATTTCAACGACAAAAAAAACTTTTAAAGAACTATACCTTCAGCTACCGTTTGTTGTTTTTCTCCAATTCTTTTTTAAACCGCTTACTATAAAAGACATAACATTACCACTACTTTTAGTATTTGATTTTTATATGTATAAAACACAGTACTTAAAGTTTAGATACATACAAAATGACAGGAACTATATTTGTAGACAACCGATTACGAGCCACCAAACATGTCACGTTTGAAAATCAGATCATTTCGTCTTTTTTTTTTATTTAGTTCTTTGAGTCTCCCTACTGCTTTTTTTCTGCTCTTAATTATGCATGACATTACATCTTAACTTCATGTTTTCAAATATATACTTGTGTATTGTGCATCAATATGACAATATGAAGTAGACGCCAATTAGACAGCAACCTAGCAATATTAATAATCAAGGATATGTGCTTGGTTTGAATGTAGCTGTAAGCCAGATATACACGAGTTTCCTTCAACGAGACAGCATTTCAACGACAAAAATATCTTTTAAAGAACTACACCTTCAGCTACCGTTTGTTGTTTTTCTTCAATTCTTTTCAAAACCGCTTGCTATATTCAATTCGAATAACTAAAAGACAAAAAAACTATCTATCAAACGAAAACTGAATAAAGTGAGAAAAAAGATTCTGTCATTAGTACAAACTATAGCTTCATTGCTTATTTCAGGGTTCGAACCCTAAACGTGGTAGCTTGGTTCGACTTAAACCTATGTTTGACAGTTTCCTAGCCGAAAATCAGTAGTTCTGTCCGAGTTTTCAAGCTTTCTTCGCCATAAAAAGTCTGGCCACCATAAAATAGCAAAACAATGATTAAAGTGGCGTTAAAGATTAACAATGAATGAATCAATCATTTTTTTTATGTCAGACGTTTCACACACAGATCATATTAAAACAAGGCGATATTTATTTGAAATTGAATTTAACAATAGGAATTTTCAAGCATCGTAAAATGATGAATCTGGATATGACTGTAATATGTGCCGCTGGATATATATATATGTTATTAATCTTTGTAATACTGAAATACATTAAAGAATAGAAAAATTTAAAAGAAATATAAATTTTAACATTAGTAAACTAGTTAAAATGAGAGCTAAAAATTTAGAAGATGTTTTAGGATTAAAAGTACAAAGCAACATAGAAGGGACCTATTTTTGAAGGTTGGTGTGTCCATCATATTGCATATGTGGCAACCTTTTGTTAAAGTCTTGTACCAATTTAACTTTTAAAAGTCATTCAAGTTCCATTCCTAACTTAACGTCGACACCTTATAATGTAGAATATCTATTTTGAATGGAAAAGGGTGTTTTCTATGTTCGACGATTGTAAAATTTCTGAGAATGAATCGAACATTCCCTATTCGAATGCAGCATTCACTACATTAGTAGACATGTCGTTGATAAGCAATACTCTGAACGACTGACAGTATTTGTAAAGATTCTATGTGCAAAAATGACAAAAACAGGGGTACAGAGTAATCTCCCTGCTAACCTGACGTGTGTACGTTTCAGCTCTGGGGTTCCCAGTGAAGACATTTTTTTCTTCAGTTAAAACATTTGAGGTGCACAGTCTACACGATGAAACAAAAGTTGAAAAAGGATGCTCGTCTTGGTGTATACTCAAGAATTTTCTAATTCGGAACTGCTTAAACATGAAATGAAGTCACAAGACACATGGGAATAGTCGCTGCTTGAATAGGCAGAGTTGCCCTTCATACAATTTGACACATAGCCCCACAATGCCCCAATGATATAAAGCATATTACAAAAATATCATAAAGTTCACTAAATGACATAACATTACCACTACTTTTAGTATTTGATTTTTATATGTAAAAAACACAGTACTAAGAGTTTAGATACATACAAAATGACAGGAACTATATTTGTAGACAACCGATTACGAGCCACCAAACATGTCACGTTTGACAATCAGATCATTTCGTCTATTTTTTATTTAGTTCTTGAGTCTCCCTTCTGCTTTTTTTCTGCACTTAATTATGCATGACATTACATCTTAACTTCATGTTTTCAAATATATAATTGTGTATTGTGCATCAATGTGACAATATGAAGTAGACGCCAATTAGACAGGAACCTAGCAACATTCATAATCAAGGATATGTGCTTGGTTTGAGTGTAGCTGTAAGCCAGATATACACGAGTTTCCTTCAACGAGACAGCATTTCAACGACAAAAATATCTTTTAAAGAACTACACCTTCAGCCACCGTTTGTTGTTTTTCTTCAATTCTTTTCAAAACCGCTTGCTATATTCAATTCGAATAACTAAAAGACAAAAAAACTATCTATCAAACGAAAACTGAATAAAGTGAGAAAAAAGATTCTGTCATTAGTACAAACTATAGCTTCATTGCTTATTTCAGGGTTCGAACCCTAAACGTGGTAGCTTGGTTCGACTTAAACCTATGTTTGACAGTTTCCTAGCCGAAAATCAGTAGTTCTGTCCGAGTTTTCAAGCTTTCTTCGCCATAAAAAGTCTGGCCACCATAAAATAGCAAAACAATGATTAAAGTGGCGTTAAAGATTAACAATGAATGAATCAATCATTTTTTTTTTATGTCAGACGTTTCACACACAGATCATATTAAAACAAGGCGATATTTATTTGAAATTGAATTTAACAATAGGAATTTTCAAGCATCGTAAAATGATGAATCTGGATATGACTGTAATATGTGCCGCTGGATATATATATATGTTATTATATCTTTGTAATACTGAAATACATTAAAGAATAGAAAAATTTAAAAGAAATATAAATTTTAACATTAGTAAACTAGTTAAAATGAGAGCTAAAAATTAGAAGATGTTTTAGGATTAAAAGTACAAAGCAAATAGAAGGGACCTATTTTTGAAGGTTGGTGTGTCCATCATATTGCATATGTGGCAACCTTTTGTTAAAGTCTTGTACCAATTTAACTTTTAAAAGTCATTCAAGTTCCATTCCTAACTTAACGTCGACACCTTATAATGTAGAATATCTATTTTGAATGGAAAAGGGTGTTTTCTATGTTCGACGATTGCAAAATTTCTGAGAATGAATCGAACAGTCCCTATTCGAATGCAGCATTCACTACATTAGTAGACATGTCGTTGATAAGCAATACTCTGAACGACTGACAGTATTTGTAAAGATTCTATGTGCAAAAATGACAAAAACAGGGGTACAGAGTAATCTCCCTGCTAACCTGACGTGTGTACGTTTCAGCTCTGGGGTTCCAGTGAAGACATTTTTTTCTTCAGTTAAAACATTTGAGGTGCACAGTCTACACGATGAAACAAAAGTTGAAAAAAGGATGCTCGTCTTGGTGTATACTCAAGAATTTACTAATTCGGAACTGCTTAAACATGAAATGAAGTCACAAGACACATGGGAATAGTCGCTGCTTGAATAGGCAGAGTTGCCCTTCATACAATTTGACACATAGCCCCACAATGCCCCAATGATATAAAGCATATTACAAAAATATCATAAAGTTCACTAAATGACATAACATTACCACTACTTTTAGTATTTAATTTTTATATGTAAAAAACACAGTACTAAAAGTTTAGATACATACAAAATGACAGGAACTATATTTGTAGACAACCGATTACGAGCCACCAAACATGTCACGTTTGACAATCAGATCATTTCGTCTATTTTTTATTTAGTTCTTGAGTCTCCCTTCTGCTTTTTTTCTGCACTTAATTATGCATGACATTACATCTTAACTTCATGTTTTCAAATATATAATTGTGTATTGTGCATCAATGTGACAATATGAAGTAGACGCCAATTAGACAGTAACCTAGCAACATTCATAATCAAGGATATGTGCTTGGTTTGAGTGTAGCTGTAAGCCAGATATACACGAGTTTCCTTCAACGAGACAGCATTTCAACGACAAAAATATCTTTTAAAGAACTACACCTTCAGCTACCGTTTGTTGTTTTTCTTCAATTATTTTCAAACCCGCTTGCTATATTCAATTCGAATAACTAAAAGACAAAAAAACTATCTATCAAACGAAAACTGAATAAAGTGAGAAAAAAGATTCTGTCATTAGTACAAACTATAGCTTCATTGCTTATTTTAGGGTTCGAACCCTAACGTGGTAGCTTGGTTCGACTTAAACCTATGTTTGACAGTTTCCTAGCCGAAAATCAGTAGTTCTGTCCGAGTTTTCAAGCTTTCTTCGCCATAAAAAGTCTGGCCACCATAAAATAGCAAAACAATGATTAAAGTGGCGTTAAAAATTAACAATGAATGAATCAATCATTTTTTTTATGTCAGACGTTTCACACACAGATCATATTAAAACAAGGCGATATTTATTTGAAATTGAATTTAACAATAGGAATTTTCAAGCATCGTAAAATGATGAATCTGGATATGACTGTAATATGTGCCGCTGGATATATATATATATATATATATCTTATTAATCTTTGTAATACTGAAATACATTAAAGAATAGAAAATTTAAAAGAAATATAAATTTTAACATTTGTAAACTAGTTAAAATGAGAGCTAAAAATTAAGAAGATGTTTTAGGATTAAAAGTACAAAGCAATATAGAAGGGACCTATTTTTGAAGGTTGGTGTGTCCATCATATTGCATATGTGGCAACCTTTTGTTAAAGTCTTGTACCAATTTAACTTTTAAAAGTCATTCAAGTTCCATTCCTAACTTAACGTCGACACCTTATAATGTAGAATATCTATTTTGAATGGAAAAGGGTGTTTTCTATGTTCGACGATTGCAAAATTTCTGAGAATGAATCGAACAGTCCCTATTCGAATGCAGCATTCACTACATTAGTAGACATGTCGTTGACAAGCAATACTCTGAACGACTGACAGTATTTGTAAAGATTCTATGTGCAAAAATGACAAAAACAGGGGTACAGAGTAATCTCCCTGCTAACCTGACGTGTGTACGTTTCAGCTCTGGGGTTCCAAGTGAAGACATTTTTTTCTTCAGTTAAAACATTTGAGGTGCACAGTCTACACGATGAAACAAAAGTTGAAAAAAGGATGCTCGTCTTGGTGTATACTCAAGAATTTACTAATTCGGAACTGCTTAAACATGAAATGAAGTCACAAGACACATGGGAATAGTCGCTGCTTGAATAGGCAGAGTTGCCCTTCATACAATTTGACACATAGCCCCACAATGCCCCAATGATATAAAGCATATTACAAAAATATCATAAAGTTCACTAAATGACATAACATTACCACTACTTTTAGTATTTAATTTTTATATGTAAAAAACACAGTACTAAAAGTTTAGATACATACAAAATGACAGGAACTATATTTGTAGACAACCGATTACGAGCCACCAAACATGTCACGTTTGACAATCAGATCATTTCGTCTATTTTTTATTTAGTTCTTGAGTCTCCCTTCTGCTTTTTTTCTGCACTTAATTATGCATGCCATTACATCTTAACTTCATGTTTTCAAATATATAATTGTGTATTGTGCATCAATGTGACAATATGAAGTAGACGCCAATTAGACAGTAACCTAGCAACATTCATAATCAAGGATATGTGCTTGGTTTGAGTGTAGCTGTAAGCCAGATATACACGAGTTTCCTTCAACGAGACAGCATTTCAACGACAAAAATATCTTTTAAAGAACTACACCTTCAGCTACCGTTTGTTGTTTTTCTTCAATTATTTTCAAACCCGCTTGCTATATTCAATTCGAATAACTAAAAGACAAAAAAAACTATCTATCAAACGAAAACTGAATAAAGTGAGAAAAAAGATTCTGTCATTAGTACAAACTATAGCTTCATTGCTTATTTTAGGGTTCGAACCCTAAACGTGGTAGCTTGGTTCGACTTAAACCTATGTTTGACAGTTTCCTAGCCGAAAATCAGTAGTTCTGTCCGAGTTTTCAAGCTTTCTTCGCCATAAAAAGTCTGGCCACCATAAAATAGCAAAACAATGATTAAAGTGGCGTTAAAAATTAACAATGAATGAATCAATCATTTTTTTTATGTCAGACGTTTCACACACAGATCATATTAAAACAAGGCGATATTTATTTGAAATTGAATTTAACAATAGGAATTTTCAAGCATCGTAAAATGATGAATCTGGATATGACTGTAATATGTGCCGCTGGATATATATATATATATATATCTTATTAATCTTTGTAATACTGAAATACATTAAAGAATAGAAAAATTTAAAAGAAATATAAATTTTAACATTTGTAAACTAGTTAAAATGAGAGCTAAAAATTAAGAAGATGTTTTAGGATTAAAAGTACAAAGCAATATAGAAGGGACCTATTTTTGAAGGTTGGTGTGTCCATCATATTGCATATGTGGCAACCTTTTGTTAAAGTCTTGTACCAATTTAACTTTTAAAAGTCATTCAAGTTCCATTCCTAACTTAACGTCGACACCTTATAATGTAGAATATCTATTTTGAATGGAAAAGGGTGTTTTCTATGTTCGACGATTGCAAAATTTCTGAGAATGAATCGAACAGTCCCTATTCGAATGCAGCATTCACTACATTAGTAGACATGTCGTTGACAAGCAATACTCTGAACGACTGACAGTATTTGTAAAGATTCTATGTGCAAAAATGACAAAAACAGGGGTACAGAGTAATCTCCCTGCTAACCTGACGTGTGTACGTTTCAGCTCTGGGGTTCCAAGTGAAGACATTTTTTTCTTCAGTTAAAACATATGAGGTGCACAGTCTACACGATGAAACAAAAGTTGAAAAAAGGATGCTCGTCTTGGTGTATACTCAAGAATTTACTAATTCGGAACTGCTTAAACATGAAATGAAGTCACAAGACACATGGGAATAGTCGCTGCTTGAATAGGCAGAGTTGCCCTTCATACAATTTGACACATAGCCCCACAATGCCCCAATGATATAAAGCATATTACAAAAATATCATAAAGTTCACTAAATGACATAACATTACCACAACTTTTAGTATTTGATTTTTATATGTAAAAAACACAGTACTAAAAGTTTAGATACATACAAAATGACAGGAACTATATTTGTAGACAACCGATTACGAGCCACCAAACATGTCACGTTTGAAAATCAGATCATTTCGTCTATTTTTTATTTAGTTCTTTGAGTCTCCCTACTGCTTTTTTTCTGCACTTAATTATGCATGACATTACATCTTAACTTCATGTTTTCAAATAATCATATACTTGTGTATTATTTGCGCCTGTCTCTTTGTTGTTCTATGTAAGGGCAAGCTGAAGATGTGGGATAACTGTTCCTCAGTTGAAGACCCATTAGTGGTTTTGGCTGTTTCGTGGTCTTTAGTCGGGCTTTTTGTCCCTTTTACACATTCATATTTTCATTCTTTATTTTATTTGTATTTATTTTAACTCAATTATTTTTACTCTGGTATGTTTTTAGAACAGCCTACCGAATTTGACACTTAACCTGAATAAATGTTTAATTGTATCGTGTGCTTTTTTTACGGTGGTTATACTTATGTCTTAGAGTACGCAAAATTAAAGTAATGCAATGTACATGTAACTGGATATTTTATCAGTCATGAAGCAATTAATGAACAAAAAAGTTTCAAGAAGGTGTTACATGTACAACATTATTCAGACATGATTGTCTTCCTGGTAATTTTTGTCACAGAAACAGGAACAGTGGAGTCCCCGGTGTTCGCACGGTAGCTAATATCGCGCGTAAGCTGATTTAGCAGTGTGTTTGGTTCAAATTAAGCTAAATTAACGTAGTATAAAAATGGGAATTGGATTTGAGTTACGACATAAGGAATATATCCGATATTATCTGTGAAACGGGTCAATCAACTAGTGATTACGTCCGTAAAATGTATAAAGGGATGATTTCAACTTCACCATCGGAGCAATTGGTTTAATAACTTTCTTGTGGGCATCATTCCTTGATCAAGGAATCCTGATAGGAAATACAAGCACGAGAATATCATATCAATTCACAGATATGTACGCTTAATTTGAAATTGAATCTTTAAGTTCGACAACATCTAATCCTAAATTAAACATGTAAACTTACATTTCAAATATAATATACATGTACACTTAATATCAACCCCTCAACCAGAGCGAACATTAAAATCGCTTTACATAATAATATAACAAATACATGTGGACAAACACTAATTCACTGTCGTTATTTTTGATATTTAAATGCCTTCTCCATAGTCACGGAGAAGTAGACCATTTCATTATGTTTTGGACTATAACTATGATAACACACATATAGATGCCAAATGTTGGTTGATCATCATTTATTGTTTCTGAATTTAACACCTCTTTTAATATAACAGATTCACGAAAATGCACGCTTTAATTTGCCTTGAACAACTTTTCTCTCATCCGGTTTATATGTGGAATATGTTACGTTCAGCCACATTTTACGTGTTCTTGTGTCGGCAGGGTGCTTGCACTAATAAGTAACTTTTATGTTTTTGATAAATCAGAGAATGGAAATATCCAGAGCAACATTTACAACTTATTTTAAACACATGATCATATTATTCTGATTGTAAATAAAGTAACAAAGCTATCTAATTGATGAATAACTTTAATGATTGTCCCAATGCTGAATTGCAATCTTCTGAAATCCACAGTCTTTGCCTTTATATATATAGCATGTTTCCGGGATGACGCCACATAATTCCTGGTCTTTTTTGTTTCTGCAATGGAAAAACTGTATGCATGTAAATTTATTCAATAGAAATTTTACCATGTTAAAATATCGTTTATCGGTACTCAAGAGCCTAAGAGTGATATCATATTAAACGAGAGGAAATTCAACGTGTATGCATTCAGCAGACAAAGCGAAAAGTGGATGAATATATTATAAACTATATGACTTGTTTGTGCAACAATTTGCGTGCTGTAAGATTATAATATTAGTACTGACCTAAACACCTATTTTTGAACTTGTAAATGTTTGATATAATGTGATAATTCATTTTAAGAAAGTCAAATAGTTATGTATTCCGTCGTATATATTTTCAGTTTATATATACCTGTACGAAAAACAATTAAAATGACAAAAAAAAACTGAACTCTGAGGAAAATTCAAAAAGGAAAGTTTCTAATCATATGCCAAAATAGAATTACCAAACATATCAAAAGAAAGAACAACAACTATCATATTCCTGACTTGGTACAGGCATTTTTAAATATCGAGAATGGTGAATTGAATCTGTTTTTTTAGCACTTAACCTCTCACTTGTATGATAGTCACATCAAATTCAATTATATTTACCACGATGCATGAACAAAACAGATATTCTAGGTAAAATTGACAACATAGGGGTACCGAAGTCATCACCGTGTCACAATCTCAATTAAAACAAAGACAATTAAATATTTGTTAAAGAACACAAAAAAACTTCTATCAAATTTAACAACCACAATCATAGCTTACTTATATATGTATTTAAAATATTGTTTAAATATCCCTAGTGAACATTGATACAACAAGATCGAAACAAAATGCAATGTACCTGAATAATGTTAGGTTTTTTTTTTGTCAGAGTGAGTGATTTAGATATCCTTCAAAACAATTTGAAACTGTACTGACGTACCTGTATACATTTTAATAGGCAGTCGGTTACGTAGACGTTCCAAGCTTTGCATACACATACATCTGCATATTTTGATTTGATTGCAACTGATGCGTCTTATTAAAATCACGTTTCTTGTGTAATAAACTTGCAGTCTAATATATTTTTTTAGCTTAAGGTAACCAGGGTTTGATTGTACTTCTCGATGCCACGATATTGACTGAATATCTGATCGCAAGTGAAAGTCCTACATAAGACTCAACTCGCTTAATCAATTCCAATAGTTTCTTTTTATAGTTGTCCTATTGACTTACACACTTAAAAGAGTGACGAAAGATACCAGAGGGAGAGTCAAACTCCTTATATATAGTTAAACAGCTTATGATCATGATGACAAATAACCTTGATGAAATTGATGTTTTGCATTATGCTTCAGCGTTTTATACTATCTTGCAAAATTGCTGACCTCATGTACTTCATGCAAACAAAATAATAATGATTCGTTGAGCCCAACTACACATGATGATAAAGTACTTACAAGTAGTATATGACAATCTACATATAGAAGCCGATGATAATCATAGATATTAAACATAATTCATATTTACCTTCAGTTTTTGACTACTGTTTAAACATGTTCAATGTTATTATCCTTTCAGTTTTGAATTTTCCACAGAGTTCGGTATTTTTATATTTTACTTTTTATCAGGGTTTAATAACTGAATTTAAAGTACTCACGTGATCCGTTCTTTACCATTCATCGAACGTACTTTGAGCAAAATGAAAACAATGATAACAAGCACAAAACCAAAAATTGCTAATCCGCCCACTATAATAGGTCCACTATAACGCTTCAATAGTTCTGTATCTGTGAAATTAGAAAAAAGGTTTGCGTTAAATGGTGATATTACAATTTTGAATTGTACGTTTGATGATTATTATCGAGAATTAATAAATTGTAATGAGAAACAGTCTTAGAAATCCAAACTTTATATTATATCCTCTGGTTTGCGTTAAATGGTGATATTACAATTTTGAATTGTACGTGTGATGATTATTATCGAGAATTAATTAATTGTAATGAGAAACAGTCTTAGAAATCCAAACTTTATATTATATCCTCTGGTTTGCGTTAAATGGTGATATTACAATTTTGAATTGTACGTTTGATGATTATTATCGAGAATTAATTAATTATAATGAGAAACAGTCTTAGAAATCCAAACTTTATATAATATCCTCTAACCTTAAACATGAAGTCTTGAAAATGAAAGTTATGTTTATATGTTTTCTTGTTGTTCGTTCAATACTGTTCAATTATTAAGTTTGTAGTCAACTTATCATGTTGTTCCTTTTTACGAGTCTTCAAAAATAGTACTGAACGGTATACAAATACTTCGAACAAATTCTCAATTTGCAGAGCACAAAATTTGAAAAAAACTATTTCATATTATTTAAAGGTCCGTAACTAGACAGGTAGTCCACTTCCAGACGTAACTATATATATAAAGATGTTCGAGATCTGTGTTCGATTTGATACATAAATGCGGAAAACCTAACTTCCTATTATTTTTTTTCATTTTTCCAAAACTTGTGGCACGTTTAAAGGGGGTTAGATATATTTGCTGATAGCATTTTGTACGATTTTCTGTGAATTCGTTTATTTTCATGGGTACCCGTTTCGTGGATTATGGAAAACATACATGTAGTGGATATTTTTTTTTGTTATTTTGCGAAAGTGTACATAATTCAAAATCAAAACTTGTGATCGTTGAACTTTTAAATTCGTGTTCATCTTTACCAACGAAATCCACGAAAATTCGTATTCAACGAATAATAATTAATCCGTAGTTAAAAAGTGTACTTGCGTCTACAAACTTCAAGAAAAGTTTCAAATTATTTTTAACAGTATTGTGTATTTTAGCCGATAAATAATGAATTAGTTTACATTTTAAGTTTGTATTTCCAGAATCATATAAATCAGAAAGCTGGATATTTAGAAATGTACCTGTGACTAAAGTTTCCAATGTCGTTTCAACTTTCAAATCTGTAGTTGAAATTTTCAACTCCGTCGTGGTGTCCGTATCTTTACTAGTGAATTGAGTTGTGGTCATTTGAGTTGTTTCCGAATCGACAACAGAAGAATGAACGGCAGTTGTCTGTGTTGTCTCCTTTGTTGTTGTTTCTGTCGATGTGTCCATTTCATTAGAAGTGGGTGGTAGCGTTATTTCGAGTGATGTAGTGGGTGATTCTTCTTCAGTTGTAGTTCCTAATTCAGTAGAAGTGTTTGGTATCGTTGTTTCTTTATTTGCATTTGTTGATGTCATGTCTGCCGTAGTAACAGTTTCCGTAGCCGTGGAATGCATTGTTGGTATATATGTTGTCTCTGTTGAACGTATTGTTGTGATAGTATTAACTTCAGTAGACGTGGTTGGTTGTGTTGTTATCTGTGTTGTGTCTGTTGATGGTGTTTCTGTCGTAGTGTCAATCACTGCAGACGTGGATGATAGTGTTGTTATCAGTGTTTTTGCTGTTGATGCTATTTCTATCGTAGTTGCAATTTCAGTAGAAGTGTGTAGTATTGTTGTTTTCTGCGTTGTCTCTGTAGAGGTCATGTCTGTAGTTGCTTCTAACATTTAAAAAAAAAATATAGATAATTCAACAAGACATATTCATTTTAGTTATTTCAAACACATGCATAATTGCCAATATAAATATTAGAAAATATAACTGTATACTGATTGTAAGCATTGCTTCGATTACTATTAAAATATAATATAATGTGGCACAACAATTCTAGTTTATACAATATTTAAAGCAATAACAATTTCCGTTTGATTCCATGTATTTTAAATTCCTCTAATGTGACAAAGGATTTTAAAATTTCCAACAACAAAACAAAAAAACAATAGAAATGTGTGTTTGAATGGATTCTTATTCCTGGAAAAATACATACGACATAAGACTTGTGTAATGTATTATTGTGTTGATAAGAACCATTATTTTAAACGACAATTTACGTTACTTTCGTACCAGGTTTAGATTACTAGTTATCGTTGTGAAATATTATTGAAAAAAGTACAAACCAACTTTACAAGAACCATCACAGGTTTCACATAAGGAAGCATCATTCGGCAAAACATCATGTGTGCCTGTAGTAGAAAAACAACATAAAATGACCGAAAGCCAGATTTCTTTTAATCAAACTCTCATGTGGTATATAGTTGGCTATATTTTTTCTTTTCTTAAAACATGTCAGTAATATCTGTTTTTTCGATACTTTGATTAACCTAAATACAGCCGTTTTTTTGTTATTTTAATACTCACATATCCTCCTTTTTCGCAAAATGGGACATAGCGAATTAAACTTATAATCCGGATTCCACTTACATTAGCAACGCGACGAACACCACCTTTGGTGCATGTGTTGTTAAACCTTTTTGGGGAACCTGAGATCATCTCCAGCTGTTGTTGGTATATGTGTTTCTTAGTCGTTAGTTTTTTTGTTATGTTTTGTATGATGTTGAAAGTATTCTGTTTTTTTGTTTGTTTGTTTTACATTGAGTTATCAGTTAAATATCGAATTGATAAGTTCGTATGTCCCTTGAGTGTATTTCGCAATTTTTTTAGCCTCTAAGTCTAGCTATATGGAATAAAATCTGTTCCTATCTGCAGAATTTTTGGAACCAATAGTAATGAAAATTCTTGTCCTGTTTACATTTTGTCAAATACAAGAGTCATAGCTAGTATATGAGAGATATTTTCTTCACTGTAGTATCATATAATGACACTGCCTACTCAAAGTTACAGCATTTCAAATCTACAGGCATATAATTATGTCTCAACAATAATCTACTGTGATAGTAAGTAATATTTTGAGCAAAATCACAAACACATTAATTTAAGAATGTACGATTTTTCATTTTTTTTTATTGTACCTTTGATATTTCTCTTAATTTCTTTATCGATTTACGATATTTTAAAATCGGCAAAATGCCATCGCCTTTTTACATTCTTATCTGATTTTTGTTAGCAGTGCTCTGGACCAATGTACTAACTTGGTTATATAAAATATAGCTTTCAGAAGTCGAGTATGCCTTTTATTGTCGATTTGATCTAGGGTTGTAATACAATTTCAGAATGTATTGCTGCAAGTTAGTGCATTCCTTGCAGATCAGCTATATGTATATATATATATTTTCTATCTAAATCAATTCTCTAAAAAGCAGCACAAACATGTTAAATCTATAAATTCGCTGACCAGGATAAAACTCATGCTATTCGGATATCGGGACAACACTGAATGCACTGTGTCAATCGTTCTAGACCACTAGGTCATTTAGACTGAGATATTTAACCTTTCGGTGGCCTAGTTTTTCTTTACTAGTCAGTTACACAGTACATTATATAAGACATAGCCATCCATTGGATCACAAGTTAAGGTGATTCACGATAAAAACACATTTTAATAAATAAATATCAACACAATCGGAATATACATAAGTAAATTACCTGGTTTTCGCAATGTGCGAATATTTGGAGAGTCTGTGTATGTGCAGAAAGTACTACAAACTGGATCATTATCATCTGGTGGGTTACCTTCTTCTGAAGCGAAAACTCTCTCGCCCGGAGTTACGTCGGTGAATTTATCTTAAAAAGGAAAAAGAAAACGTTAATATATTATGCAAGCTCACGATCTAGAATTCGAGAAATCTTAATAACAACAATACCATGAGCAATACGACGGATGCCACATGTGGAGCAGAGGATATACTTACCCTTTCGAAGCACCTGAGATCTGAATCAGTTTTAGTGTGGTTCGTGGTGATTAGTCTCTAGTTTTCTATGTTTTGTCCTGTGTTCTATTATTTGTCTGTTTGTCTTTTTTTCCTATCCATGGCGTTGTCAGTTTATTTCTGATCTTCGTTTGACTGTCCCTTTAGTATAATGGTATATTTCACCCTCTTTAAAAGCGACGAAAAGAGATGTCATCAATCGTTCAAGCAACGCTTGTATCTGAAGTTTAAATCTTCTGAATTAAAATATATTTCATTGAATTTGATTACTTTTTATTAAATGGTTACATGGATACATATAATAAGGATGTTCTTATCCCGGGCATAAAAACAATGGCGTATTTGGCAAAACCTTCTCAACTTTTTATCTTCAGTGCTGTACAACTTTGTACCTTTTTCACTTTCGATCTTTTATATCTGGGCGTTATGTATTCGGGTTTAGTTTTCTGTAATAAGTTAATACTTCAGTTTCTTTATGTATATCTCTTTCATATTCATTTGATAAAATTTACTGTTTGCAATAGCATGAATTGTTTTATATAATAAGAATGTTCTTATCCCGGGCATAAAAACAATGCCGTATTTGGCGAAACCTTTTCAACTTTTGATCTTCAGTGTTGTACAACTTTGTACTTTTTTCCCTTTCGATCTTTTATATCTGGGCGTCACTTGTAAGTCTTGTGTGGACAAGGCGCATTTTTGGCGTATTGAATTTTAAACCTGCTGCTTTTTGTTATCTATTAATCATGTTTTTCTTTGTCTAATATGTTCTATTAATTTGTATTGTAGTCCTGTAATATTATGTTGTCATTTCAATGTTATATTTAAATTTGTCATTAAAGTGCGAGGTTTGGCATGCCACAAAACCAGGTTCAACCCACCACTTTTATTCCCCTTTAAAAGTGTCCTGTACCAAGTCAGGAAGATGGCCATTGTTATATTATTGTTCGTTTCTGTGTGTGTTGCATTTTAACGTTGAGTCGTTTGTGTTTTCTCTTATTTTTGAGAAATTGAGATAAGACGTGGCACGGTACTTGTCTATCCCAAATTCATGTATTTGGTTTTCATGTTATATTTGTTATTCTCGTGGTGTTTTGTCTGATGCTTGGTCCGTTTCTGTGTGTGTTACGTTTCGGTGTTATGTCGTTGTTCTCCTCTTATATTTAATGCGTTTCCCTCGGTTTTAGTTTGTTACCCCGATTTTGTTTTTTGTCCATGGGTTTATGAGTTTTGAACAACGGTATACTACTGTTGCCTTTATTTACATGGAACGTTTACATCAAACGTTAAGTTGACGTTAAATTGAGGTCAAGTTGAAAACCCTTATTATTTTGTTTACCGTACTTATATGTGTAAAATGCGTTGACTCCCCCATCCTTTCAAGTTTTTCCATATTAAAAAGTTACAAACTTATATCTACTCAAAAGTCATCTGTTGAGATGAATATTATTAAGTAGATGCGTGAATTAGAAAATGTGTAAAAACCCAAAACCAAATAAAAATACTGAAAAGATGTTAACACAAAAAAGTACATTCACTAAAGACTAATACGGACTAGGAATAGAACTGAGCAATATGGACATATATTGATTAACTGAAAATGAATTTCTATTTTTTTTTTACAACAAATTTCAATGACGAAATATACCTAGCTGCTAACCTGTGTTGCAATTCTAGTAATGGGACTTGCAATACCTCTGGGAAACGAGCTTTAATTCGCATGTAATTAATTTCTATTTACTTTTCGTTAAAGATATCATCTACAGTCTCCATGATTTCTCATATTTCGACATTTTGTTTCATTAACTTGGTATACAAAATCACACAGATAACACCGTATATTTTAATTATTGGTATTTCTTGAAATCCGAATGGGTTTCAATGGTATACTATTAGCTACACAGTATACTAGTGACCTACTATTGTAAACATAGGGTCAGTAAATTCCATATTTGGTGAGAGGGAAACTCGATTCTCTGTTTGCAAAAATAATGACCCCATGTATTATTGGTTACATGGTGTGTTAGTGACCTTATACGAGATATATGGGGTCAGTAAATTCCATATGAGATGAGAGCGAAGCTCGAATCCCCATATGGAATTTACTGACCCCATATATCTCGTATTAGGTCACTAGCACGTCTTGTAACGAATTTATCTTACCGACTATCTACACATGTGCTATTTTGACTAACGGCCTAACTAGGTGATCAAGCCTTCAACATTTATTATTAAGATCCCATACTTCCATTTGTCTATACAGTAAAATAAAGGTCAACAATAACAACTGTTTAGCTTTAAATTTATTGTATGAATTTATTATTTCTTCGTCTATTGGATCCTTTAAGATTCCTTTGTTTTGTTTTGAAAGGGAAGTAACTCCGTTATGCCAACAGTTACAACTTGTAGGCTCAAATTGTGTTTTGTGAACTTATTTCAACCTTTCATCGGAATGTCTTCGTCTGTTGAATCCTTTCAGATTTTTTCTCATCATCGTGTTGTTTTTATAAAGGGTTGTGACATTTTTTTTGTTTTGAAAGGGAAGTGAATCCTCACTAGCCCCATATGGTTGCTACCCCTTTTATGGAAACTAACTATGTATTTTTTAGGACACCCTATATCATAGTCACCACGTGTAGACCATTAACCAATCATCTTCCAATAAATCTATTGGAGGTAAGATAAACCGTATTATAGCACGTCGTCGATACCGTTCGCATTAAGAAATCACTTCTTACAAAAACAAATGCCAGCACTAACAATGTGTTAGCTGTAAATATGTTTTATGAGTTTTATTAATTTTTTTATTATCAATTTCTTCGACTGGAGAAACCTTTTTTCGCAGTATCACTGTGTATTTATAAAGGGACATAACTCGTCTATTAACCGTGTATGCAAATAAGACCCACTAACAAACCTAGTATGGAATATACACGGTATCAACGCGGTTGTTTTTAACCGATCACCTTCAAAGAAATAAATCACGATACTCACCTGACAAAAGGTAAAAGTAATATAAATCAGTAGTAACTTTTGTTAATTTCATACACAGATATAGCCAACGATTTCCTCTGAAAGGTCCATTAGTAAAGCTTTCGTCACTTCTAAAATACGAAATACAAAAAAAATACATATTATTATTACGTTCACGAATAGTCACATGAAATAAATTTTTGACGAAAAGATTGTTAAGAATAAGGATTATCTAACCAATGCATGCGTATATACAAAACTAATTCCTCCGTCTTGTTGTTTTTTACATTTACATTTGTTCAATGAACGACAAAATAATTCTAAGCGGTGATTGCCAAAAGAAAGTTTTGGCTATTTGATTAGTTTCTTGTGTTGACTAAAATTTTGACTAATCATTATAAATTTCGATTATCATATACATTGAGATGAGCTCGTTTCTACTCTTGGTAAAAAGTAAAATAATAAACCAAAACTGCTTTATTCTAAAAATGAGACTATCATAATGAAAAACGTATTCAGTAAATTATAAATGACATGGATTGTTGAAACTGTACAAGCTTTGATTTGTGTATAAAACCTTGTTTTTGACAAATTATGTAAAATTCTATGAATTTTAATTCAAACTCCAGCCACCTGAATTATATTTATTCATTACATTTTTTTTAGATATTTGGTTTGTATTTTTGTCCTCCTATATTATTTTTCTGTGTTAATTTTTTTTCTTCCATGTCGTTGTGTTTTATTTTTGCAATTCGATTGTCGAATCTTGAATGTTTAAGCAAGGAATTTGTTGTACATTGACTCGTTATTCTCTGGGTAATGTTACCATAGCAATGTATGACAAGTAGGACAGCTTGATACTCAAACTAATTTGTGAAAATAGTCTAACCGCCATTTTGATTACGATTCGCTAAATGTGGTTTTTGTTATGATTTTTTGCGTATTAAATCACATTTAATTTAATTCGTTATATAACATTTATGCAATATGGTTATTGTGTATAAACCTTTTAGCCAAAGCATTGTCAATTACAATATTGATCAGAGTGCTCCTCATTCCATTTTACCAGTTGAACATTCAACAACAATCATGTGTTTGTAGTTCTGGTTTGTCCTCTTGCTATACAAGTTCATATTATTCAGGTTACTTTTATACGACACTACTTCGGAAGGCGTATTCTCTTGCAAATGGAATAATTTGAGCAATGTAGACTCAAAACCTAAAGTCATAATTGTCTTGAACATTTAAGTTGTTGACAACTTTATAATGTTTGTAGGCTTATTTTTCTGAATTAAATATTGCAATTACCATATCAATACATCCATGCTTTAACTTATTCTCGATTATTTATTTTTAAACCACATTTTAACAGACCAAGCTTATGCTAGTTTGCTATCCATTTTTTTTTTAAATCGAAATACATATAAATGAGTTATAAATAAATAATAAAACAGTTGTATAAATTTGTGTGAGTTATATAAGTCACTTGTTGTGGGTAAATATTATGAAGTTGACTTGTACCTTGTACACGGAGGACAAATACACACAAGCCATAATTTCTTTCTTGGATGCATGCATCAATTTAACCCTTTTAGACAACAGTGCATTCACAAATCAACATGACTAACTCAATTAAAACATGTATTGACAGCTTTGTTCATGATATATATATATCAAACAACACGTATTATTTACTTATGCATGTTCAATGCATTGAATCTGAAGGTCTAAACGTAGATATTTCTTACTTGAAAACAACAACTGACTCTGTGTCGGAGATATCTAAACTAATGATGCAAGTCCACTTGTCAATTGTTGTCCCCTTAGCGTCTAAATTAATGGCGGAATTGGGTAGCGTTGTAGTCGCGATGTTGAGAGTTGTTGATTGTTCCGTATTGTCTTCTACGTTTGTGTAATTATATTCCCATGCGGTATTTATCAAGTCTTGAGGCAGTGAACAGGTGGCATCTGAAAACATATTACGAATAAAGTGTAAGGTATTCAAACAAACGTAGACCGTGTGATGTTTAAGAAAGACCAAAAATGGATGTTCAGAATATTATTTAGAGTACAATCAGTTGATTGCGGCATACCTCATATTATATCAGTCTACTTCGAAAAGAGAATCACCTGTTTGTGTTATGTAATTGATTCCATAATTAAATATTATAAGTAACCAATGCTAGAAAAAGGTCGTGTAAATCCCTTTTCATTGTCAACAAACGTGACATACATCAAAACTTAAGTTTCACCACTAGCTACGAACATTTCATTTTAAAATTGGAAATATGAGTGCAATTTTATCTGATAATATATATACACCTTATCGCTATTTGTCCGCCATTACTGGATATCACACAGGTTACCGTAAAAAATTTGACGTCATAAACAAAACATCTGAAGTCACAATGGAAAAGTAATTGTTGTATGCGTCAAAAGTTCAAGCGGCCGGATCAGCCGAGATTAGCGATAAGGTGTATTGAGAAAAGGCTATGTTAAACATACTGAATTTTCGAGTTTTCTGTTGATATTGCACAAATGTTTAATAACTGAATGTTATTTAAATATGTCTGAAGAAATATGAATGCTACTTTTATGAATATGTTACTATACACATACGAAAACAGAATAGAGAAATAATATAGCTGAATGAATATAAGGTGAAGGTCAATGAAAAATAACTCAACGCTTAGTTGATTGGTTGGTTCATGTGTGAGGCTGCTTTCGGAAAATTCTATAGGAAAAAAATGAATATTCTAGTCAATAAAGATTGAAGTGAAACTCAACTGTCAGATGCAGGATTCGACCTAAAAGCATCAGTGTTGACAGTATTTTCAAATATGTCTACTGGTAATAACTGGGTTTTGATGGTCAACTAACTCTACGACAAAAATATCATGTCTAAAGGGAATGCTACTTATGTTAACACTGGATATGTATCGACCGACCCGTACCACAAATGATTAAAGTATTCAACAGAACATACTACACACCAAACTATTTAGATACAATTGAAGAAATGGCAAAAATGGTATTTGCCAGATTTCGTTAAGCACAATAGCATCAATCTATCCGGGATTTAATGTTTTTGTCAATTGTGACCAACCCAAATGGTACAACTCTCTTATATGTAAAAGGCAGTTTCATAATTTTTAGTATTAGGAATAATTAAACTAAAAACCACTTTCAAAATATTGATTGATTGGTGTTCAACGCCACTTTTAGCGCTAGTATTGGTATTTCGCTGGTAGTTAACAGGTCAAATTTACAATAGTTCGACTACTCAGAACACTCGTCCATCTTCTAGCTAGAACTCAATTACATGTTTACTTTACATTATTGCCTATATTTACAAAAATGCAGTCAACAAATGAATGATCATGAATTTTTTCCTTCAAATCAGAGTCGAAAACATACTTCCTATGTGTTTTTTAGAAATCAGTTTGAGAACAATTACGATTTTATAGCAATCTTTTAGACACGTTATTGCATAAATTAAAATTAAAAATGATCCAAACTATACCTGACATTAACGAACACATCAACAATATAATCACACAAATCAGGGCGTTGCTATTATTCCTTATAGATGTGTCAATGTGCATTATGCTCGAACTCCTTAAATTATTTTAATAATCCTGCAGTATTATCAAAAAATCCCTCGCATATTCGATGCAGCTATCTTTAACTAAAAAAGTATAACGACACACATTTTAAATGCTTGTGGTGACACTTCAATGATGAAAGGGAATGAATAGAAAACAGATCTAAATAATTCAAAAGGTAAATCATTGTAGTCGAGATTCATAATTTCACGCCTTGTGACAATTCGTACATCGATCAATTATTTTGAGGTATAACAACTTCGTTTCGATTATTTTCAATCTTAATCTTCAGTTATCTGAATTTTTATATTCCCCTACCATTCCTAGGCCTAATACAATTTTGTAAAATTCGTCTTTTTGAAAGATCAACGAAATTAACACAAAAGTAACAGTTAAATTAGTATCTTGTGTAAGGTCAGTTTAAATGTATAGGTATGCTTGTTCAACCAGACGTAACGGTCGATATTCAGGATGTCATACCATATAAATCATAAATGGGATATGAATAACTTAATAAGCTGTGGTATTTATAAAATATTTAAAGGGGAAAAATAGTTAAGATCTCATATAATTCATTATAATGTGTGTTTTTCTTCATAAAACCATAGTACTTATCAGAGGTGTTTTATTTTATCCATTTTTTTGCTTTATAGGATAGAGAATATTACAACAGGGAATGTGTTAATAAGACACTTACCTATCTTAAGAGCATACAAACAACCCAAGACCACTAATCAACTTGTTATAAAGCGTATGCCTATTTTGACATTTGTCTTGCAAATTTCTGTTTTATCTTAACATGTATTTCAATTTGTAGAAGGTATGGGATAACGTAAAAGGATTAAGTATTGTATAGATATTTGTCCATTGTTGAAATCTGTATGTTGTCTTATCGACGTACAGCCTAGATTTTCCATTTCCTACTAGACAAACACATATAACAATTGTGAAAATGATCCCTAAAAGGGAAACTGGTGTCTTTAACATGTATAACGTTTTCCTTATGTATGTTTTAATGCAAAGGGTATGCTGACAGCATTCACAATTTTGTCAGAAATAAAGGTGTCAATGAAAGGTATATTTTTAACAATTTCAGGAATTTTATATAAGCGAACATATTGAATGTCATGTTTATTTGTCACCAAGAGCCATACAAAATGAGGGATTTTACTGAAGCTGTATAGGAATTATTAAAATCTGAACATAATTTTTAGGTTAGATGTAACAGGTTTAAGGTTTTTTCTCTTGGACATAACTCTATAATAACAAAAATCATAATCGAAAAAGCAACCCATTAACAATCGGGTAAGTTTTGGAGAATCATGCACTCCGAATGGATGTTTTATTGGACATGGCATGTTGATCATGTTGATATAGACAAACAGATTTCATTTGAAAATTCAAAACATGTTTTTGTTGTAAAGTTTTAACTCTAAACCGAAACTGTTTAAAATGTGTGAGTGTTAGTTAACTTTAAGGCACATTAATCTGAATGAGATCGGTATTTACTTTTTGTGCTATTGGATTGATTGTGTTAGAAATAGTCAGCAACTCTTATTTACTCTTAAGGATGTTCGCTTGTCATGTTTTGGGATTTTTGTCAGATTTTCGGAATCCTCTAGTTTTATCCATTCGAATGCCTTACCAATTTTTGCCCATTGACCCCAATTTTTCTTTTTATACATCTTTTACATGTATAATTATAAGCCACCTGTAAAAGTCTTATAAAATCTTTGTTATTTTTTAATAGTTTTTGTGAACATAAACTTGTCATGATACAGCTAAGAAAAATCAAGAGAGAACATTTTCCCGCCAAAATTTCAATGGCTAATATCTCGAAAACAAGCACATTGACTTATATTTTTTTTTTGGCTTTTTTGGTTCCTTTATTTATCCCCTATTAATATATTCTAGTGTTATGAAAAGCTTGTTATTTTGAATCAGAGAAGCAAACCTCCTTAATAACTTACTGAAAATACGTTATCCGAATCGGCACCTTAAGCTAGAGAATACAATAGACGTCTTTTCATCTAACTTGAAAAGCTGCGCTATGAATTCGACACTGGGTTCCCATAGATATGCCGATTGTCTGTTGCAAAACCAATATAGTTTAAGCAACCATTTACTGTTAATGATTAAGGCTGATTTATCTGCCTTAAACGCTCTTAAAACGACTATTTTGTGTCTATTTTGTAGTAATAGTGTTCCACTCGTCATTTTGGCGACTTTTTATAGATGATAACTATGCAGAATGGAGGTTGCTTATTGTTGACAGCCGTATAATGACTTACATATCTCAACTTCTACGTCTTTGTTTTCTGATGGAGTTTTTGTTTTCATTTGCAACCTTACTCAAACAAACAGACAGAATACAGTGCCCTATTGAGTATAGGTCCTGTGAAATTGACAAAATTAAAAAATATTTATGTTTTGTCATGTGTACTATTATTTGTCTTTTTTTTCATGTTTAGCCTTGGCGTTGTTAGTTTATTTTCGATCTATGAGTTTGGCTGTCCCTCTAGTATCTTTCGCCCCTCTTCAAACGCTAAGGAATGAACAATGAATCTGATGAAATTAGTCCGTGGTAATTTGAACAATACCAAACGGACATGTATGCCTGACAACCACTCAATACATCGAATATGATTCACCTATTTCTTGTAATATCTTATAAAAGAGGGACGAAAGATACCAGAGAGACAGCCAAACTCATAAATCGTAAATAAACTGACAACGCCATGACTACAAATGAAAAAGATAAACAGAAAAATAATAGTACACATGACACAACATAGAAAACTAAAGAATAAGCAACACGAACCACACCAAAAACTTGGGGTGATCTTAGGTGCTCCTGAAGGCAAAGAAGATCCTGATTTATATGTGGCACCCGTCGTGTCGCTTATGTAATAACAAATCCGGTAAGTAGTCTTATTCTGTAGGTCACATTCATGAAAGGGAAGGGGATTGTAGTTACGACGTAAGGAACATATCCGATATCATTTGTGATTCCATAACGGTCAACCAACTCGTGATGGCGTCTGTAAAAGTTACGAAGGAATGATTTCAACTTCACCATTTGGAACTCTTGGTGTAATGTCTTCCTAGTGAGCAGCAACCCTCTATCAAGAAAATCATGATAGGAAATGTAAGTACGGGAATATTAAAAATGACAAAACAATGAAAATGAAACAAAGACAAAAGGACTATTAGAAGGAATTGAATAATAGTTATAACCTGAAAGAAATACATTAAAAATCATTCCATACTTTAATTACTGTGACCCTATTGCTTCTAATAATATGACGAACCCGAGAAAGTGTATGCCTCTTAATTTTTTTTTATTAACCAACTATATTAAACAAGATTACTAACAGTTATTTGAAAATAAAACTAAGATTAACTTGAATACAATATTAATTATGACACTGCAACAATTGTACTTTTGAAGAGCTTGAGCATCAAGAAACCAACCCTCTAATTTTTGTGAAATCTGATATTTTTATTCGATTGTTAAGATCTGGCTCTACAGCCAATTATTTACTAAAATAGGCGAAACTATAGCATTTTAATGAAAAATTACTAAAATCGACATACGCGCTGCTTTTCTATATACAATCTACTAGGTAACAGTTCAACAACATTAATTTGACTTTGAGCCAAAAATTCGTCGATTTTTATCAAAAGAGCCATTCTCGTCACTGTAATTGTTAATCCTACAATTATTTCAGGCTTTATTTTCCTATGTTGTTTTTTGTTTTGTTCCCGTTATTGTCTTTTCTTTAAATTCAAACGTCTCGTATTCCCATATTCTATTTTGAATATCTTTTTAAATCTTTTTTTTTCTTTTTTCCAATTATTCTTTTTTTCTTTCAATCCATCCAGAATCACATGATTGTTCTATCTACACAAAGACAATGTTTTTTGTTCTAAATTTCAGTGGCGACTTAATTGAAATTAAAGCACCCTTCATGAATCTATTGAATCCATACATAGTCATTTAGACATAATTTACGAATTATTACTAAGCATGCTTAATTAAGTTTTTTCTAATGACAATCCCAATGCCGAATTGCAATCTTCTGAAATCCAAAGTCTTTGCCTTTATATAAATAGCATATTTGCGGAGTAATACCATATGCGTCCTCTCCTTTCTCCCGTCTACAAAGCAAAACTGTATATGTGTATTATGCCGACTTTTTTAGTTTAAATTTTTTTTCATTTTTTGCAAATTTTTTTTGATGATCGTCGTATCGTAATATGGTATTATACTTATTTACACATGTATCAGCAGACTTGTTGCATTTTTGTAATTGTTTTATTATAGAGCTGTTCATGTTTCTTAATTTAGTTTTATTTAAACGTAGTTGTAGTGTGAGTGAAGATTGGTAGGGTTTATTATGGGTTCTTATGTTATACTATTAACCCACTGTCCAAGATTAGGGTGAGAGTTCGGATTCCGCTAACATGTTTAACCCCGCCACATTAATTATGTATGTACCTGTCCAAAGTCAGGAGCCTGTAATTCAGTGGTTGTCGTTTGTTAATGTGTTACATATTTGTTTTTGTTCATTTTTTATATAAATAATGTCGTTAGTTTTCTCGTTTGAATTGTTTTACATTGTCATATCGGGGCCTTTTATAGCTGACTATGCGGTATGGGCTTTGCTCATTGTTGAAGGTCGTACGGTGACCTATAGTTGTTAATGTCTTTGTCATTTTGGTCTCTTGTAGACAATTGTCTTGTTGGCAATCATACCACATCTTCTTATTTTTTATATATTTAAAAGAATAATAAGTCAAGGAACGCACTGGTACTGTTTTTTTAACGTGCCAGACAGCCTACAATTGCTGAATGGAGATTTAAAATATAAAAGGGACAGTTCAACTTATATATCGGTAAAAATACTGGCAACGCCATTTCTAAAAAAAGAAAAACAGGCAAATAATAGTACACAAGACACAACTTCGAAAATTAAAGACTTAGCAACACGAACTCCACCAAATTGTAGGGGTGATCTCCGATGCTCCGGAAGGGTAAGCAGTTCCGTGAAAAGGCAAGGAGATTGTAGCTACTCAATAATAAACATATTCGATATTATCTGTGAAACGGTTATTCTATAAAAGAGGGACGAAAGATACCAAAGGGACAGTTAAACTCATAAATCTAAAACAAACTGACAACGGCATGGCTAAAAATGAAAAAGACAAACAGAAAAAACAATAGTACACATGACACAACATAGAAAACTAAAGAATTAACAACACGAACCCCACCAAAAACTAGGGGTGATCTCAGGTGCTCCGGAAGGGTAAGCAGATCCTGCTCCACATGCGGCACCCGTCGTGTTGCTTATGTGATAACAAATCCGGAAAATAGTCTAATTCGGTATAACCGTCAACTAACTCGTGATGGTGTCAGTAAAATCTACGAAGGGATGATTTCAACTTCACCATTTGCAACTCTTGGTTTCATAGCTTCCTTGTGAAATATGCGTACTAATGATGTTCTTAGAGAAAGAAATGAACCAAATATATTATAGACTGTCTCTTGGATTTCAATACACAGTGATATTACTATAAGGTAACATTTCACAGGTGGTACACCGATCTTTTCAAACAACCGTCTTTGGATTCACTCGATCGTCAATGTCATGCACTTAACTAAAAACCAGCAAAAATAATCATTAAAAACGAAGAGTTATTTGTTACATAGATTAGAGACATTAAGGTAGAAATAAAATATGATCTACCGTTAGTTTCCCCTATTGATAGTTTTGACAGTTCTATATATTTATGGCTAAGTAGAGCAGACTGTACATGATGCATAATTATTTTCTAATAATGATTGATAACATCATACACATAACCGAAGCAATATAAAAAAGGCTTTTAGGCTAGTGCAGATATTTCAAAACTCCTATAGGATATTAATAAACGATCAGATACTTACGTGTTCTCTATTGTATTAACTTCTGAATGTCCTTTGTGGTAAACGAAAGCAGTAATACCAATTAAAAAACTTGCTATAACTGCCAATAAAATAGACCCAATAATAATCATCAAGGTTTCTGTAATTGAAAATAAAAATTCAAATGTTTTCGCTAAGTACTTTTGCAGTATTTTTCAGTACATATTCCATACATATATGTACCTGTTTGTGTTAAGGCAAGTTTACTTAAACACTTTAATAATAACCTAAAAGTACTTGTTTCAATGTTTCAAAAAAATTTACATTTAACGCATTTGTAACACCACATGTCGTTAAATGAGCATCAGCTGTCCAATTCATGTTCACTTATTTCACTTTTCTCATATTTGATTTAAAACATACTAAAACATATTATTAAAATTACAATTAGACTAAAATAAAAAAAAATCCACAATGCAGAGTCCCTTTTACATGTTATATGTGTATCAGCATTCCGTGTGTATTTTAGTCCAGGCGCCACCTATTTAACTATCGCAAAGATCAATGAAGACTGCCGAGGCGTATATAACTCGATATCATCATAAACATAAATAGCGATAAATAGCGACCACGTGCAGTAAGGTTTTTTAAGGTGTGCTTGATTTCAAGTCGTTTGAGAGTAAGTTAATAGTTAATAAGTTAACCATCGTTTTGACCTCTATAAGAATAATATCTTGTGGATCGAATCAGTTAACGTAATGGTTAACCCTTGTTTCAGTTTTAATGTTGAAAATATTTGCCTTTTAAAAGTTAAACACAACTAGTAAATACGTAACTCAATTCAAGCTAAAGGTTTAAATTAAAGTGCAAATAAATACAAATTTAGATATGGTCGCATTATTCACTTGTAAGTCAATGACATTTCAGAAATGTTTTAGAGGTTTTTTTAGTGGTTGTGCGTAGTCTTTCAATCAGTTTAATTTATGTCTGTCTGGAACATCTAGTAATCCCTTTGTATCTTTTGTTACCTATGTATTCTAACTTTTTGCCAACTGAGTGTTATAGTGCGTATCGAAGTGCGTTCGTTTATTCGACATTGGCTAGATTTAAGGGGATGGTCGCGGTCTAACAATGCATGTCTAACCCCACTGCCTATTTGTGCCTGTCACAAGTTGGAAGTGCGTGGGAATTGTTAGTCCCGTATGCCTTTCTTTCTTTTTATTCTAGTTCATTTACATGTTTTGAAGGTTGGTCTGACGTTCATTTTCATTGAAATAATACATGTTTTGTTTAGGGGTCAGCTGAAGTCTGTCGCCGGTTGTGGGGTGTTTTCGCTTGCTTGAAGACTTATTGGTGCTTTCGGCTGTTTTCTGTTCTTTGGTAGGGTTGTTGTCTCTATGACACATTATCAATTTCCATTTCAATTTTATTTGACAAATTTGTACCAAACTAACTCTGCTGATGGATAAATATTATTTCAAAATTTCGCGTGTTTTCATTATGATTATGCTTTAATCAAAACTTTGTACTTATTCGTTGCAAATGCCAATGTAACATTTTTTATTTTATTTAAGAATGATAAGAAGTTGCATATAATATGTTCACAGAATCATTTTTTGCAATTTTGATAAAAGTATTTTCTTTGAAGAAGACTAGAATGTTAATTTCGTTTTAATAGTTGTATGTTTGTGCCACAATAGCCAATTTCAATTATCTTATCAAATTATTAGAACTTACAGCTGATATATTAGGTTTAAAAGGGAGTTATTTCGAAATATACCTGTAGATTGAGTATCCATTATTGTTTTGTCTTTAACATCTTTATTTACTTGATTTATATCACTATTCGTTTCTGTAACATCAACCATGATATGAATTGTTGTTTTTTGTATTGTTGTTACAAAATTAGTAGAGGTGGCTGGTAATGTTGTTTTCTGTGTTGATTTTTTTTCTGTCATAATGTCCATTTCAGAAAAAATAGATTGTGCCGTTGTTTTCTGTGTTGTCAATAATGGTGTCATTTCTGGCGTAGTAAACCATTTCAATAGTAGTGGATTGTGCAGTTGTTTTCTGCGTTGTCTCTAATGGCGTCATTTCTGGCGTAGTAACCATTACAGTTGAATTGGGTTGTGCCGTTGTTTTCTGTGTTGTCTCTAATGGTGTCATTTCTGGCGTAGTAACCATTTCAATAGAAGTGGATTGTGCCGTTGTTTTCTGCGTTGTCTCTAATGGCGTCATTTCTGGCGTAGTAACCATTACAGTTGAAGTGGGTTGTGCCGTTGTTTTCTGTGTTGTCTCTAATGGTGTCATTTCTGGCGTAGTAACCATTTCAATAGAAGTGGGTTGTGCCGTTGTTTTCAGTGTTGTCTCTAATGGTGTCATTTCTGTTGTAGTCACCATTTCAGTAGAAGTTGTTTGTTCTGTTGTTTGCTGTGTTGTCTTTAAAGGTGTCATTTCTGTTGTAGTCACAATTTCAGTAGAAGTTGTTTGTTCTGTTGTTTGCTGTGTTGTCTTTAAAGGTGTCATTTCTGTTGTAGTCACAATTTCAGTAGAAGTTGTTTGTTCTGTTGTTTGCTGTGTTGTCTTTAAAGGTGTTGTTTTTGTTGTAGTCGCAATTTCAGTAGAAGCTGATTGTGCCGTTGTTTGTTGTGTTGTCTTTAATGGTGTTGTATCTGTTGTAGTTAGCATTTCAGTAGAAGCAGATTGTGCCGTTGTTTCCTGTGTTATCTCTAGTGGTGTCATTTCTGTTGCAGTCACCATTTCAGTAGAATTTGACTGTGCCATTGTTTTCTGTGTTGTCTCTTTTGATGTTATGTCGGTCGAAATCTCAATTTCAGAAGATGTGAATGGAAGCCTGGTATTCTGTGTTGTCTTTAATGATGTAATTTCTGTAGTTGCTGCAAACGAAACCTTTCAATGTTTTACAAATAGTCAGGGATTGGTCACATACATTGGCAAGTATAAACGTTGTGGCAGTTGAGTCAGTTTGTTGTATTATTTTGTATGATTGAATGTTAAAGTTAAAAAAAAGAAATTCTCTACATAGAAAAATTAATTTTGCACTTCTGAGCAAAATAATAAACACATAATAAAAGAAAAGTCTACAGATGTCTTTGACTTAAATTTGTTACAGCTCTTTCTTCAATATCAGTATCAAGACACATTTTTATTGAAACGTAAATTTCCCTTTTAAGTGCTGTAATTACTATCAATTATCAATGCATGTAAATCGAACAATAAAACTCATATGTATTAGGAAACACTAAATATATCATCAACAGATGATATATACGTTGGTTAAACAGTAGTCTACAAAACATACAGAACGACTTAATCATGAAATCATTTGGCTTACTGACTGTTTATTGAATTATAATGATTATTTTAAAACAAAACATGATACACATGTCTGTTAATGCGTGTTTGGTGTGTTGGTAATAGGCATCAGTATACTTTTAAGATTGTTTTTTTAGTTATTGAGTTTTTGAGTTATTTTAAAAATGTCTTAACCCCTAGTCTTGCTGATTAGTAATTAGGTCCCACAAAACTCAAAGAATGTTCTGTAACCCTATAATTTTAAAAAGATGTATAAACTGGCCGTCTATCGATTTTTCTAAGCATTTGCATGACAGCACTAACAAAAATAAAAAATAAAACAAACAGTAATTTCTGAAATACTTAAAATTTAAAATCAGGGACCAAACTTATCTGAATATTAAATACATTTGTGTACTTCTTGAAAATCACACAACAAATTAAAACGACAATACATATACTCAATACTTGTTCATCGTGTATTTTATAACATCTATTACTATTTACGTTCTAATAGAGATGTCCAATAACATGACTTTACTCGACATAACCGACCTAACTCAACGTATTTCGTCTTATTGCATTGAAGCATGACGAAGGGGAGCGTACACTGCATGCATGTTTTCCTCTTTAAACACGCATTGTTTGCTGGAATATACTTTAAGTAAAAATCAACCCCAACTAATTTTTTTAAACATTGAATATTTTGTCATTAAACTTTGAACGATGTTATTGACCCCAGTATTATAATGGAATAAGTAAGTTAGAAACTTGAAATCAAATACACCCATCATTTTTTTCATTTCACTTGACCCATATTTTAGTTCTTCTCAAATTATGAATACCAAAAACTTCCAAGACAAAATTTAGCATGAAAATATTAAAATAATGAATTCCGAAGGGAGGAGGTTGCCTTTCTGTTGTTTTTACAAGTTTTAACGTCTAAAGTAGATTCCAACACCCCCAACTGTGAAAGTTGTACTCGACTATTTAAATACATAAATATATATTTCTATACTTTACTTAAAGATAATTTGATGTGGGCAGCAATTCATATCATTGATATATTTATCAAGTAGTCCTTTTTGTCTTTACCTATACTAATGTATTAAACAAAATCAATTGGTTAGCATTAACCGGACCCATTACGTGCGTACGTCGAGTTAGGTACGTATGTCATTTTATTGGTACTCTCTAATAGCACCTACGACTAGCATAAGTTGTCAATTGAATTCATGTTACTTTTTTTGTTTATTTACTGTCGTTAACGTTTGCCTGCTCTGTTATGCCTATTGCGTTTTCAGTCTTTCTTTCACAAATATATGGATTTTTTTTGTTGCAGATAAAGTACATCTGGAAAGAGTATAAAACAATTTATCGTCCTTCCCTACGCCTATATCACCCTGCTCTGTCGCTCAGTAATTCTCGTATCAAGGCTTCAAAACGAGACCAGGCATTATCAGCGACGTCACAATGTGAGAGGAGAAGTTATCAGCGACGTCACAATGCGAGAGGAACTGTTATCAAGCTTGCTTTCGTCAAGCGTAAAACTGTCTTAGGGAGAAGAAAAAAGACCATTAATAGAACGATAAAAAGATAATCGGGTTTTCTACGTATATATATCGTAAAATATCAGGCGCTCGACACAATGTGAAACTTTTTTGCTCGTTCGCTACGCTCACTCGCCAAAAAGGTTCAAATTGTGGCTCGCGGCTGATATTTTACGATATCAATGTGTAGAAAACCCGATAATCTATACTAATATTCAAAAATAATTGCCCACCTTCTTCACAAGAACTATCACAGGGTTCACACAGTGAAATGTCACCAGGTAAAGTGGTACTGCTACCTGACAAATATGAGCATATAAAGTTAGACTATATAAAAATAACAAAACCTTAGCAAACTTCTTATTATGATAAGTGGTTTATTAAGTAATTGTTTGTAGTCAGAAAAAAATATCTGTATGTACCCTTTTTGGTAACAAAAATAGGTATGTAGATAAAAAAAAAGTACAATTTGGTACATTTAGATTTCAAAGTGCTATATACTTGTAATACATGTAAAAAGAGGACGAAAGATACCTGACATTCAAAGTCATGAGTTTAAACAAGAATGAATCCCAAGTACACGGATGCCCCACTCGCACTATCATTTTCTATGTTCAGTGGACCGTGAAATTAGGGTCAAAACTTTAATTTGGAATTAAAATTAGAAAAATCATATCATAGGGAACATGTGTACTAAGTTTCAAGTTGATTAGACTTCAACTTCTTCAAAAACTACCTTGACCAAAAACTTTAACCTGAAGCGAACGGACGCACAGACGGACGTACAGACGGACGGACGAACGGAGGCACAGACCAGAAAACATAATGCCCCTCTTCTATCGTAGGTGGGGCATAAAAAGTGACAACGGCATGGCTATAAAACGTACACAAAACACAACATAGAAAAATGTTAATTAGCAATACAAACTCCACTAAAAACTGGGATTGGTCTCTGGTTTTCCGGAAGGGTAAGCAGATCTTGCCCCACATGTGGCACCTATCGTGTTACTCGTGTTAGTACAAACCAGGAATAAGTATAGTTCGGAGGGTCACATTCTTGACAAGGGAACACGATTGTAGTTTACAACATAAGTAACATATTATACTTTATCATGTTTATTATCTGTAAAAGGAATATATCATAACGGTCAACTAACTCGTGATTTGGTCCTTAAAATTTACAAAGGGATGATTTCAACTTTATCATTTAAAACAGAGAAGCTAACATCAGTAAACATTACGTCATAGATGGGGAGTTTGGTAAACAAATGTTTGCTTGTTGGTCGAAACGTGGTATTTGAATTGTGAAACCATCGATCATTGTGCATAAAAATCATAAAACTGGGGTGATCCTTGATGCTTCTGAAGAGTAAGCATATCCTGCTCCACATGTGGCATCCGTCCTGTATTTTATGGTATTATATACCCGGTGATTAGTATATTTCATACGGAACATTTCCGATATCTTCTGTGAAATGGTTATTCCATAATGATCATATTCCTACAACATCAGTGCAGTTTTATCTCAATTTGTTGAACTGCTTGAATTATCAAAATTAAAAAAAAGGAAAACTGTGTTTAAATTACAAAATTTGATAGATTCGAAAAAAAAGGAAAATTAGAAAATCCATATACATTTTCACATTACAGATAGAATATACCTGATTTTTTAAGTATACGAATCTTTGGCTGAGATGTGTACTGACAAAATGTGCTACACACAGGAACAGTATTGTCTGGAATACTGATCGATTGATATACTCTCTCCGCAGGAAATATGCTACTATCTTCATCTGAAAACAGTTACTTGATAAATAAATATATGAATTATTGATACCTGTGAGGAGTTGTGTGACAGTTCTTAAAAACAGGGGAGAAATATACACTCATTAATCGGAAAATAAACTGACAAAACCATGGCTAAAAAAGAAAAAGACAGACAGACAAACAATAGTATACAGGAAACAATACAGAAAACTAAAGACTAAGTAACAAGAACCCACAAAAAACTGGTGGTAAAGGTTTGCTTGATCAAATGTTTTGCATTTCTTTTCTTCTTTCATAAACTTACGTTTCGTTGTGGTGTTTTTTTTTTTTGCTCGTTTGAAATTAAAGTATTCAAATCAATACACATATAATTAACAAATAATATAAAAAACAGAACAAGTTAGGTGTTTGTTTACTTTGAAATTCATTTCAATCACATAGGGTAGATAGGTTTTAGAAAAAATATCGATCAAGAAAATATGAACAAGCAGAAAAATATTATTTTACTAGGTGATGTCGTCGGGTAGTTTATAAGATCTTATATCAACAAAGCAAAAACGCTAAACAAGCTTTTAATTCTATTTGAGACTCTTTAGATATCAGACGATGAACTGTAACAATTAGAGACAAGCTAAATGGTTTTAAAAAAAACAAACGATTTGAAAAGTTCGAAACATAAAAAAACATTCAAAGTCATAAGAAACCTCAAATTAAAAAAAAAAAAATGCATATGTTTTTTTATAACTAAATGGATAGTTTTCATTATACAACTTATGTACATATACTTTTTTCTGAGGAAAAGTCTTCAATTTGTCCACATTTAGAAGAAGTGTACATATTTTCCGTATGCATAGTGACCCGAGCGTAACCCTCCTCGTAAAATTCCGGTGATCGGAATACGCATGGATCTGTCAGTGAAATAAACAAATATCTGATTATACATGTTAAACACGTGCTCAATACCCATGCTTTTTGTTATTTGTTTACTATAAGGTGACAATCGGTAAAACTCGGCTTCAAAACACGGCATTTAATGAGCAGCCATATTTTTTAAATCATAGCAAACAGAGAGAAAAAAATTGACGATTATATGATATATTTGCGAAAATAATGATAAAATCGTGCACAGAGGACTAAGTTTATGATATATACATGCATTGGTTCAAGAATTGGATAAACATTATTTTTCACCACTCAATCGTTTCATATAACTTTAAAGGTGTAAAAGTCATCTTTATATGAAGCATATGCATATTACTTGGTACATGTATTTTCTTCTGTAGAAAACGGTGCATTTAACTAATAAGATGTAATAGCTAGATAATTTGTAGATAAACATTTCACTTGTATGATAGGCATACAAATTCATAAAATAGATACTTCATGTTTGAGGCAGAAATATTATTTCAAATACCTGATAAAAGATAAAAATAGAAGAAATCATCTGCCACTTTGGTTAGTTTCATGCATAGGTATACCCATTTTGTGTTTCCACCGAAATCAGTGTAGCTTTTATCACTCCTGAATATAGAAATAGCGTTATTCAATGTCAAAAGTTAATGTTAAGAATATTTATTAGTTTATATGATTGGAATGGTCTACATGAAAATGAAGTTGAAATATGCTAGTTCAGAGTTCATATCGTGGCAAAAACTTCCTATAAAACATAATTTTGAAAACTTAACACTTAACAAGATGGACCCTATCAAACATTTTGGCTGAACTCAGGTGCCCCGAAAATATTCAAATATTCTATTACACATGTCAACAGTTGAGCACTCTGTCTCGCAGTAGTGGTACTGGTTATTTATTTTGGGTATGTAATGTCAACTATCTAGTTGTAAAGTGTTTTAAAACTATTGTTGATAGATGCATCAATAGATTAAACATTTGTATACTGTAAACCAACTTTTTTTCTCGTATACTTTATTTTGCATTAAACCAATTCTAGTCCGTTTTGCGGCTTTAAAAATTCTCGATTTTCTTTCAATTAATGTAGGTTAACATTTTATTCGCGACGATTTATATTCACGTTATTTCTTCTACTCGATAAAATCGCGAAAATAGGTTGGTTTACAAAAATGTACTACTTCGAGACTTATGATCTATATTGCTAGTATATGTATACCACTGCTAGACGTGTGATCAAGCCTTGTGATCTTTATATATATATATATATATATAGGTATACAGTAGTTAACTGACAACCCTACGACAAATTATCGAAAAAACATCTAGGGGATAGAGATAAATATTTTAACCATAGACAATCAAAACATTTTAACAAACACTTTGAAAATAAAAAGCAGATGACGAATCTCGTGCAATTTACCACAACGTACAAAATGTAGGTGCTTTTTATGTAAAACTAATTAACCTAAACATGTATATTGATGTGACAAAAAAAAAATAGACAGGAGTATTAAAGAAAACGCAGATATCTTCTTTTTTATTTTAAGTATTACAGCCTTAGTTGTCTTGCCTTAATATATACAACTCACTTAAAAACTGCAACTGAAACAGCACTAGACAGTGTTAAGTTAGAGATACAGGTCCACGCGTTCAAAATTGTACCTAAAGCATTTAATCTAATGTTTGACGGCTCTGTAAGAGTTGTTCTTCCAAAAGTGAGTGTCGTTGTCTGTGCGCTGTTCGAAAGGTCTGTGTACTGATAATTCCAGACTGAATTATGTAGTTCTGTTGGAAGGGTACATACTGCAACTATCCATAAACAAAATGTGAAATAAAAGTATTACAAATGCAGGGACATCTTTCTCAGGCAAAATATTCTAATTATGAGAATTGAGCTGGCACCACAATAGAAAAAAATGCACTACATTCGGTTTTGTCATTATCTTTTGTTTAAATAATAAACTATGTAAACTATGTTTTGAAAAATTAAAGAAACAGAATGAACTATGGAAAACAGCATTGCATCGGGAACGACATGCTAATATTTGATACCCTAATAGTGTTATATATATACATGTCGACTGTGAATGCACATATTAAACAACGCCTTTCACTTTATGTTTGACTGCATTGAAATACTGAGTATAAAATAATAAAAGCAGAATCTTACATTGAAACGAAACAGTATTCTTAAAGGTGGCATGCATTCTTAAACAACATTTAGGTGTAAACAGGCAAAACGACGCACTCAGTTGATGTATAAAGACAAGAGACACAAAAAACTAAATTTAAAAAAAAAATAGCATAAATTATCACATTGCTAGTAACACTTAATCTAACCAGACAGCGACAAACATTATAATATGATAGTTTTATTTATTATATATACTAAGTAGTAAATACAGATAAATTGTATGTGTAATACAATCAATGACAAGCGTGCTGTATCAGCCACCCGTGATGATATCGATATCAGCACGGTTGCAAAATCTTTATCACACCTTTAATCTGTATGACGTCGATTCATCGATTGCAGTCACTGTTGCAAAGGCTTGATCAAAACCCTAATTTGTATGACGTCATGTCAAACCTATAATCTGTATGACGTCATTTCAAACTTTTTATCTGGATGACGTCGTGTCACATAAAAAAAATCTACTTGAGGTATATGTATATAATAAAGTGTATATGAAATGGCTTTTTCAATATCACACACCGTATCAACCCTCAATCAATATAATCCCTAGAGCAGAGCTCTTGTGATTATATTGGTGTCTCGGATTGATACGGATGCGATATTGAAAACGCTATATGATATTCTCTATTTACTTAGAACCACAAAAAAACAAGGCGGAAGATAATTAATATGTATCAGTTACATTTTGAAAAAAAAAATAGAGTAGACGTTTTGTAATTATAAGTATCAAGTTTCCGAGGATTAACACCTCATTATTTGTTTTAATTGCATGCATCGATTCTAGCCGTAGAATTTGAAATCAATTCTAACCGTAGAACTGTTCTAGAAGTAGAACTGACTGTCTAAAACTGTTCTAGGGTAGAACTGTCAGGATCAGTTCTAGCTAGAACTGTCCAAATCAGTTCTAGGTAGAACTGACCAAAGCAGTTCTAGCTAGAACAGTTCTAACCTAGAACTGACTAAAAGGTGTCAGGCTGACAGTTCTACATACTGTTCTAGAACAGTTCTCCTGACAGATTCTGACAGAATTTATGCGAGGTTAGAACTGATCTCCACTGTAGGTCGTGATTGTGATTGTTGACACAACATAGTCTATGTGTGTATGTTTCAAAGAGAGTTCAATATTTTGGAGTTTCTGTATTTATTGCAAAACTACTGTTTCCTAATTCATTAATGACATATGTTGATGTTTTGTATTACGTAATATATTACGCATGTTGTGTTTACTGGAGGTCTCATGTTACTGTATACCAATAACTAAAAAAAACAAAAACAATAACAAATCCGGTATCTTACACGCTATTGTACAAAACGATATTTTGAAACTACAACATGTACAAATAGATATAGGAAGATGTGGTGTGAGTGCCAATTTGACAACTCTCCATCCAAATAACAATTAAAAGTAAACCATTATAGGTCAATGTACGGCCTTCAACACGGAGCATTGGCTCACACCGAACAACAAGCTATAAAGGGTCCCAAAATTACTAGTGTAAAACCATTCAAACGGGAAAAATGTATTTATATTTGGTAAAATTCCAAAATATTAACGTTTAACTACCTTAGCTGTATTAGGCAAAACTTTTAGGATTTTTGGTCCTCAATGCTCTTCGATTTCAAACTATATTTGGCCTTTCTAACTTTTGTTTATTCGAGCGTCATTGATAAGTCTTTTGTAGACGAAACGCGCGTCTGGCGAAAATACAAAATTTAATCCTGGTACATGTAGCTATGATGAGTTTATTTACGTTTCTATTTGTAGTATTATTTGCATGCATAAGGTAGTTAACAAATATATATAGTTGTTTTTTTTTTTACACATATTGAATTTAAAAAAATTGTTAAAACAGCCTATTAACTTAATAATACCATTTGCGATTATACTCCAATTAAAAACCACTTTGTATGTATATGACCAACATGAATTTGTCAGAGGAGCTTATTATATATTATCAATATCTTCTAGAAGCAAAAACCTAGTTTACTACGGGTTTTAATCTTCATTCATAGTACGCGCGTTGTACTTATTTCGTCCAAAATTCACTTTATTAATCATACCAGGTACATTCAATTCATTTAAAGATGTGAAAATAAAACTATGACGAACAGTTTTAATAAAACAACTACTTATTTCTTTTGTTACCTATTCTGACATCGAACTCGGACTTCTTTTAAACTGAGTTTTATTTTGCGTATTAGTGTGTGTTCATCTATATTGTGCGTTTTTCTACATTGGCCACAGTTATGGGGAGGTTTGAGATCTAACAAAATATGTTAAACCCCGCCGCATTTTTGCGGCTGTCCAAAGTCAGTCAGCCTCTGGCCTTAGTCTTGTATGATTTTTAATTTAAGTTTCTTGTGTATAATTCGGAGTTGAGTATGATGTCCATTATCACTGAACTAGTAAGATATTTGTTTAGGGGCCAGCTGAAGGATACCTCCAGATGCGGGAGTTTACCCATTGGTGTGTTCGGTTGTTGTTTGCTCTATGGTTGGGGTGTTGTCTCTTTGATACATTCTCGATTTCCATTCTCAATTTTAAATATGTAACAAAGAAGCACAAAATTTCATATAGACCAAGCATATTACCAAAATTTAAAGACATGAATACACAAAGTACATGTAACTAATAGTACAACAGTAGCAACACAATGACGGGATGTACAGAGCCACAATGTGAGAACATTACATCCGAGAAAACTGAACTGACTGGTTTTTAATCCAAAACAAAATATAGAAGAATGGAAACCAACATCTTAAACTTATTTTTTTGAATTAAAAGTTCATGATTTGGGCGTATATACAATCACCGAATTGACGAAGCGTTAAAAGTCCTTAAATAGTAGTGTATGTACTGTAATGTATCATGTTACAAAACAAGCATACAGTACTATGTGATACCAACAGTCAGTTATGTCATTTATGAATCAGGTTACTTTTGATGGAATGAATACTTTAAATATCGTTGAACACTTTTGTAAACATATACATTTAAACAATATGTATGTCTATATTTACCGCCCATACTATGCGGCGTGAAATTTAAAAATAGCGATATGTCCATCCTGGGTGAATGGGTACACTAATCATTGACTCTATTATTCGAAATATCATGTTTAACCGAGCGATTGCGTTCCGCAATTTAATATTATACAATAAATTTACAAGTATGGCTGCTTCAGAAATCTAAAAGATAATATCACCGACGTAATATATACACGTACTCTATCCAACGCTTTTTGTCATTATGCGGAAGATATAAAAATACTAGAATTTATTTTTACGATTTTCTATTTTGATATTACATCTGTCAATGTTATCTACTCATCAACTTACGGTTGATGCAATTTCTGAATATGCGTGATGGCATATCAGTGTCAGGTCGCAAGTCCGTCATAGAAAAGCTTTGTAAATAGTTATTTTAAAAACATGCATACCTGCATACTATGTATAATTGTTAAAATTGCATAATTTTAAAATACAAAGACATGTTGTAATAACTGTTTTAGAACGGAATGTAAATTGAAGAAGAGAGGAAAAGTACTGACTGCATCACGATTTACTTATCGACAAACCAGATAGAGGACTCAGTCTGTATGAATACGCCCTTCGTACAATTGTAAAAATGCTATATATAATGTACATTATGATCTTAGTATTGTGTGCCAGGTATATATTATCATACATAAGCAACACGACGGGTGCCACATGTGGAGCAGGATCTGTTTACCCTTTCAAAAAGTAAAATCACAAAAATACTGAACTCGGAGGAAAATCAATTTGAAAAGTCCATAATCACATGGCAAAATCAAAAAACAAAACGCATCAAAAACGAATGGACAAGAACTGTCATATTCCTGACTTGGTACAGGCATTTTCAAATGTAGAAAATGGTGGATTAAGAGCACCTGAGATCACCCCCAGTTTTTTTTATGGGGTTCGTGTTGCTTAGTCTTTAGTATTCTATGTTGTGTCTTCTGTTCTATTAGTTGTCTGTTTGTCTTTTTTATTTTTAGCCATGGCGTTGTCAGTTTATTTTCTATCTATGAGTTTGACTCTCCCTCTGGTATCTTTCGTCCCTCTTTTACCTATAGTGTATTTGGCACAACTTTTTGGAATCTTATCTAGTTGACGCGTTAGTTCTGATTTCGAATATGACTGTTTATCCGTATCTACATGTACTCACCATGGAACTATGGTATTACATTTGTAATTAACAGAAAACAAACAAAATGGATGACAGCACGACGTATGGAAAAATTGACCAACAAGTACATTTGTACATTCTTAAAGGAACAAATAAAGGATAACGAAGTGCTAAAGTATAAAGAATGGAAATTTAAGGACTAAATAGATAAAACAAATAAGTGAAGAGCTCCTCAACTTAAACTTTTTTAAATAATAATATGCTGTATACACTAATATATATATACATTTGTAATCGTATATAGAGCTGATAGCCGTCTTTGAAAGTAAAAAAAAACACACAAAAAAGTATCGCCTGCTTTACTTATCATGATTGAAGTACACGAAGCTCATACACTTAACATAAACAATATTATGGGCCATGTAAATTTGTAACTCAGCCCGACAGGCATGTACACCTTACTAGCATATCAAACACCAATATAGAGATCATGTTGCTTTAAGTACATAAGAAACATACCGATCATTGATAACTTAACTATACGAATGATGTCGAGGTCATTTGAACTGTAACAGATATTTTTTCCATGCAATCATTACATACATTGAAAGATTGATAGTTGGTTGCTTAACGCCCAGCAGCAAATATTGCATGCATGTTCAGGACGATCATACATTAAATAAAGTTTGCCTACTGACATTTGACATGACAGTTTAAACTTTACATCAACAATGAACCTTTGGAGTGAGCTCAAGGTCATATGACCCCTGGAATACAGGCGTGAACTCCTTACAATCATTTAATACACCACCAGTAGTTTCCGTGTAGCCTATAGTATCTCATAAATAGACCAAATCGGATACATTCTCCATGCAATGAACAATGAAAAAATGCCAATGTCAGACGAACAATGCGAGACGCTAAACAATGAAAAAAGGTCTAGTTACACCTGGACCATATCACAGACGGAAACTTCCTAACATAGGGAATCTGATTAAAAAGATGAAGCACCCAGGTCTTTTCTCCTGAAATATAATGGTAACACAGCTCGTATACATAATAGCCACCGCCACCGCTACCACCATCGTTGGATGGTAATCCCTGTCTTGCATTCTCAGATTTGTATTGCAAGAGAGACTAAAATTATACATACATGTACCTGCGAATGTAGAAAAAATTGATATGAGTAAAACTGTAGTCAGAAAGATGTGGTCATATTCTTTAAATACGTCCATATTCAACTTTCACCATTCACTGTAGTTATAATCCTTCAATTGAGATAGTTAAACGTCTCATTGCGACAATAAAGCCTTCTGAAAAGAGGTCATATTTAAAAATGCATTTATCTATAGTTCTTACTTTCGTGACAATTATGCCAATATTCCTAAACAACATGAATTTCTGAATGTACATAAACAGTTTAATTTAAAGTTTGCTCTGTATAGCGTACATTAACTTTCCGTTAAACATCAATTATTTCAAAAATAACAAAAAATTTGATGTGGACACTGAACCATAACAGGGTAAATATATACATCATCACATTTAGCTAGAAATTCAATTCTAGTTTACAATGAAATATAATACAGGTGTCAGGTGAAAGTATCGTGACCATTAAATCTGTTACAATGTACACTGTATGAACTCAAATTACCGTTTCAGTGAACTATATTTATGAAAATAAGAAAAATATTGGATGTGACTGATAATTGATAGATTCAATTAGTTTTTGAACTTTGAACTATAGCTTGTACATGGTATATAAAGTCAGTGAACATGATTCCTTTAATTTTTTTTATTATAACACATAAATTAATGTCACCTTTTAAGAGCCCAAACGCACCTTATTTTTTTTTATAGATACGGATGTTTACATTTGATACCGGTTGTAAGTTCATTCGTGTCTTTAAAAAGCGGCATTAGGTACGAGATATGTAAAAAAAATCTAATATATTATTGTTTTTGCTCAATCATTAATGAAATGCAAATAGTGAAATAATATTTTGCTTTTAGCAGCCAGTATGGTTCAATTTTGTCAAAATAAGCTAAATAACATTAATTATGAATTATTTACTTGCAAGTGAATATTCGACCTTCTTGAATCCGTATTCGTGTGAACTTCAATTTAACCCCTTAGCTTGAGATGGATAACACGTGAATTGTATTTTTAAAGTTATTTAAAGGAAAAGAATGTCAACATTGAAAGTGAAACAAAGGTTAATCATTTGATTGACTGATGCGATCCCAAAAAAAAATCATTCTTATAAGGTAAACACGATGATAAAAATTAATTTTTCATCTATAATATAAAATTAAAAAAGCCTAGAAAAACCCAACAGCACAAGTTTGCTTAATATATATATATATATATATATATACAACTCGTCTGAACATCAACTGACTCAGACGTACTTATGTATATATATATATATATATATATATTTATGTTTACATCGCTAATATGGTCATCGGATGACTTTAGAGGTCAACTCGATGGTTAATTAGATTGCATCTAGACTAAAATACACACGAAACGAAGCTACGTATGTTTATGCCAGTGCCCTGTTTATTATTTATTTTAGACTTTTAATAGTTTGGATAAATGTTTTACATTGTTATAAATCAAACATGAGTATTCGATTAAAAGTGGTGAACACGAATTTGACTTACCACAATATTATAAATCGAAAGGACCAGTTAAGAAATGAGCACTTTAAACATTACATCATTTTGTTTTACTTACAAAATTATGCAAATTAGCAATGCATGTACAAGGATCAAAGTTATAACATCTGAGGATACATTTAACACATGCACGTGGAAAATTTGCATTTTGATACTAAACAGGAATTTTTCTCATATCGCAAAAATTTAATTAGTAATTTAGTCCAAAATAACAAAATTGCAATATAATATAAATTGTGTTAACCAAAAAGACAATTCAGATAGAAAACGAGGCTGTTTATTTTACTTCTAATGATTATTTGAAAAAAATGTTTTTACTTTTTTTCAAATCTCATATTCATATTTACTTGAAACGAAATATGTTTCCGTTTAAAAAGATAATTATTTAAAACAAGATACATATTTGTTGCTTAAAGGAGAATTTTGATTCAAATACTTTTTTCTATTTCACGGGGAAAACAACCATACAAGCAACTAGTTACATGTAGCAAGGATGAATCTTTGGATTGAAACAGTATACCAAAGTGCGTGCGTTTGGTGCTAACTCGTTAGTTTTCCAACGTCGACCAGAAATAAAATATCATGCAGGAATGATTCTTTACGATGCCCTTACCATGTTTTAAATTTTGTAAAAATATGCTAGGGAGGGATAAGGCAACAATAATTTTAAAATTCGTTGCGTTCCATCTAAGACAGTTTACTTTGAAGTATATGGTTGTAAATGTAAACCGTGATGTTCGTCGAACAAAGAGGCATAACTTAGACATAAATATGTAGGAACCGAATGCTTTACTTATATGGACGTGGTGTTGTTTATTTTACGAATACTCATTGGAAACGAAAAAAAAACAAGTGTAAAGTGGAGGCTTTAATAATATTACAAATCTGTTTGTACGAATGCTACATGTACAACCAGTGTTATTGTTGTTCAACGCAAAATTTAACCGAATCTCATTACATGCAATAATTTTATTTTCTTGCTTACTATCATACCTAAACTTCTTGTCCCTGAGTAAGTAAAACATGTACATGTACGTCTTCAAGAACATGCGACCGATACGAGGGTCTGTAAAAGCAAAATTAACATTCTTTGTACAAACTAGATAGAAATTAATCGCATTGAAAGTGTTGATCATTAATTTTCTACCACCGTAGTCTTTGGTTGAAATCCGGGTGAACATTCAATATTGAAAAGCGTGGCTTTTCTGTCTTATCTACAGTATAGATCGTTAAGTTGTTCAACTTTATTTTGGTAAGACAGCATGTTTTATGCCTCTTTCCAACCACTTAATGTACTCACCCATTACCCAATACGGACGCCATTGTTTCAACTAATTGATTCCGTTCTATCCACTTTGCATGACTAATGTTTTTGATTTATTGTGAATTATACGTACTAAATAAACAAGAAATATTTGTCACTGGCCGAAAAAAGGATTTTGCAGTTTCATTGAGTGAGTAATGTGAATTTTAGTCCAGAATGATTGGCTGTCTTGGTATCCCTACAATATGTCCTAATTTTGATTTTAAAAGAAATCTTCTTAAAGAATTCATTTTTTTTTCAATATTCCACGAGTAACCGAACAACACATTAGTTCACGACTGCACGTAGAATGAATGCTTCATTTGTTTTTTGATAGCGAGGAACTTTTTGTCCAAGTTTCGTAAAATTCATTGAAGGGTTGACAAAGTTATTGGTGTTTAAAACAGAAGTAAATAGATATACATTTTAAGAAGATGTGGTATGAGTGACAATGAGACAACTCTCCATCCAGATTACAATTGAAAAAGTAAACCATTATAGGTCATAGTAGGGTCTTCAACACGGAGCCTTGGCTCAGACCGAACAGCAATATATAAAGGAACACACACACAAGACAAATGTAAAACCATTCAAACGGGATAACCAAAGGTCTAATCTATATAAAAAACGAGAAACGTGAAAAGCGTCAAAACGTCTAATTTTTTTAAAGTTAATAAAAAGTCACAGTATTATTTTACTTTATATTCACACAATATTTATAAAAACTGTAATGTCGGTGTTTTGCAAAACACTACATTGCTGAACAACATTTAATTCAGCTATTATAATATCCAGCTTAAGTCTGTATGAACTACGGGTCTTTTCTACATTTGTACCATTATAAAACCAGACAAAGAGTTGCGTTTTATAAGTGGTTTTTTTATGAATCTACATTTCGTACGCTTCTATGTTCTGACAATTGATTGCATACATAATGTTTTAGAAAATGCAAAACTTGTTTTTTTTTTCTATATTAGAATGCACAAACTGCCCAGCGATATTGAGTGAGCCACCAAACCCAATCCAATCCAACTGGGTAAACATTTTCTAATTTGTATGTTTAAATACGGTATACAGTTATACACAACATTTTATAGGTATTAGTTTTGATTGATTGATTGGTGGTGAACGCAACTTTCAGCACTTAAACACAATTGCATGGTTTTCAGTTTGTTATGGATGGAGGAAGTCGAATATCCCGAATATGCATTTTCAGTCGACATGGATATGGGTTAGAAATTTAGACTACCGCAGGAACTTTTGATACATGTTATTACTTATTACATTCATTTAGACTTTCAACAGGACACTCACGTATACGGTACCGTCAGAGAGTTGTTCAAATGTACTTAAACGCACAGAGTTGGACACTGCTTACGCAAGACATATGCGCGGATCAAGCCGTTTTTTAAAAGTTGTCTAACCCCTGGAACATCTTGAAACGTTCGTGTGATTAAAACAAAATTGAAAAAAGGAGTGTTTCAACCCTTGTAACAACCTCTCGATCTGCCAATAAGGCGTCTTATTTAAATTCCCATTACTTACTAGACGAGGCAGTGTTTTTTTTTATATCGGATCCCATATGATAACCTTCGATTTAGTGCTTCTCTTTAACCTTTGATTAACTGTAGGTCAGGTCATCACAATGTCTATTTTGTAGTCGACATTTTGGGTGCTAGGGAAAATTTTGCTCTGTAACAAAGGAGTAAGGCAGTATTGACACTATACTAGTTCCTGGCTCGCTCTAACTGAAGCCGCTTATTTTTAGGAAGGGGTTCTGTGGGTTGCCAGGATGCATTCATTTCATACGGTTTGGGTTTTTTTCCCATGAAAAACACATGTGCCTATATCGCAATAGCGTGTTTTTTTTCTGGATTCAAAGACATATGTCATCTGAAATAGATCAATCTACTAGAAAAACTAGCTTTTATGATAACAATATATATCGGTAGGTAACATTGTTGCCCTTCTCTTTATTTTGACGACTATTTTCAAAATCAACTTCGAGTCATTATGATTATTTATGTGATCTTAGTAATAATGTATTATACATTCACGAACGTAATATTGTAAACAGTATTTACTTACATCAAAAATTGTATTGTTCTTCTGTCTGACTTTTTTTGCTCAGGGTGTGTTCGATTTGAACGCCCCAATGTCCGGATTCATTTGTTGTGGAATTAATCAGGGTGCTATTTTTATCGGATTATATCAATGCATAGAAATGTCATATCATACAATAATTTTGAGTTTGAATAAAAATTTTAATAGTTTAAAATGTTTTCTTTGTACTTTAGAATTCATTACTTACTTAAGTGTTGATAGGGCAATAGAAAGCAATGTGAACACTATTGGAGACGAACAAAATCTACTGAAGAGCTGTCTTAAAAAGGGTATTAAAGATTTATATTTATTGAGAAAATATATGTCTAATTATAATTTTGTTCCCAATAGTTTGATGTGTTATTTTTTTGATACTCTAAAACATTTAAGACCTATTTTGACATAGAACTGTAATATTTGGTTTATGGATATTTTTTAGTCAACTTTACTAGTATGTTATAGAGCTGCTAAAATAATATTTTTGTGTGATACTTTTGCACTGGCAGTACAATTTCTTTCTAAATTTTGTAGAGCAGATTTAGAACTGAAGTAGACAGTCACTATCATAGGTTCTAGATCAGAATTAGGTAGATTTACTTAAAACTCATATATAAAAACTCAAACACTCATACATTTTTATAGTATACACTCTGATGATATTTATGTTTTGGTTAAAGGGGCACTAGCAGCGAAATATATAAAAAAAATCTAATATCTTATTTTTTTGCTCAATAATTAATGAAATACAAATAGTGAAATAATAAATCGCTTCTAGTAGGCAGTGTGGTTCAATTTTGTCAAAATAAGCTAAAAAAAACATTGACTACGAATTATTCACTTGCAAGTTAATAAATCTACCTCATTGAATCCGTATTTATGAGAACTTCAAGTCGATGCTTTGCTTTTGGGCCATATGGTATTTCATTTTGCGCCAAAACAATTTTTTACTTGCGCCAGAAACCATATTTCATTTGCGCCAAAACTAAAACATTTCATTTGTAAATACAGGTAAATACGAGTAAATACAGGTTAAAACAGGTAAATACAGATACATACATGTAAATGGTATAATTTTTATTTATTTTTTAAACTTTTAATAATAAAGGCAGATTATGTTTGCATAATTAAACATATTCCTTATAAATCAGTCATCATAAAACCATACGTTATGTTTGAACTTTGTTAAAACCAAGTTCTGTCATAAATCAACGTGATCATGAAACCTCAAGAAAGCACTATACACTTCATGAAAATAATGCAACCGTTCGAAGCACAGTATACACTATACACTGTTGTCAAGCAGATGATGGTAACTGAAGTTACCACCATCCCCATATGGTAGAGAGGAATTCCCCTTATATCTTTCCCTCTTAATTTCTTTGTTTTTACATAAATGTGGATTACAATACTCAGCCGTCGTTTGGTTATTAAAGCCCCGATCGCACCTTACCGGATAGTACGAACGGACGCCTAACGGATAAAAACAAATGTTGTCCATTGACAAAATTGATATCCGTTGGGAGTCCAAACGGACGCGTAACGAATGCATAACGGACACACACCAGATGTGCAACGTACGAGAAACGGACACGTACCGGACAGAACTGATGTCGAACGTACATCCAAGGGCGAGTACCGCATAAAACGGACACCTAAAGGAAGCGTACCGGATAAAACGGAAGGACAAGATACACGGAAAAATTAAAGGCGACAATAATGATACTTGCAAATCGCATAAATATTCAAAATGTTTCTGTGTAACTGGTTTTGTTTTGTTCTTCAAAATGCCACCAAAGGCCTGTGTCTGGCCTGAATAAGAACTGCTTGATTGTGACGACATGCCCTTACTCTAAGATCGATTATGAATAATAAGAATTCATGAACCTTAAGAAATCTAATTGGCATTTCTGACTCGAAATTGTTAATTGGCATTTATCCCCTTCAGATCCGTTTATCATCCGTTTTATCCGTTATACTTCCGGTATAAGTCCGTTTCATATTCGTTCAACATACGTTTTATCCGTTTGACGTCCGTTGGAAGTCCGTTGGTGAATTTATCTGCCAGATTCCAACGGATGTATATCGGACATGTAACGGATACAAAACTGAAACGAAACGGACGAGTACCGTACAAAACGGACGCCTACCGGACGTTAAACGGACATTTTATCCGTTGGACGTCCGTTCAAACTTTTGAACATGCTCAAACTTTTCCACCGGACAGAACGGACGTCGACGGATAAACGTACGCTAAACGGATATCCAACCGATATGGACGAATGTCTAACGGATAAGAACGGACGTCTAACGGACATGAACGGATTGAAAAAAAAGTTATACGTTAGGCATCCATTCGAGCTATCCGTTAAGGTGTGACCGAGGCTTTGCAATGAGTCTGTCAAATATTTATCTTAAACAGCTAGAAAATAGCAGGTGAAAAAAGTACGTTGGTGATGGTAACTGTTCATATTATTTTTGAAAGATGGTGGTAACTGATTTCTGGGATGGTGGTAACTTGCCAAAGGGTACATAAAACGACAAACTAAGTACTAGTACAAATTTGAAAGCAACACATTTAATAATTCCAATGCGTCCGAAGCACTTTTCTGGATTTATCTTCATTAGGAACACTCAAACCAAAACATTTGAAATTCGAGGATGTGTAAGTACCGAGACCGTTGAAGAGCTACATACATGTATGACAAAAATACATAAAATTGATAGCAAAATTCATCTTAAGTCAACTTTGCCTGAGGGAGTTGAAACCTTAGGGTGCATTTCTTTCTAACACAAAGGATGCAAACGGCTAAGCGCGCACATGTTTTGATCATTTGATTCTAACATATGTTTGCAAAGTTTACATAAACTTTGACAAACTATGCACTCGGTAAAGATGCGTCTTCAGTTTGTCGTTTGTCGTTTGTTAGTACACATGCTACATTTGTTTCTAATTTCAACCTGATTTTCTACGTTTGTAAAAAGTATGTTTACTGACAAGATGATCACTCATTATTGAGAGTTCAAACAGGGTTTTTAAAGACTTATTAAAGATGTATTTTTTCTACTTTTGTAGCTTTTAGAAAACAACAACAAACGCAACAGAAAGTTTGAAAAAATATCTAATACTCGTTATTTGTGAATAGTATAATCAGAAATCGAAATCAATAAATCTATTTAATAATAGAAAAAAGAAGTTATAACAGCGGATGACCGTGAGGGCATTTCGGTGTATTGCTATCGCCTAGATTTCCTTAACGTAAAATACGTTTTGGGTTTTTAACCGATCTATAAACATGATGATTACGCTGATATTCACGAGTTCAAAATAGCATTTCTTAACGTTTGTTATAAATTATACATCTCTTCAATGAATACTGATAAAACTATTTTTGTTTAGAACATAAATATACAATATATGTACATTGTCGGAAAATATAAAAGTTATTTGTATGAGCTTTAGAAACAGGACGAAAAGCGAGCGAGCTTTTCTACTGTTTCGTAGCGAGTACAAATATTTTTTTAATTTTCCGACAATGTGCATATATTGTTTATATCCTGAAATTTGCACCCAACACTTTCGTTGTAAAAATGTAAAGCATTGTCTCTAATTTTTTACAAAGAAATCGACATAGTTTAAACGTGGACCGCGAAGAGGACCCAAAAATGATCTGGTTCATGAAATGAAAACTCAACATTACCCTTTGCTCAACATGGAAGCGGGGTAACAGGAGTCAATAAAGCAAAAAAATATTTGTATACCTGTTATTTGTGCAATAGTTGGCTGATTGTAGGATGAATTGATAATATGATAATGATTTGTCGTTAGATATATATTTATACGTAAAAATCATTGATAATATCTATGCACACGAACCGAAATATTGTGTGAAAGCATGCGGAAGAATATCTCAAAGGTCGTTTTGCGACACTCCTGGCTAGTATCGGTAAGTATGCACGGAAGAGTGTTTACAATGCACTTACACTGCACTATTATTACAAAAGTAGAATATAATGATATACAAATGGATGAAAATTATATATACATGTAGTTTCTTGTGTATAAATTGAGTTTAGTATGGCGTCCATTATCACTGTACTAGTATAGATATTTGTTTAGGGGCCAGCTGAAGGACGCCTCAGGGTGCGGGTGTTTATCGCTTTATTAAATACTTTCTGCTGTTGTCTGTTCTATGGTCGGGTTGTTGTCTCTTTGACACATTCCCAATTTCCATTCTCAATATTATGTAACTGTTATATGAATAAAATGTATAACAACAAACCGTGGCCAGTGTATACTAATTAGTATCACTACAATATAATAAATATTGCGGTGAGGTTGAATTTCCTCTCATTTATTCATCATCCACGCACGAACTTGTTTCTGAAAAAAATCTCTTTTCATTAACTTCAGTTTCATGTATAGAGGTGTGATTTTTGTCTGTGACAAGCCCTTTTGGCCATCCACAAGAAGTTGCAGTCATCCGATTTTCAGTACTTCAGTACTTTGATTGATCTTTGTTTAAGATCTAAATAGCAGAATACGTGTAAGAGACACTGACATATTATATAAACTAAAAGAAATAAGTACAGGTTAAAGGTGACTTAATTGTTTTTGATTGCTCTGCATGAGAAGAGGATTTATCTGGAACAAATAACACTTTAAAGGAAGTTTGCTGCTCAGTTTCAAACTAAATAACTTTTCATTAGACTAGTTTATGTTGATAGGGGATTAATTGGGGAATCAAACTAGAGGCTCTAAAGAGCCTGTGTCGCTCATCTTGGTCTATGTGAATATCAAACAAAGGATGCAGATGGATTCATGACAAATTGTATTTTGGTGATGGTGATATGTTTGTTCATCTTACTTTACTAAACAGTCTTGCTTTTTACAATAATCCCTATCTATAACGAACTAGTAGTTTCAGTGTAAAATGTTAATAAAAATTTACAAATTTTATGAAAATTGTTAAAAATTGACTATAAAGGACAATAACTCCTTAGGGGGTCAATTGACCATTTCGATCATGTTGACTTATTTGTAAATCTTACTTTGCTGAACATTATTGCTGTTTACAGTTTATCTCTATCTATAATAATACTCAAGATAATAACCAAAAACAGCAAAATTTCCTTAAAATTACCAATTCAGGGGCAGCAACCGAACAACTGGTTGTCCGATTCATCTGAAAATTTCAGGGCAGATAGATCTTGACCTGATAAACAATTTTACCCCAAGTCAGATTGCCATAATGCTTTGGTTTTTGAGTTATAAGCCAAAAACTGCATTTGACCCCTATGTTCTATTTTTAGTCATTGCGGCCATCTTGATTTTATGGCTGGGTCACCGGACTCATTTTTTAAACTAGATACCCCAAAGATGATTGTGGCCAAGTTTGGATTAATTTGGCCCAGTAGTTTTAAAGGGGAAGATTTTTGTAAAAGATAGCTAAGATTTAAGAAAAATGGTTAAAAATTGACTATAAAGGGCAATAACTCCTAAAGGGGTCAACTGACCATTTCGCTCATGCTGAGTTATTTGTAAATCTTATTTTGCTGAACATTATTGCTGTTTACAATTTATCTCTATCAATAATAATATTCAAGATAATAACCAAAAACAGCAAAATTTCCATAAAATTACCAATTCAGAGGCAGCAACCCAACAACGGGTTGTCCGATTCATCTGAAAATTTCATGGCAGATAAATCCTAACCTGATAAACAATTAAACTCATTTCAGGTTTGCTCTAAATGCTTTGGTTTTTGAGTTATAAGCTAAAAACTGCATTTTACCCCTATGTTCTATTTTTAGCCGTGGCGGCCATCTTGATTTGATGGCCGGGTCACCGGACACATTTATTAAACAAAATACCCCAAAGATGATTGTGGCCAAGTTTGGATTAATTTGACAAAGTAGTTTCAGGGAAGAAGATTGTTGTAAAAGATAACTAAGATTTACGAAAAACGGTTAAAAATTGACTATAAAGGGTAATAACTCCTAAAGGAGTCAACTTACCATTTCGGTCACTGACTTATTTGTAAAATCTTACTTTGCTGAACAGTATTGCCGTTTACACTTTATCTCTATCTATAATAACATTCAAGATAATTGTAAAAAACAGCAAAATTTCCTTAAAATTACCAATTCAGGGGCAGCAGCCCAACAACGGGTTGTCAGGTTCATCTGAAAATTTTAGGACAGATATATCTTGACCTGATAAACAATTTTATCTCATGTCAGATTTTCTCTGAATGCATGTTTCAGAGATATAAGCCAAAATCCACATTTGACCCCTATGTTCTATTTTTAGCCATGGCGGCAATCTTGGTTGGTTGTCCGGGTCACCGGACACAGTTTTTAAACTAGATACCCCACTGATGATTGTGGCCAAGTTTGGTTAAATTTGGCCGAGTAGTTTCAAAGGGGAAGATTTTTGGAAAAGTTAACGCAGGACGACGACGGACGACGACGGACGCCGGACGCCAAGTGATGAGAAAAGCTCACTTGGCCCTTTGGGCCAGGTGAGCTAAAAAGCAAAAAAAAAAAAAAAAAAAATATAGGGGGCAATGTTCTTGTTTTCGAGATATTAGCCATTGAAATTTTGGCGGGAAAATGTTCTCTCTTGATTTTTCTTAGCTTTATCATTGACCAGTTAAAGTTCTCAAAAACTATAAAAAAATAAATAAAACATTATAAAACTTTTACAATTGCGTATAATTATTCATGGAAAAGATTTATGAAAGAAAAATGGGGGTTGGTTAATGGGCAAATTTATTTTGGGTATTCAAATGGATAAAACTAGAGGATTTCGAAAATCTGACAAAAATATCAAAACATGACAAGCAAACATCCTTAAAAGAAATAACGTATATAGTTTTTCAGTTGGTATTACAACACTGTTTGTGAAATTGTTACATTAAAGAAAGTTTCACTTTGATAAACATTTTGCTTTGTTTTCCCGACACATTTTTGCCTTTTGTGCTAGTATGGGTCTATACTCCTATGCAGTAATTTCAGGTAACATGGGTTATTGTGTTTCATTTCATGTATAGTGATGTTAAACACAGTATGATTGGAAAAAAAACCTCATGTGATATAAAAGATACCATAATCTTCAAACTATTTTGATCGATAGTGACCACCATCCCATCTTGGAGTAACCATCATCAACGCATTTTTAGGTGTTCAATTTTCTCAGTTGTAAACAACTGTTTACAGTTAATATTTTACAGACTCATTGCAAATGTTGATAACCAACCGATGGCTGAATAATGCTAGCTGTACATGTACTTATTTTAAAAACAAAGAAATTAAGAGGTAAATATCTTAGGGGGTTTCCCCTCCGCCATATTGGGATGGTGGTTACTTCAGTAATCATCATCCAATGGTCAACAGTTTTGAAAAGTTTTAAGACAATTTAACCCTTAGCTTGAGATGGATAACACGTAAATTGTATGTGTAAAATTATTCAACGGAAAAGAATGTCAACATTTAAAGTGAAACAATGGTAAATTTGTTTGACTGATTCGATCCACAAAAAAGCATTCTTATACAGGTAAAAACGATGATAAACATTTATTTTTCATCTTTAATATTAAATTAAAAAGACCTAGAATAATCTATCAGCACGAATGTGCTTTATCTATGTATATCTATATTTATGTTTACATCGTTTATGTGGACATCAGATGACTTTACAGGACAACTCGAAAATTGATAATATGGCGTCTAGACTAAAAAACACACGAAACAACGCTACGTTTTTTTCGAAAAATTCATCCTTCAACACTGACATATTTTTTTAACCACGATCTGAATGACCCCGATTTCACGGGTATGTTCTAGTACGGATAAATCAGCATTAGCAATATTGATGACGTTCCACTGTCGATAAAAATCAAGATTTTATATTGCTTTCGACAGAGCAAACGAAAAAAAAACCAGGGCCAATATGGGTAAAAGCCGTATTTGCCCATTGGCTAATACGGGACATTTACTTCCGGTCTCAATTTTCTTACGCCGTTACTTAACTTTGGAGGTATAGATATGCATGAAAACATTTGTATTATATGTTTCTGAACTTTAAATCAAAGAATAAAAAGGTAAATGATGTGCAATGTTTTGTAACGTCTTGCAGCCTTGAAACGGAAATAAATTACAACCTTTTCAAGTTCGACTTTCGATTATTGACACTGTTGCATTTCCGTAAAGGTGGCACGGTAGTATTGCGTGGCCCATAAAGGATAATAATAGCCTTTTTTTATTTTTAGCTCATCTGGCCCAAAGGGCCAAGTGAGCTTTTCTCATCACTTTGCGTCCGTCGTCCGTCGTCGTCCGTCTTCGTTAACTTTTACAAAAATCTTCTCCTCTGAAACTACTGGGCCAAAATTAAACCAAACTTGTCCACAATCATTATTGGTGTATCTAGTTTATCTAAAAGGTGTCCCGTGGCCCGCCAAACCAACCAATATGGCCGCCATGGTTAAAAAAAAGAACATAGGTGTAAAATGTAGATTTTAGCTTATATCTCTAAAACCAAAGCATTTAGAGCAAATCTGACATGGGTTACAATTGTTTATCAAGTCATGATATATCTGCCCTGAAATTTTTGGATGAATCAGACAACCGGTTGTTTGATTGCTACCCCTGAATTGGTAATTTTAAGGAAATTTTGCATTTTTTGGTTATTTCTTGAATATTATTATAGATAAACTGTAAACAGCAATAATGTTCAGCAAATTAAGATCTACAGAAAGTCAAATGACTAAAATGGTCAGATGACCCCTTTAGGAGTTATTGCTCATTTTTACCAATTTTTCTTAAAGTTTTACAAAAATCTTTTCTTCTGAAACTACTAAGACAAAATGTAACCAAACTTGTTAAAAATCATAACAAGAGTATCTAGTTTAAAAATGTGTCCGATGAACCTGCCTGCGAAACAAGATGGCAGACATGGCTAAAAATAGTACATACAGTAAAATGCATTTTTTGTTTTATATCTCTGAAACTGAAGTATTAAGATCAAATCTGACTGGTGGCAAAAATGTTCATCAGGTAAAGATATATCTGCCCTGAAATTTCAAACAAATACGACAACCAGTTGTTGGGTTGATGCTGCTGAGTTTCGTTAAAATGGTGGGGGGGGGGGGGGGGGGGTGTAATAGTTTTGACTTGAAATTTTGACGTTAAGACTGCATGACTACCATGAAATAGTATTATTAGACTTGATATTTAGGCGTATCAGAAGCCAAAGATCAAGACTGCATGACAACTATGAATTACTATTTCAAGACTTGATATTCAGGTGTATCATAAACCTGAGATCAAGACTGCATGACTACTAGGAAGTACTATTTCAAGATTTGATATTTATGTGTATCATAAGCCAAATATCAAGACTACATGACAACCATGAAATACTATTTTAAGATTTGATATTTATGTGTATCATAAGCCAAATATCAAGACTACATGACAACCATGAAATACTATTTCAAGATTTGATATTTATGTGTATCATAAGCCAAATATCAAGACTACATGACAACCATGAAATACTATTTTAAGATTTGATAATTATGTGTATCATAAGCCAAATATCAAGACTACATGACAACCATGAAATACTATTCCAAGACTTGATATTTAGGTGTATCACAAGCCAAAGATCAAGACTAAATTACTATCATGTACTTCTTAGATGATTAAAACACCCTTTACCCAATGCTAAACCTCAAATCTGGTTATATCATCAAGTCACATGATTACCTTATAATGTCAAAATGTTTACTGTAACATGCACATTGGCTAAATGTAGATTACTGTAACCATGGAAAATCCCACTGGATCCCCCCCCCCCCCCCCCTGAAAGGATAATTGAACTTGTGTAGATATCAACCAAACACATATTTATCCACTGTATAACTTTGATCTGGCGGTTAACTCTGAATCTCATCCGCCAGTTGAATCTGAACCGCCGTTTAACTCTGAACCACCGGTTACCATATCTATATAAATAGGGTGCAATCATTAATCCACCATTCTGCCTCTGCATGATGAAGGTCCTTTTTGGACCGAAACCGCTCTGGCTATGAAACATCACCAGGCGCTGTTTATTATTTGTATTGGCACATTTATTATGTTATGTTTTCATTTTAATTTAGATTTAACATTGCCATAGAATTGGCTTGCCACAAAACCAGGTTCAACCCACATTTTATTTTCTTAAAATGTCCTGTACCAAGTCAGAAAAATGGCCATGATTGCTATAGTTATAGTTCGTTTCTGTGTGTGTTACAATTTAATGTTTGGTTTCTGTTGTGTCGTAGATTTCCTCTTATATTTGATGTGTTTTCCTCAGTTTTAATTTGTAACCCGGATTTGTTTTTTTCACAACCGATTTATGAGTTTCGAATAGCGGCATAATACTGTTGCCTTTATTTAACTGAAGTACTTTTATTATATACTATATATAGCTAGTCAACAAAAGAAACGATACACGACTTTTTTTTCAACTTAAAGATGAAGTTTTCCGTTTATTGGACCAATATTGAAGGTAGTAATATTTAATGACCATTGAAATATAAATCCGTTTAAAAAAATTGTTTTTTTGCGTTCATGACGTCATTTGGCGAAATTTAAATATTTTGACAAAATTTACATAAAACGACAATTTAAAAAACAGAAGTTCCAACTAACGATGTCAACCTCTCATTTAAAGATACAGACAACGTTTGCCATCATTTCTTTTTTTTTTAAATCGTATAGTTTCTTTGTTTATTTGTAAAGCAAAGGTCGGCCCCACAAGAAATCTTTAAAATGTTAACATTTCAAAAAACACTTTTTTTACCAAAAAAAAATAAAAAAATATTGCAACCTATTAGTAACAATATGAACATAACTTGATTAGCATATTGAATATTTTTAAACAAATCTAAAAATTCATTTTGGTACTTAGAAAATTGTGTGTCGATTTTGTGTCCTAATTTTCTGCAACATTAATTTGCACCCTATGATCGTTTACACAGAATTTAGTTACTTTCCGACAGGTTTTGATTTTCATTATCATATGTGCATACATTGCAAATGAAAACTTTTTAGAATAGTGTATCTCATTTTGTTTTAGTTTTAATACTTTTCGATAAATTTTATTATAAAGTTGTGTATCGTTTCATTTGTTGACTAGTACATGTAGTATACTAATCAGAAAAAAAAAATTAATATGTATCATGACCGTTTATTTTATTACTATTTTTGAAAACTTAAGGCCACTTGCCTAGTGCTTTTATGTTTTTTTTTTTTATCATGCAGTGATTACAAAAATAAAAAAATTCTCAAAAATTAATTTTCACTTGAACGTAAAATTATTTCAGCTGGCCCCTTAAACAAAATCTTTTCTAGTACAGTGGACGGCATACTAAACTCCGAATTATACACAAGACTAACAAAGGCCTTAGGCTCCTGACTTGGGACAGGCGCAAAAATGCGGCGGGGTTAAACATGTTTATAAGATCTCAATCCTTCCTATATATCTCTAGCCAATGTAGAACAGTAAACGCATAACTATACGCACATTAGAATTCAGTTCAAGAGAAGTCCGAGTCCGATGTCAGAAGATGTAACAAAAGAAAAAAAAAAATTACAATAATACATAAATAACAACAGACTACTAGCAGTTAACTGAAATGCCAGCTCCAGACCTCAATTAAACTGATTGAAAAATTATGTCTTCATCATATGAATATCAGGCACAATCCCTCCCGTTAGGGGTCTAGTATCATACTATTATAAAATATATGAGACGAACATAACCCGTGTCATGCCAACAACTGTTTTTAAATAAATGTGTTTAGTTCCGATGCAAAGACCCTATAAGTGAATCTAAATTGAAGCCAAGATGTAACAAAAGAAAATAAATAAAATTACAATAATACATAAATAACAACAGACTACTAGCAGTTAACTGACATGCCAGCCCCACACCTCAATTAAACTGATTGAAAGTTTATGTCTTCATCATATGAATATCAGGCACAACCCCTCCCGTTAGGGGTCTAGTATCATGCTATCATAAAATATATGTCATTAGACACAATTTCATGGTTTTTACATTAAAACATAATCATCTTTTATAAATGCTGACAACAGACAATTTGATCACAGTATTCAATTGTATCGTATCAAACAGCATGAACATATAATACAATAAACATGAAAATGAGTTGCACATTAGTTAGAATAACGTCTACATGATGTATTAAGAAATTAGTATGGCGTTCATTATCACTGGACTGGTATATGTTTGTTTAGGGGCCAGCTGAGGGAGGCCTCCGGGTGCGGGAATTTCTCGCTACATTGAAGACCTGTTGGTGACCCTCTGCTGTTGTTTTTTATTTGGTCGGGTTGTTGTCTCTTTGACACATTCCCCATTTCCATTCTCAATTTTAATTGAGAAATAGTAATACAGAAAGGGTATCGTTGTATTATTCGAAGACGAGAATGTATGCGTATACATTTATATAGACTGATTAAATTATTCTTTTAATAACGTCTATTCAGTATAATACATGTAATAACTGTACATATCACCCTGCAACAGAATAACAAATGCGGAAATTGTCTCCTTTCATCCGTTCTAAATAAAAACTGTTTGAATATAATCATGTATGATAATACACATTATATTAACTTTTAACTGCTAAAGATATAATAACGATGTAAATCTGGACAAGTGTTTGTTTTAGAAGGTAGCAACGCATCAACGTGATGCTGATTTAATGTCTAACTATGTCTGTCAATACCCACACATACTGAATATTCATACTTTAACAGTTTAAGAACCCACACATACTTAATACTCACACTTTATATACCTATATGGAGTTATTTTCTTTCAGAACCATAGGTCATTCTTTTTTAGAATCAACCCGGACGATACCATATTTCAATGAAATATGCTCCAAGGCATAAAATAATGACCTGTGTGAGATCATTATTTTCCTGGATAAAAGCACAATCTATTATTTACTTCAAAATTATAAAAATTATATTCGTCTGATAGTTTTTTGTTTGCCGATATGGGAATTTATTTTTAAAAGTTCAATCGATGATAGGTGTGAAAGATATCGTCATTGCCCGCATTTAATTTTAGAAACAAATAACGTATGAAGTTTTGGTAATTTATCGCTTCAATACAGAAACATAAACACTATATGTGAAATGAATTTTAATGTAGACAACTTCGTGTGTAAGATTTTGAAAATCTTATTGAGTCTCACTGAAAAGGTTGACTGATTTTTGATTACTTGCTTAACGTCCAGTGGAAAATATTTCATGCATGTTCAGGACGATACACACTGAATAGAAATCCTACTGTGACCAACATGTATATATATTCGTCTTCGTGTCAGTTCTTAACTTTTTTTAAATTGATGTATACCTTTTACTCTTAGACTATCAAATGATCAACTAATAAGATATTCTTATATTTTATAAACTAACATTCACGATACTCACAAAAGGGTCGGGTGTGGAGGGTATTAAAAAATTACCGAGGCACATGAGCATAACGGGAATTGATTGTCTTCTTGCGCATGTGTAATACATGTACATGTAGGCGTAGGAATTTTTGGCGCCAAAAAATTAGGTTGTAAAGTGACTGTTTTATATAGTTTATTCTAGCTGTACTTCGTACTGTAATCATCGTATTTTGTGAGTGCCGTTCACCGTCACGCTATGGATGACTTATAAAATAATGTGAAGCGTATCGTTAGCAATGGTTAGTAAAGAAGTTAATAGATCGCAGAATGAATTTTTATCTAAGTTGGACAGTTTATTTACTACTAAATTTCAAGTTTATGACCAACAACAGAAGGAACGTTCGGACGCACAGTTCAACCGTATTCATAATGATCTTTTATCAACAGACAGTTACAAATTTCAGAGAAAAAGTTGTAAGGATCAATTTAAGTTCAACCAGAAAGTGTCTGTCGCGTTGAAAGAAGCAGAAGCTGTTATTCATCCAAAAGACCCATCTGCCGCAAGGACTAAACAGAAGATACCTGAAGGTATTGAACTTTTAAATTATCGGCAAAAATTTGTAAAGATGGCAGAATCTTCAGAATGGGGGTGCAAATTGGTTCAGGAGTATACCGCAAACTTTGGCGTACGATTCAGAAGATAACAGAAAGATATTTCGAGCACAAACAGAGCGGAAAGGAAGATCAAAGCAGACAGAGTAAATAGGAGATCCCACCCTGACCCTTATGTAAAGCCAGCGAGTTCTAGTGGAAGCAGAGATAGACAGAAAGTATCAAGGAAACCTGGTGTTTGTGATAATTGGTACAAGCCTGGTCATTGGCAGAATGAGTGTCCTTAAAAGAAACGACCATAGATAAGTAAAATTTTTGATGAATGTTGTGATTTAGCTTGGGATTTGAGTTACAAATCAAATTTTGAGTTAGAAGGGGGGATCATTTTATTGAATTCTGCTCAAAAAGAGGTAAACGAAACAATGGTCAATTGTGTTAACGGTTCAGTCAGGTATGACGAAAGTAATGACCAGACGTCTGATCATTTAAATTTACAGGTGAACGTCTTGACACCAGTAGGTAAATTAAATAAGGCAATACAAAAATGGAAAGAGACGGGTACAAGTGAGTACATTTAAAAAGTAATAGAGCAAGGCTATGGTATACCATTTAAAACTCTTTCAGACAGTTGTGTTCTCAGAAAAAATAAATCATCTCTAGATAATTCTGCTTTTGTAAATGGTGAAATTTCTAAATTATTAGATGAGAAGTGTTTTTCAGAAGTACACGAAATACCGTATGCAGTAACTGATTTGTGCACAGAAAACAATATAAGTATTAAGACACAATGGATTCCTCGGGAACAAAATACATTAGCTGATAATTCAAGTAGATATTCAGATTGTGATGATTGGGGAATATATTTTGAGGTGTTTGAAATGCTTGATGAGCTTTGGGGAAAACATTCTATAGATTTGCTACTGATTATAACAGTAAATGTTTTAGGTTTAATTCAAAATGATGGTGCAAAGGTACTGAAGCTATTGACGCTTTCGCGCAAAATTGGCAAGGAGAAAATAACTGGTTGGCGCCACCGCCATATTTGATAGCCAAGGTCATTAGAAAAGTATGCAAAGATAGTGCGGACAGTACTCTTGTTGTTCCATTTTGGAAATCAGCTCCATTATGGACATTATTACACAATTCGAATTGCACTTTTGTTGAGACTAAAATGCGGCTTACAAAAAAAAAAATTAAATGTAAGAGGTAGAGGTAATAATTCTATGCAGTACTCGAGCTAGTCAACAACATAAGTTGTTGTTGTGTTTTTCTTTAAATAGTTGATTTTAGATGTATTAAGTGGAAAGAAGACATAATTATATCCTGATTATCTGTTAAAGGGATAATTCGCGAATTTTTACTTATCAGCTAATTATGTCCATAATACCTTAAAAAAACATATTCACCAAGTTTTATCTGGATATGAACAGCAATAAAGGAGAAAATTAAGAATTATTAATTTTATTTCTTCGAACTTCCTGACTTATGTGACGTAGTTTAAGTCTTTAAGCATGCCGGGAGTGGAAATAATCTCATTTTAAATCTTAATCGTTAATCATCTTATAACGCTGTTTAAAGCGCATAGACGACGTTTGGTGTAGCTATTAACCAACTAATAATTAAGATGGAACAGCGCTCAGCTTGAAAGTAGAATGTACGATTTATATTTTAATATTTTCTGAAATGATTATAGTGATACAAGTAAATCATATAAAATATTTTTTTATGATTTTTTTTTCCGACGGATATTTTGAACTTACATGTATAACTGGTAGTGTTTTAAAAATGTTTGTACTTTTTACCTTTTACGTCAGGCTAGTAAATATGTGCTGCTAGTACATTTGTAGTGTGCAAATATGGCCCCGCAAATACAATGTGTATTGTACTTTGACTCATAGTGACTACCTGTTGAATGCGTGGTTAAATTCAAGTTAATTAAAAGATTAGCATTTTGTATCTTTTGATCTTTACTCAGTGAATTTAAGCTGTCACGGTTCACTTTTCTAGGTGTGAACAACATTTCGTATGAATGATAAACGGGGGAATCTTAATATTTTTCATGAGCTCAGTTTAATTAAATATATTATTGACGCTGAATATTTTTTGTTAAAAAAAAAAATACTGAATTAATTTAATTGAATAAATTTTTGAATAAGGATGTCCTTATAAACACGAGTAAATGAATTAAAAATTCTAAATAAGAACGGTGACCTTGAATTTTTGAAATAGATAGTAATTACCAATTGCAGTTATATAAGTGGGTCGTTCAAAGCGATCTTCTTCTTTTTTTTTTAAATATTCAGGAAGTAATGTCCTTATCAAAATAATTTAATTCTCACCACGTACTAATTCTTCAGCTATTTGAACGAAAATATCAAAAATGTTGACAGAAAATTTAAAGGTCAACTTTGTCTTACTGGAAGGGAGGGAGAGCTCCAGACGTACTTACTAACAGACAATTTGAAAGCAGGCTTATGGCTTATCGTCAGTTTGTGTGCTGGGTCAGGAAAGGTCAACCACTTGACAAGAAACACAGAATAATCCTACCGGCTTGTGTAGTAAACATAATTAGAAAAGAGTTTCCATCGTTGGACAAGACAAGACAAGACAATATTTTATTTAAGTCTCACCTCTTCATTATATAAAACATACAAACAGTTGATAAAACAACATCATAAAACATACAAGAGCCACTCTAAAAAGAGTTATGAGAGACTATCTAAAATGTATATACAATATTTACACTTAAATTAGCTATATAAAATACATTTTCTTTTCAATAGAATGTCATTGCAGATTTTGGCAGTCTAAAAGTACATATTTTCATTTGTGAATAAAAATATAAATTTATCGTCATCAGACAATTGCATAAAATTAACATTAAATAGAGATGCTTGATAAAACAAATAACAACGCAAATCTTCATACACAGGACAATTCATTAAAACATGTTTTTCATCTTCAATTAAAAGATTTTCATTACAAATACTGTTATAACAAATTCTATTTTCAACTAAAAGACCTTCATACCTTCCGGTCTCAATTTTCAAAGGAGCCGTACCACTTCTAAATTTGGCATAGGCACTCCTATATTTACCAGGTATAATTTTTAATAAGTAATTTTCTTCACCAAATTCATTGTTGAACAGTCTGTAAGTACGTAGTTTACTACGCTCGTTTGACATTAAATCAATATACCATTGCTCTTTAAATCTATTGAAACAGATATTCTCAATATTTTTTATAACATGTTTATCAATAATCAAATTAGTATTACAAAAATGTTCCATATCAAGTTCTTTAAACTTTGTATGTACTCTGAAATTCCAATTTTTCAGTCTATTATTGCATATATTATTTGCCCATATAAAAACTTTTTTGTTTATTCTATTATCACACATTTTTGTAAATCTACTATAAGTTCTAAAAATACATGTCCATTGTTTTACAATACATGGCATCCAGCCCATATCACCATATAGGGCTAAGTTAGGTGTGTACTTTCCAACACCCGTGAAAAAACGCATTGCCCTATTTTTTACAGCATTTATACAAGAGTATTCTTTACTTCCCCATATCGCAGCACCATATTCAATTACAGACATAACAAGAGTGTCAAAAAGCTTAGTAAAAGTAGAATATTCAAAACCACCATTTGCTTTACATTTAGCAATTAGTAAACCTAACGATCTGCTGGCTGATTTTGCTACAATTTTTGCCATCTCGTTATAATCCAAAAACTCATTTAATAATAAACCAATATACATATATTTTGATACAATATCTAACTGGTTTCCGTTCAACATAAATTCAAAATTTGTTTGTGTCACAGATTGTGTTCTAAAATGAACAATTTTTGACTTTTCCATATTTACAATTAAGTCATTTACATTACACCATATACTTAAAACATCTAATATTCTTTGAAGGTCATTTTCATTTTCGGCTAATAAAACTACATCGTCTGCATATAACAATATACAAATCTTTTCACCATTTACATTTATACCAATATCTAAGCTCTTGATGTCATCAACTAAGTTATTTATGAAAATATTGAATAATAACGGCGATAATATGCAGCCTTGTTTTAGGCCAGAATTTACTCCAAACCAATCAGTCAAATTGCCATTTATCTTGACACAAGATTGAACATTATAATATGAAGAATGTAAAGCATTTAACATTTTGGTACTTAAACCTAAGGATTCTAATTTACTAAACAACAAATTACGATTAACCCAGTCATATGCTTTTTTTAAATCTACAAATGCACAAAATGTTGAAAGTTTACAAAGTTTTCTGGTTTCAATGATAGTTGTTAAAGTTGATAGATGGTCTATGGTACTGCGACTCTTTCTGAAACCATTCTGTTCGTCATTGATCACTTCAAGTTCGGTAAGTTTTCCGGTCAGACGTGCATTTAGGACGCCACAGTATAGTTTATACGCCACTGGTGCTAGACTTATTCCTCTATAGGACATCGGATCTCTGGGATCTGCCGTGGATGACTTGGGGATCGGTGTAATGATACATTTATTCCACATAGCTGGCACTTTACCGGAATTATAACATATATTAAAAACACGGATAAGCGCATTCAATGCTGTAGGATTTTTATATAATTCAACTGGAATATCATCAACGCCAGGATATTTACCACATTTTGATATTTTCACTACATTATACACTTCGCTACTGATAATTTCACCATCTAAAATTTCATCACAAATTATATCACTATTACAATTTTCTATTTCATTACTACATGTAATACTAGTATCGCTATTTTTATTTAACATTTCTTCAAAATCATATTTCCATTTATTTATAACTATATCCTTATCATTACATATTGATCCATCATTTAATTTGATTGGAATAGTATTTTGACGCTCGCTCCCTACTCCGATCCTGCCAATTTTCCGCCAAAATTCTTTTGGGTTTCCTTGCGAATTAATTAATTCCTCTTGCATTGAATGCCAATATTGACGTTTTTTGGATGGGGTATACGAATGATTCAAAGAATGTGAAAGTGACACTTCAGACTGAATAGTTCTAAAATCATTTAAACGATTTACCAATACAATTTTTCACCGAATGTTTCAGATTCATTTCATTATTTGTGTATTAATAAACCTATTTATGAATTATTTCAATTTGAGGTCTAATTTTATAGATTTCATGTTGTATTAACATGAAGGTTTGGTCTACCACAGTACCACGGAGCGTTTATATGATTTGACCCGAGATCCTCCCAAAATGTTGGTGGGTTCTTGTTGTGCAACCTAAACCAGTTTTCTATGATGTGTTTTTCATCTCTTTGTTTGTCTTTTGAACGTTTATTGGTTATTTTTTGCTATGACGTTGTCAGTGTGTTTTTTAATGCTGCATATGACTATCCGTTTTGGTACCTTCTGCCTGTTTACAAACAAGACCATGAAACTGAATATTGGAAATGTATCATGCTACTACAAAAGAAAAAGCACTAATGGATTGTCCTAGAAACATATTTATTGAGAATAATAATGGTCTATAAGCAGTTACATTTATTTCATGTTTGAAGCGGTGCATTTTTTAAAATTTAATTTGACTTTTACCAAGAAATGCATTGTAGCAAAGGGGAAGAGTAATTGTGGTCTAGTGTCAGATACTCGAAAACAATGGAATTTAACAGAAAAGGAAACAAATAACGGACTTTGACAAAAATGGAGAGGGCTTTTGATACCTTTTCTCCCGACATATCATCCTACAACAGCTTAAAAGCTTGAAATGCCAGCGATTTCGCGGGAGTGTTTTAGTGCACTCAAAATCTTATATTGATAGAAATGACAACTCCTTTAAATAATTGAATGTACGTGTACAGGAAGACAAACGATTACCGCACGTTCTAGAGACATGCCACGAAATAAGTAACATCTTCGTGTCATAATTGCACATGCTTGTCTCTTCACATACAAGTAAACGCAAATTTTCTAATAGGCAAAATATTTCGTAAATGCGCCCGCTCATATCGGAAATAGGACATGACAGTATGAAAGATAGTCATCTGTAATCTCTCGGTTAAATTCTCTAGGATTTACTCCAAACAAAGTTGTAAAATGATGCAGTATGTTTTTTCTTTCTTAAATTATTCATCACAACTCAAGACCGCATATTAAACGTAAATTAAACATTTGCTAAGCAAATAAAACAAACTGACAAAACATTATGTAAGCTATTAAGTACAAAAGCATTGTCGGATCCAGGGGTAGTGGTTCCGGGTGTTGGAACCTCCGTTTTTTTTTTGGCCGATCAATGCATTTGAAGTGGGACATATAGTTGGAACCCTCCTTTTTTAAGGTAAACGGACAGAAAGTCACAGGACAAAAAGTCACAGGACATAAAGTCACAAATTTGGTAGGACAAAAAGTCACAGGACAAAAAGTCACAAATAATCTGTTGACAATTATTTGAATATATAAGAAAAATATCTTGAAATATTTACTTTTTAATACATATATTCATATTAAAGTGTAGGAAATGTGTCATTATACTTGAAAAATTAAGATTTATTTAATTTTAATCATGCAAAGGGTATATTTCTTGGCACAATGAAGCAATTTAAGTGCAAAGCCACGGTGACATTTTGTTTTTTTAACAATTATTTGATCATCTTTAATATTTTTTTGATAAATTTTGTTTACAATGTTGGTTTATATACAATAGTTATAAAAAAATACAAAAATATTTTTGTGGAAATAAGTGTTTTTTATTCAAAGAAAATATTCAGAAAAAATTAATTGTGACTTTTTGTCCTGTGACTTTTTGTCCGTGACTTTTTGTCTGTGACTTTTTGTCCTGTGACTTTCTGTCCTACATTCTTTTTTAATATGGCTGAATCCGCCCCCGAAAAGTAAAATTGGAATTTGAAGAAAAAAATCATTTTACATGGTACAGTACTAGATAATCTTCTACACATAAATTTTGAAACAGAAGTCAAAATTAATAATTTACGGACTTAATTATTTCTGTCTTTGCACATGTCAGAATTAATCAGCCTGTAGATATAAATTTTAAACTCTTAATTTCATGTTTTGACGGCTTTGTGTATTTCAATCAGGTTAGGGACATACATTGTTAACAGGATGTATAATACACCTGACAGCATTTTCGATGGCACTTTTACCTGTGCACACCTGGGTGAAACAGCTGGGAAGTGATGCATGTACCTGAATTGCGTAATGTCACCAGTTTATTAGCCCGCAGGAAGTCCCTAGAATACCTGAATGTGACACTATTACATGACCTCTGGCAATAATTCAAAAGATCGTCGGTTTTCATATTAGAAGTACCCGAAATGAATAAAATCTATTACATATAAAAGATTTTTTTTGGCAAGCATTTCGAAAAGTCTAAAGCCGCTACAGATACCTTTTAATCTCTTTGTAAGAATATATTTATGCTTTTACAACTTCCAAATTAGTGTCCGCCCCACTAGATGTATTCCTATCTTTTATCTTGTTATCATAAATTTAGGAAGAAAAAATACTCCTACTACGATTGACCATAAATCATTACAAACTTCGCTAGCTTAGCTGTCGACATTTTATATCCCGAAACTGCTCAGCCTTAACTTGTAGGACTACGCAACTGCGTTGACCTAGTAGACAGCTATAAAGCATAACAAGGGGGCGGTAAGATCTATTAAGTTTCCACACGAATCGGGGAAGACATATGCTCCCATCTACCTATCAGCTCTCCAACCTTTTATATGGCACAATATGGAAAAGGATGGGGGGGGGGGGGGGGGGGGGGGGTAAACAGCATCTGTTATCATACTACATGTAAATAAATAAAGTCTTATTTTTAAACCATTATTATATTAAACAATGACCCTTTAAATGTTTTACGTAATTTTTTATGTATACATAAGTTTTTTTGCACCTAAAAAATATATACTTCATATCAGAGACATATAATATAATATAATTGTATTATATGTCTCTGACTTCATTGAACTTGTAAATTTACGACAGAAAGACACAGAACAAAACGCCATAATTCAGTTTCGAGTTTATTTTTCTTTAAACGAGAAAACGTACTACTAAACTAATTAATTATTTTTTGGTTTGTTCTTGAAATATTATTTTTAAAGCAAGTTTTAAACAGAATTTATTAAATAAATATCAATGACATCAAATAATTGTTATAAAATCAAAATGCCAAAGTGGCTAGGTACCTTAAATGGCTTCATTGTCCCTAGAAATATATATCCTTTGAATGATTGAAATCATATATCTTTTTATCTTAAGGCTTGTAAACAAGTTCATAAACTTAAAATGTAATAAATAATATAATATTTGAAGATGTTTTTCCTGTATATATTCAACAATTTTTTGTCTGTGACTTTTTATCCGTGTACTAAACTTCTACTTGTAAACAACAAAATCTGTTACTAATCTGAGACTACTATAACACATAGTTATAGTAGTCTCAGTACTAATGCATGAATGCAGAAATACTGAACTATATTAATCTGACAATTTCCTTTCAACCAGGCTTGGAACGAAATAGCAGTAAAAACATTCATGAGAAAAAAAATCATAATTACTATCAAATTTCCATCGATATGCTTCAAAATGGTCTTCACACACTTTCTTGAACTTGTTGTGAGTTGGTGCGTGTTATGTTAAGGTTAATCATCCACGTCTGGTACAACTCTTTTTTTGCAGGATCTGGGAAAGTGTGTAAGCTTATGCCATGTGAACTCCGAGTTGAACATCCGTACGCTTGACAAGTCTTTTTGATACTGAATATACGATATGCCATGCTTGTTTTTTGGCTTTGTGGTATTCAGATATTTTATTCAAATATACTCATCACGTGACGATTTGTATCGGAGATGCCGTCAAAATGGCGATAAGTCGAGAAGTGATAGTGGGATTTTAATTTTTATTTTAATAACTTATCTAGAAGAATTGAACAATAATTTTAATGAATATATGATTATTTATATCAAATAAACATAATATAAAATTTTCATTTTTTTGCGAAGTTTCCCTTTAATAAAATGTATTGCTATTCAAAAGACAATCTTTCTGAATATTTCATTCAATTCAATTAAAGTTGTTGAAAAAATAACCAATTTTCCGCCAGCCATTCCGCAATAGAAATGTCATTACAAATAGAAAAAAAAACATCCCCCTTTTCCATAAACTAAATTACTTACAATACGTCTTGTATTTGTCATACACCGTTATCGGATGGTAACAATAAATTTGTGTCTTTCTTCATGCAGTTGCAGTAATATTTTTATTGTGTAATGATAATAATTATTAAGGTTTATATATCTAGATTAATAAGTGAGTTTTATTTCACATTCTAAATGAGCGTTGGGTGTATTAAAACCTGAACGCATTAAAAAGGAATATCCCACTATAGAAATATGTACACAAACATATAACAAGCAGTATAAGTGTATAAGTTAAACATGTGAAAGAACAGAAATTCTTTTTTATTAGACGACTAACAAGACGTTTATATATGAAATAATTGCTTTCATTAAAAGAAATGGAAAAAACTTAGTTGTAATATGGAAATTATTCCCTCCGACTAAAACTAACTTTCTGAAACAAGGATTTCAATATCGTAATATAAGCATTATTGTCTCGCTCATAAAATTTCAAGCCTTGAAATGAGGTAAATCCACAAGATGATGTTGTAGATTTTGTCAAGTACACAGGTACAACTTGTCGTTGGTCCGAATAAAAACTGTCGTTAATGTTTGAAATGTTTGATATATCCGGCCATGTATCACGAATAAATTCGCTTGACAAGAAAATAAACATTATTTTCGAGGTATCAATTCTTGTATTAATAGTCTCTCTAAAATTATCATCACAGTTTTTCACCAAGATAAAGTCAACGATTGCAATATTTTCGCCTAATAATTCGTAAATAGTTTCCTTAAATGTTTTCACACTACATTCATCGACAATATTTGCAAGGATTACTACGTCTGCATCTACAAAATTATACATTTATAAATTGGTTTATTAGTTATGAATATACATGTACATGTGTATGAGCAAAACAGAAAGATGCATGATTTGTAGTCTTATAGGCATGATTCTTTTTAATAATTGTTACTGGCTTAGAACTATCTTTTAGAAACTGCGAGTACTCATTATTCTCTACTTAATGTCTTTTAGTTGTTTGGATGTTTGAGTAGCCATTCATTATGTGTTTTTCTAGGCTGCTTTTCTATGTAATAAGTAAAGCCTTCTTCAACTGATTGTTATAGTTTGATCTTATTTTGTACTGTTATACTAATGTCCCAGATAAGGGAAGGGTTGGAGCCTACACACAAGTTTTTCCTTGCTACATTAGATAGGTGTTTGTCTCTACTTATGAGCCTGCGATTTAGTGATTGCTGTATTTTGCTGTTTTTCGTATTAGTCGTTTCTGTGACTTGTCTATAGGTGTTACTGTTTACTTTAACCTATTGTTCAACCAGATTGTAAAATTGACAATACAACTTGGACATTTAAATTGACCAGTTGGTATTGTTATAGTTGGGTCGACCTTGATGCTACCTGTACATTTTTGTATTCACCTAACCCATTGGCAACTTTCAGCATTTTAGAATTTTAGAAACATCATCAATATTGGGAATTTTAAACAATGCAACCAGACATATGTTCTTCCCTTTCAATTTTATAAAGAAAACTGTCGGGAAAAAAGCATGCTGAACGTTTGCCAATACTGTTCCAGGTTGGGGGAGGATTTGGTATCAACAAACTAGTTGAACCCCATCACATTATATACACGCTTGTCCCAAGTCAGTAGCCTGTAATACAGTGGTTGTTTTTTGTTGCTGGTTTACATATTTATTGTTTGTTCATTAATTTGTACATATATTAGTCTGTCAATGTTCTCGTAAGGATTGTTTAACATTGATTTTATCATTACAGTGATTTTTATAGCTGACTATGCTTGATGAGCTTTAGTCATTGTGGAATCGAAGGTCGTACGGTAATCTAAAATTGTTAAATTCTGTGTCATGTTATGAAGAGTTGTCATACAAAAGTTTTTTGATAAGCATATCAAAATATGTTTTCCGAATAAAATATTCCGACATTGTAAAGATGTATATTTTCTCATTAAACTGAAACTACATATTTGTTACCTTTTGGGCAGGTTTGCTGTATTACAATTAACTCCAATAAGATACTTTTTCATAATTTTATGTATGTACTTGAATCAATATAGGTAAATAAGTCATACACGCTCGTTGATCGCTGACGGTGATATTTTAAAGTCTTTTATAGCTGACTATGCGGCTTTGTTCATTGTTGAAGGCAGTACTATGACCCATAGTTGTTAAACTTCGTCTCATTTTGATTCTTGTAAAACGTTGTCAGATTGGCCATTATACCACATCTTCCTTTTTTTACGTTAGGTTGCTATATGAAGTCAATTGGTCTGACTATTTTTAACCACTTATAACTAATATTTACCATTGCACAAATCCCCGAACTTGTTCTTAGTTTGCACTATGACGTTTTCCGCATCACATATGTCTTTATCATCGATGCTTATAGATTGATTTTGCTGAGCTATTCCAGCGTTATCTTTGTCAGTCTCTTGCAACTCCATCGATTTCAAAATTTCAGTTTTTGTTTTGTCATCAATATCATAATCTATATGATCCATTTCAACATCGTCAGTAGTCAACTGAAGTGAGGCTGTTACATCTGGTTGGTCTAAATATTTATAACACTTATTTAACAGTTAGAGATAAAGACAGGTTAAATTTTCCATAGAATACCTAGATTGAACTGAATTTCAGTTTGTTCTGTTTCAAATTGGTGTTCTGATCATTCAAATTTTCAAATTGTTTTTAAATCGGTTTCCTTTTTTCCATTTTTTATAATTCAAGAGAGGCAAAAGATACCAACGGAACACTGGACAATGAGCCGACAAAGCCATGTCCAAAGTAAAAGAAAAAAAATACCATTCAACCAATTAACAACAGAACACAACATACAATATAGAAAACAAAAGAGTGAGCAACACAAAACCTTACAAAACTAAGTATGCACTCTGCAAGGGTATGTAAATTTTGCTAAACATGTTGCACCTATCGTGTTGCTAGTATGGAGAAAAACCCGTTAAACTTGTTTGCGGTTGGTTACATTTCGGTTGAAATTGTATTTACGACCTGGTTTTTATAAAAAATATTTGAAAAACTTCTGTACATCAATAGTCTATCTTGTAAAGTCTCCCAAACAAATTTTGGAGACTTATTGTTTTTCTCAGGTTTTATTATTTTTCTTTTTCTTCTTCTATTTCTTCTTCTTTTTCTTCAGCCACTTTAAAAATGGACTTGTCCGCAGCGGTTCTCCAAAATCGCTTGTTAGATTTACTTAGGATTTCATAAAATGTTAGACTGATATGTCTAGGGGAGCCATCAATCTTTTGTTTGTGCATTGAGGTCTATAAAGGGGTATTTTTTGGGGCATAAAGACGGGAGGGGTTTACTATAGACCCCAAATAACTTTAACTTGAAAAATGTAAGTGATAGACACACCCAGTCTTCAGAAATGATTACAGGACAATAGAACAAATCATATGAAATATATGGTGAGTCCCTTGGGGTCACTCCCATCCCCTTCAAGTTAAGAATATACTATAATCTTGTAAACGATCAAGATCCCCACCCTAAACCATATATATCATATATATATTCTTGTATGGGACAATAAAACAAATTAAATGAAATAAAAGGCAAGTCCCTGGAGGTCATCCCCACCCCATTCAATTTGAGAATGTGCTATTATCTTCCGCACCCTAAACCATATATATTCTTGTATAAGACAATACAACATAACAAATGCAACAAAAGGGAAGTCCCTTAGGGGTCACTCCAATCCCTCCTGTTTGAAAATTTGTAAACGGTCAAGATCCCCACCCCTAAACCATATATATTCTTGTATGGAACAACAAAACACACTAAATGAAATACAAGTACAGTCAATGGGGGTCACCCCATCCCCTCATGTTTGAAAAACTATTAATTGGTTGAGATCCCCACCCTTAAAGCATATATGTTCTTGTATGGGACATTAAAACAAATCAATTGAAATGAAAGGCAAGTCCCTGGGGATCACCCCACCCCGTTCAATTTGAAAATGTGCTATAATCTTATAAACAGTCGAGATCCCCACCCCTAACGCATATATATTGTTGTATGAGACAATACAAAAATCAAATGAAATAAAAGGGAAGTCCCTGGGGTCGGCTCCACTCCCTCATGTTCGATAAAATGTAAACGGTCAAGATCCCCACCCCTAAACCATACATATTCTTAAATGGGACAACAAAACAAATTAAATGAATATGGGACCATGGGAATGGCTAATTACGGGAGGTTTGTTTGGGAGATTTCGTAACAGCATCCTATTACAATTACTTTTTGTTTATATTGTGTTATGTTTCTAATTAGTATTATTATTCTTATTACTGTTTTAATATGTAACGCGCGTTTTGTAACGTGCTAGGACATGTAGGAAGTAATCTTGTTCATTTATTTACCAACCAATGCATATGTAATAGTGTGTTGTAGTATGCAATAAGATTAAAGAAGAATATTTTACATCATCGCTGTATGTTTTAAATATACAATGCAAACAATCATTCCATAACGAGAAATATAAATAACTAAAACACACCCGCGAAATCGCGGGCATTTAGAGCAAGGTTTCAAGTACCGGTATATAGACTGTTGTAGGATGAAATTTTGTAAAAGATTTTATGTCTGGAGAATTTCAGAAAAGGTATCAAAAGCCCTCCCCTTTTCCGTTATTTGTTTCCTTTGTGTCCAAATCCATTACTTTTCGCGTTTTTGGCCTCAGACAACAGTTATCCTTCCCCTTAGCTACAATGCATTTTTTTTGGAACAGTAAAATTAAATTAAAAATTTTGCACCGCTTCAATCATGAAATTAATATAAGTGATTATAGACCATTTTTATACAATTGGAAAATAGTATTATTCTGATAAAACATGATTATAGGACCAGTGGTGAATCCAGGGGGGGGGGTTCCGGGGTTGTACCCCCTTTTTGGGAGACGATTAATTTGAATCGGGACATGTGGTTGGAACTCCCCTTTGTCCTGGGTTTTAAAATGGCTGGATCCGCCCATGAGGACAATCCGTCACTGCTTTTTCTTTTGAGAGCCCTATTAACATGCCAATGGTAGCATTTTAATATCGAATAAATGACTAAGGCTAATTTCTAACCTTCTTTCGTTTTGGCCAAATCACTTTTTACACTTTCAACAATAAATGTTTTTCACAGGCTTTACTTATTTCAATATATATGTGCAACTGATGTGACCCTGTTAGTAAACATTTCAAAGAAAACAGGAGACAGAATACTTAGGAAGCTTACTTATTGGGAACTACATCAAGTTTCTTTATATTATAATAGTATAATCATAGTAAACATGTCGATAAACGCGAAAATAATTGTCCTCCGAGTACTGTGGATTCATTTATTTCCGTGGGTACCAATTTTCGTGGATTAAGGAAAATTTGCATGTTCGTGGATATTTGATTTCGTGGTTTTGCAGAAATCTGCTAACTAGCCTATAGAAAATGTGATATTCGTTGAACATTTAATTTCGTGGTTTACCTGTTCCCACGAATACCACGAAAATTGATATCCAACGAATAATAATGAATGTACAGTATCATGTATAAGTTAAAAACTGGAAGTAAAAGTCGGTCTGATGACGGAAACAAAATCTGGATTTTTTTTCTTTCGTTTTTTTCCAAAAATAACTCAATCTGAATAATCATAAGAATGGATAACAAATGCGACTATGCATGGTAACTATAGGACACGGAGGCATAATGATGATTTCATTGTGGAAGGAAGAGAAGCGACACACAGAATAAGGTCTTCTCGTTTATTAGTATAGATAGTATAGATGCTTGGTTTTTTATATTTGTTAAATTGCATGAAGCTGCACATATTTTTAAACAGTGGTGTAACATGTTCCTTCATTTATTTCACACCATTAGCAACAATCCATATAGTATAACTAATAAGTAATTTTAAAAGATCTTTCCAGTGGAAGGTTAATCAAGGAAAGCATATTGATCGCAGGAAATGTAAAGTGTTAACTTTATTTTTCTAGCACTTCGATACCACTGCTGGCAAACGGTTTGTCCCCGTTCATATCATCATCTCAGAAGTCAGTGTGTCAGTGAAAATATGATTTTTAACATACTGTTCGGAATCCCTCCAATGATGAATTGAATGGTTTAAAAAAAGTAGGTCCTAACTCTGTCAAGAAACTTGACCTTAGGAAGCGCAAATTGCTCAAGACTTGTTTTGTCTCACGCAATGGACAAAAGTGCCTTTAATTTTCTCTAGATTTTCATAATATTAATAACATAAAAAATATAAACGTGTAAAAGACAGTTTCATCCAAATCTTCACGTATTGACATTGAACATTTCCGAAATTTTTTCAAAGCCTAAAGACAGGTGAAACTGGATTTTGACATAGTTATGAACTTGATAGAATTCATCCAATACGATGTTTAAGAGCAATCCTTACTCAATTAAAAGTTTCCAATTTCGATTTTAAAGTTTTCAAAATATGAAACTTTGGCAATTGACTTCAGCAGCAATTGTTAACAGTAAATACATTTTGAATATACTTGAAATATGTACTGTGAATAATTTATTTTAGAAAATAATAGATATTTTAAGTGTTATCTTTAGTATTCTAGGATAAGTAGGTTTAAAAAATATTTACCGGACAGTGAAAGAAATACAATACAAGAATCAATTGTTTTCATTAAAAGTTCTTTTTTTTTCTTTTAAAAGAGGGACAAAAGATACCAAAACTCATAAATCTTAAACAAAGCGACAACGCCATGGCTAAACATGAAAAAGACAACCACCGTCTCAAAAGTCCTTTTGCTAATTCCCGTAATTGCCCTGTATTTAGAGACCCTTTTTTTTTTAACTTGTCTCCCTTTTGAGAGACATCAATTTTTATTAACAATGGAGAGCTAGCAGAAACAGCAAATTAACCTGTGTGAAATGTGAGTAATCTTTAAGGTTTTAAAATCTTTTGTTTACATTAATTTGCTGTTAAGCTAAATACTTACGACATCAGAAATTATTTTTCATGAAAAATTAGTTAAACCGCCGATACATCATTTTCAATTCATCATACTTTGCATGGAAAAAGCAAATATTGTCCGATATAGAACCAGTCTAAGATTGAAAAAGGGAAGTAATTTGTTTAAAAAATGTGTAAATACAGAACCAAATCGGTAATTGGCAAATGGACTATTAACATTGTTTTTTAAAGTAAAATTTGTGTTCATTTTGCCACTTAACGATATAAATTTTACTATGTAGTCACTTTGTTAACTAGAAGGCTGGATTTAAACATTATTTTTGTATGTTTATAAACCTAAATGTGAAATGAGTTATTTGATCCTCCCAAAATAGAGACTGAAGACAATAACAAGGGAAAAATCAAAACCCGGAAGTCGAAGTACTACTGTCAACGTCTCAACAAATACATAAACGACTTAAAGATCGATGAATTTAAGTAAATAACGCGAGAAGATAAAGTCAGGTTTTCAAGAAAGGTAAGCACACCCTGCGCAGATACGGCACTGTCAATTGAGGTATACTGTTATGGATGTTTGTATTCGAAAAAACATCTCAATCATTAATGACAAAAGCAAAGGAAAAAAGACGATTGGAACACATCTGATATCCTCTCTGACATATCAATATTTCATGTCAGTAAAACGATTCTAAAGTTTCGACTGGACAAAAAGGATTGAGTACTTTGAAACCCTGGTGTCACAGCTGCCTTTTTACGACAAGTGTATATCACGGAAGTTTCAATTAAACAAAGAACAGGTACACAAAAAAAGAATATCTAAGTTTTGTAAATTCTATTTTATAAAAAGCAGAAGATACACATAACAAAAGATTAGTCTTCGAAATTTGATATGTACATAAGAAAATCAATTATGATTCATTTGGGAATTTGATTTTAATTTTGGTATAGTTTGCCTCATATTTTCCATCATTCGGTCGATGCTATTATGGATGAACAAGTGCCCATAACATAATGTATTTTATCAAACAATTGATAAAATAATGAAAATCGTTTTGAATATTGGCTTAGACGGCCCGAGTTAGACACAATCAAGCTAACGATGTCGTCTGAAATACAGAGATAGTTCACCAGACACGAAGATGAACTCAATATGAAATATTTAGAAACTCATCTACATCATATTATGAAATCTCATATAGACATATTTCAATTCAGCTACAGATAACATGCGGTTTTTTTTGCAGGTTTATTCAACGATAAAACCAGGTCCTGCCCATTATATTCTTCTAAAATGGCTGTCCTAAGTCAGAAATATCACAGCTGCAATATACTTTAGAGTTTGATGTTTTATTTTATTTCAATTTTTGTAGTAATAAAATTAAACATACCTGACATATGGGTGTCTACATCTAGTGTTACTGGTCCACTTGTTGTTGTGCCAGCATCATTTGTTGCTTCGCAAAAATAATTCCCAATATCTGACATGTTTAAATCTTTTATCGTCAATGAATGACGAATGCTTCCTTGCATAGTATCAGTTTTTGTTTGTTTCAAAATTGTCCGTCTTCCCTCTTTGTCCTCTTTTAACCATTGAATGTGTATCACGGTGTTATCTGCATGTATTCTGCATCCTATTGATATGTATTGTCCTAGTGAAAACGATAGGACATGTTTGTCGACTATGATCCTCGGTTTACCTAATAGTAAAGTATCCATTGAAATTAATAAGCTAAATACGATCAATAAAGAAACGGATATCATACATTTCATTTTCTAAAATGAATTTTACATAAAAAAAAGTAATTATCAACATCTTCATACAAGAGAGGTAAAACAAGGTTAATTCAGCATTTTTTCAACATATTTTAAAAATACAGACTAGATAAAAAAAAGTTTTGAATGTATGTATATGAACTACATGTATTTGTTGAGTGGTATAAAAATGATACAAGCACATGGAGCTGAATGACAAATTGATAGTATAACAACTATTAAATATATCGTGTTTTAAGACGGAATCAAAGTATGAAATACTGTTCATGTCAAAAACCCAATAAAGGAACGCATTAACATTATATTTAACGCGATGAAATCACATTTAACACGATAAATACAGTTTTAACGAGGTGAAATAATTTTTAACGCGTGTTTTTAATTATTTAACGCGTTAAGCGCCCGACTACAAAAAATGACCGAAAATACTTTTTTCTTGCGCCTTAACAACGTTTTAAGGCGTCTGATTTTACTCGAAACGAACTGAATGAAATGGCCATATGTGTCACAACTTTGTCAATTACCGCGATAAGTTTATAGATTTTCAGCACACTTTTAATATTATCGTCATTAATTAATTATCGCGTTAAACGGAGGTGTAACGTGCTAAATGAGTATTTCTCGCGTTAAAAGAGGGTTAAACGTATTAAAAGAAGGTTAACGCGTACAAAGGAAAATAAAAATGCAACTGTAACTTTTATTCTTTATTTTTATTTCTTACTAAGTCGGGCTTTTTTTCGCCACGCAATCATTCATTTTCTACATATTTTACCTCTGAATATTGTTTTGTAATATGGCATGTACGGAGAACTTATTATTTACCCCCTCTTCCTAAAATAGGCGCTATTATTAGTGCCTTACATGTAAAGCTGAAAAAGACTGTCTCTCTGTTCGTCAGTTTCTCTGTCCGTTATCAGATCTGAATTTTGTTCAAGGTCATGATTGTCTTTCTGATATTATTTGATTCTAACTAATTTACATTGTGCCATAAATCAAATTTATTCGTTCAGTGTATGTTCATTAGTTTTCTTTTTTATATGTTATTTGATTTAGTTTAGCAATTTCAATTGATATTTTATAGTGTGTCTTTCTATGTTGTGATATTACACTATTGTTTAAGGTTGGATAAAGGTTGGTGCTGATTAAAACGTTTAAACCCTCTGCATTTGTTTGCACCTGTCCTAAATCTAAACCTGATACCGTTGTTCTCGTTTGTTCATGTGCTTCATAAGTGTTTCTCAATTTTAGCTCACCTGACCCAAAGCTTTGCTTATCACTTGGCGTCCGTCGTCGTCATCGTCCGTCGTCGTCGTCGTCCGTCGTCGTCGTCGTCTGTCGTCGTCTGTCGTCCGTCGTCGTCGTCGTTAACTCTTACAAAATTCTTCTTCTCTAAAACTACAGGGTCAAATTTAACCAAACTTAGCCACAATCATCATTGGGGTATTTAGCTTAAAAATTGTGTCCGATGACCCGCCAAACATACCAAGATGGCCGCCATTGCTAAAAATAGAACATAGGGGTAAACTGTATATTTTGGCTTATAACTCTGAAACCAAAGCATTTAGAGCAAATCTGACATGGGGGTAAAATTATTAAATAAGTCAAGATCTATCTGCCCTGAAATTTTCAGATGAATTGGACAATGGGTTGTTAGGTTGCTGACCCTGAAATGGTAATTTGAAGGAAATTTTGTCCGTTTTCGATTAATATCTTGAAAATTATTATAGATAGTGATAAACTATAAACAGCAATAATGTTCAGCAAAGTAAGATCTACAAATAAGTCATCATGATCAAAATAGTCAGTTGACCCCTTAAGGAATTATTGCCCTTAACAGTAATTTTTTAGCAATTTTTCGTAAACTTTTGTAATCTTTAAAACTACTGGACCAAATTTCACCAAACTTAACCGCAAGAATTTTTAGGGTTTCTAGTTTAAAGAAATGTGTGCGGTGACCCGGTCAACCAACCAAAATGGCCGCCATGGCAAAAAAAAAACATAGGGGTAAAATGTAGATTTTAGACCCATTAAGGAGTTATTGCCCTTTATAGTGAATTTTTAACCATTTTCATTAATTTGGTAAATTTTGGTAAGTTTTACAAAATGTTTTCCTCTATAACTAAAAGGTCAAGTTCATTACAGATAGGCAAAATTGTAAGTAGCAAGAATGATCGGTAAAGTATGATCTACAAACACACCATCACCAAAACACAGTTTTGTTATGAATCCATCTATTTCCTTTTTTTAATATGCACATAGACCTAGATGAGCGACACAGGCTCTTAAGAGCCTCTAGTTTTTTTTTATAGATTAGAATGTTGGCTTTCCTGTTTGAATGGTTTTACACTAGTCATTTTCGGGACCCTTTATAGCTTGCTGTTCGATGTGAGCCAAGGCTACACGTTTAGGTCATTAGTTCATTCCCGAGTGTGCTAAAATGTTATCGTCTTCATTAGTGTCATCTTTCTGTGTTTGTGGTGGAATATTTTCATTTGAAGCACTTGTATTGATAGTAAATCGCGTAAAGCGATGCCTTCAGAGTTTATGTTGTTCAAGATACCTATTACAAATAGGACATTGGAACTTGTATTGGTTTTAGTTAACAAATTGTGTTTGCTATTTTATAATCTGGTTTGTTAAACATGTTAAAGAAAATGATTTAATCGTGACGAAATTTAATATCTTCATTATCCTGCTCGTCTGCAATTTCCAGGACACCACGATACTCCAAAAAAAGTGAAAAGATAATAGTATTCGTTAGCAACATTATTCAATAACTCCATCCAACGATGTTTTAACGCGTTTAACATCTAAACGATGTTTTAACGCATTTAAGGATGTTTTATCGCGTTAAAGGATATAACATCTAAACGATTGTTTTAACGCATTTAAGGATGTTTTATCGCGTTAAAGGATGTATTAACGCGTTAAAAAACGTACTTGTGTTGAATTTAACACGTAAAAAGTAAAATCACAAACATACTGAACTCAGAGGAAAATCAATTCGGAAAGTCCATAATCACATGGCAAAATCAAATAACAAAACGCATCGAAAACGATGGACAAGAACTGTCATATTCCTCACTTGGTACAGGTATTCTAAAATGTAGAAAATGTTGGATTAAACCTAGTTCTATAACGCTAACCTTCTCAATTTAATGACAGTCTCGTGAAATTCCGTTATATTTACATTGATGCGTTAATTAACAGACACAATAAATAAAATAGTCAAAATATGGGTACATCAGTCATCATCGTATAACAATTTTAAAAGGAACAATTCAACAGAACACAAAAACATCTACTATCTGTAAATGTGAATCATTATGACACGTGTGGCTAGTGCGACGAGTATTTTATCGCGATAAAAACAGGTTAAATCCCAAACTTGATAATTGCAAAGTTTTACGCGTTAAAACTGTATTTATCGCGTTAACTGATAACGTGTTACTTTATGAAGTTTTTTAACATGAACGACCTTTCATATCAAAGTCATATGGAAATGCAGAGATTGATTGATTCTTAGCCTTGTGTCTTGTGGTCATACATAAATATGAGAATGGAAATGGGGAATGTATCAAAGAGATTCAACCCGACCATAGAAAAAACAACAGCAGAAGGTCACTAAGAGGTCTTCAATGTAAAAAAAAAAAAAAATTCCCGCACCCGGAGGCGTCACTCAGCTGGCCCCTAAACAAATGTATGTCATTCATTTTTGAAACGAGACTAAGTTTCGGAATACGATGCATATTTTGAGAACTAGACTTCAGAATGATATATTATAATGTTGGAAAGAAGTAGAACATAATTGAAAAAAGGGACCCTATAAACTATAATTGTACATAGTGCATAAAACTCTTCCTACTCATAGTGTATCAGTTCCAAGTGATCGGCGCAACAAGGTTTTTAAAACATCTTGTACAGTTAAAAATATGCCAACATGCCAACCATAGCTAGGACCATAGTGTGACAAGTACAATTTTAGTTAATTATTGTAATACTAAATAAACTCATCATGTATCCCATGATTGAAATTTTGTATTTACGCCATATGCCTAGTTTCGTTCGCAAAAGTCACCCGTTTCGTCCATTTAAGTAACCCTTTCAATGTGAATATGATAAGATGATAAACAGTATAAATTAGTGTATGGGACTAGCATGCTCTGTTGATTATGAATGTGACTGTATCGAACCAACAATCTGCGGAGAGTACAACGTTATTACAAGATTCATATGAATGAGTACACTAGAACATAATGTACAATAACGACAATAAATCCTGGAATTCTCCGTAAATCGGCAAACATTTTTAGTTTTATTTTACAAAGGTCTGTCATATGTACTCAAATCATTAGTTTAGTGTTAATAAAACAGTTTTCTTGTTACTGAGGATTTTGTTTTGTTTGAAACAAAATGTCACTATACCGTTGTTTTAATTTGAGAGCACAAGTTATGTCGTCCGAATACGGCTTTCCCTTGTGATGGGTTAACACTATGTCAGATAATCATGTCAAAATGAAGACTTACCACAAAACAAGACTGTTTGATAAGCCTAGACTTTTCTGCTAACGGAGACTGGTTTGCATTTATGACTTTGGTATGGGCAATTCTTAGAGATGATAAACTGTTGTTTTGTTGGAGTAGTCGTTGATCTGATGAAACCCCGCATGAGGACGCACTTACTTGAGGTTTATTAATGGAATTTTAACTTATTTGATCTTTGAATATCGTTGTCACTGGTGTGTTCATTAATTTTTTTTTATCGACAAATTGAGAGAATACTAACGGTATATTGCTATACAGTTATCAGCGCTTACAATTCTCAATATTATCGATACCAATATTTTAGTAATACATAATGTCACATTTTCCAAGACCGTTTATTTTGTCTTTATCACTTACTTATCGGATGTACAATGATTGGTATTTTGTTTTAAATTTAAGATCTTTTATTTTTATCAGAAATCGGTTTTGTAACTAACAATCATTAACTGCTAGTACTCCAAGGACGAGTTTCAGAGTTTTATCCTGCAATTTGGTGTTCTATACAGATACAGCTCTACATATATCGCTATGCTGTATCTGTATACTATACAGATATCGCTTAAAAGTTCCGCCCAGTGCCGGACTGAGTATTGTACGAACCTGCTTGACCTCAGAATGTGTATTGCAGTTGCATTCCAATGACGTATCAGTTGCGAATTAACTATTACTTTTATACGTTCTATTTGTTTCAAACATTTCTTTAGGGCAATAAGAATCACACCAATGTCTTATAACATACACACATGAACAGCAGTCTTTTCTACGATGACAACTATCGATTGCAGAACTAGAATGGATTGTGGAACAAAAACAGCCATGTCAATTTCAGCATGCATGTTTAGTGAATGAAGAGTCTGAAGCGTATGACAAATCGTACACTCCTGTTTCAAATTGAACAATGTTATTTGTTTTTACTGTTAGAATCATTTGTTATTTGAAAATAGATAATTATTCACCTTGAGCGATGTATTATTGTTGACCATTCGAGATTGGTTTTGCGAATCCGTCTTCAGCTGAATGTGTGATTACTGTAACGTATTACTACAAGGGCCTCAAGGGATTTAAAATCGAAAATAAATGCAGAACATGTGTTTTTGTGTCTTTCAAAACACAAATAATCTACAGAACTAATTGCAGGATAAAGACAATACCTGTTTAATGTCTGTAAATATCAGCTGTATTTGTACTCGGTTCGAAACAGGTGTAATAGCATGCTAAAAGCTCGCATAAACCTTGTTTCCTAGCCTCGTACAAACACAGCTGATATTTCAAGACACAACAGTTGTTGTCTATTTATTTTTATATTTTGTTTCTTGTTGTTTTCTACCCCAAGTCCCTTACAATTCATTTTTATTGGTTGTTTCATATATGATGTTATCTGACTAACGTTAGATGAGACTGTAGCGCCAATCACTCTTTGTGTTTGTTTGTTTAAAAAGAAATCACAAAAATAGTGAACTGGGGAGGAACATCTAACCGGAAAGTCCATAATCACATGGCAAAATCAAATAACAAAACACATCAAAAACGAATTGACAAAAACTTTCATTTTCCTGACTTGGTACAGGCATTTTCAAATGTAGAAACTGGTGGATTAAACTTGCTTTTATAGCGCTAAACTTCTCACTTTGATGACAGTATCATCAAATTCCGTTATATTTACAATGATGTATGAACTAAACAGACATGATAAATAAAATATGTCAAAATATGGGTACAGCAGTCATCATCGTGTAACAATTTTAAAAGCAACAATTTAACAGAACTCAAAGACACCTGTCTACAAAAACATTCATTGATTCTCGTGTCTGACGTCAGACAATTTCAAACGTGACGTATATTTGTTGTTCAATGTGTATACAAACAATTTTAAAATTTCACATGGGCAATGTTAGCATTCAGGGTTGAAAAATTAAAAGTATGTAAAACATCATGTCAGAAATAGACCGATATTTAAAATAGTCTAATAGTTATATAGAATTTATAAGAATCCACAAATAGTTTATTCCACTACGCGATTGAATAAAGTTTGTGGTTAAACGTATTTTGTAATTCATAATAGAAATATATCATACTGACATATAATAGAACAATATCATACTGACGGATCTTCTAAAGTACAGAGTCACGTTATAAGAACCAAAGAAACACAAAAAGTCGCATATACAAAACACACCAGCAAAAAATGAAAGATAATACAAACACATCCAAATCAGTAACCTAAAATTCATTGGTTTTCGTATGTTACTGTATATTATACTTGTTGTTTGGTTGTGGTTTGTTGTCCAATGCTAATATATGAATTTATACCACATTTTCTTCTCTTTAGCTGAAAGTTCTATATAGACATTTGTATTCCTGTCTCATCTAAAACTGCCACCGATTGTTTTATACGTAAACAAATTAATTCTATACTAGCTAAAGATTATGTGAATAGAATAAAAGTTTACCAGAAACAACTGCACTCTGTGCTGTTCCATCATTGGTCTCATCGTCCAAACTTTGTGACGACTCATCTCTCTCATCAATATTAACCATTGTTTGCGAGTGTGTTTGAATGCTTTCAACATCATATTTAGAACTGTATAACGGAGTTTGATATTTGTCTGAAATTTAAGAGTTAAATCAGGTACTGCTGGAGATGAAGAAACATCAGAACCAATTGTAATTGTCTGTTCTGTCAAGATTATTTCAGCATTATCAGTTTCTCGTACAAATTTGCCTTTAAAACTAAAACTGTCTTTTAACATGACAAATACAAATTCGTGAACACAAATAAATACTGTTATTATAGACACGTACCTAAACGTAGTATTTTAAAATTGAAATTTAAAATCATGCTAAGGAAAAACATACAATCAAAATGTTACAGACTTGTTCAAATTTCTACATATTTATGAAATTCAATTTAAATAGTGTTTCTCTGCTCTATGTTTTTCATTGTGCGTGTAGTTATTTTATGTCATCAACTCACTGACCATACTTATTTCAGTCCATTTGAGTTAACGTTCAAGTAGTTGAAAGTTACTTTGTCCTCGTATGCGATCTACTGAATTAGTTTTGACCGGATATGAACAAACAACATAAACAAGACGGTACACATAACGTTCAAAGCATTGTCATATTTGGAAACTGAAATGTTCAAATCAACATGATCAAGATTAACAAGAAAAACGGAGGAAACAAATAACTTAATAATTTTAGCTTTACATGCAAATGACGAAATGATAAGAAATGTTAAAAAAGAAAACAAAAAACAAAAAAAACAACACTCATAATAGGTTGAATGCAGAATGATATTAAAGATTGATAACAATATGTAGTACTTATCAGGTGCTAGACGTTACCTTGATTATCATATAGATCGATTTTGTCTATCTTTACTTCGATTATTCGATCAACCATTGTGGGTACAGCTTGTACAGCTTTATCTTTGAACTTTGTTTGATTCGCCTCCTCTCTGACGCATCTATCTGACTCGGGGAAAAAAAGAACAACAAAATTTAAATTATGCATATATTTATAAGTTTAAAAAGACATAGAAAACTTTGAGAAAAATCAATTCTCGTTTCAGATAACTATTTCAAACGTGCAATGTTATTACCCTTAGACAAGTAAGGAGATATTATTCATAATCGCATTTTCTTTATGGCGGTTTTCAAACTGATTATAGGCACTGAAACTGCCTATAAAAATTAGTAAAAGGGTTGGGAAAAAACCACAGAGTAAACTTAAAACAAAAGTTAAAAGTATTTCACTCATCAGATCGGTTAGAACAAACATAAGAATAACAAAATCAAATTATTTAACAGATATGAGGACATTGCAGTTACTGACAGCTAGTTAAAGGGCAATTTAGCTAATTAAATTAATTTAAAATATCGCAAAGAAGTAAACATATAATATAGAAACTGCCTCCCTACATGAGTGGGGATTTTACATTCATATATAGTTGTATAGATTGAGGCAATTTAGCCAATTCACTTAACAGCTGTTGAAGACAAATTTACCGATAAGTGCACATAACAATGCTTAATCAATTAATTAAAAATATTGCAAAGAAGTTAACATATAAAATATAAATGAAGCGTCTGTTCACATAAAGTTACAATGTTTTATAATCGGCTGATAGTCGTGCTATCTTTAAATATGCAATTAATAGTGTGAAAGTTCACATTTTCTTGATTTACTTTTAGTTTTTGCATTCATGTTTAACTATGACATTTGACAATGTAATGCCGAATGAGTACTTCGAAAGTCCTGGGTTAGTTTACAGCCAAATTAATTAAACAGCCAAATATTTTAATAAGTATATATCATAAAGTCACAATTAAGATAACCATATTTATTGACTAAATAAAACATATTTTATCTGTGGTTACATGCCAAATTGGCTATTTCTAAAGTTAAAAATACATTCATAAGCGAATAAAAATGTATAGTACAAAATAACATTATTAATGTTTTGCATATTGAAACTGGTGTAAAAGTAAATCGAAATTCCTATGTTTGTCCTAATCTGACCTTGCTAAACTGTCTGTGCCTGTTAAACGTAAAACAACGACAGTACTGAAGTGACAGAATTCAAAACACTGTTGAATAATAGTACAGGAATTACACTTCGGCTACTGAACAAAAAAAAAACTGTCCATACCAATAACAGTCGTTCTACGACTGAAAATGATTGTACAATTGTAACAGTTGAAGTTATTTTGTAACTGTTCCAACTTGTACCTAAATCGAATGCAACATCGTTGTAACAGTCATAAATAAACTGTGTATATGCCGAAAAAATCCCAGTCATAATACGACTGCTGCAATCATTTGAAAATTGTTACAGTTATTTAATAACTGTTTCAACACGGAAAACGTTGAAACAGTCATATATAAACTGTGTAAGCGCCAAAAAAATTTTAACAGTTAAAACATAATTGCTACAATCATTATATAGTCAGAGCTTATTTATAAGCACATAACTTTCAAACATTCATAGTCATTTTATAGACTTGAAAGTCAAGGTCGTGGATTATGAACCACAAATAGCTTTCTGCAATTTCACACGGGCTGGTTGATACGCAGTTATTACTTATCTACATAATTAACTACATATACCTATCAGATAAATCGAAAAAAGGATTCAAATATATTTGTTACCAAAACATTCCGTAACTGTAACAATTACAACATTTGAAAATTATCATATGACATCTTTTAAATTTTGATCAGTTAGTTGTGAAATCAATATACTGTCAACCGAGTGGGAATATTCACACTTGTCAAATTTATCCCCGTATTAACTGTCTATTTCCGAGTGCCTTTTCATACCGCATGGACACTTATATAATTCCTGTGATTCTTTTTAATCTCTTATTTGGGACAATTTTGTTAATATATTAACATTATCGTATTAACCATTTTGATGTAGGTATCAACATCTTAAAGCTATAATTAATATTCTTCAGCATCTTTTGCAGCAAGTATGGACATTCATTTTATTTTATTTTTTCGTCCTCATAGGACTGTTTAAAATACAATTTTTTTTTGTAAATTTACAACCAACCCTTCATTACATGCAATGTGTTGGGTACATGAGCTACAGGCACCTGTATCAACCATTACTTCGGTCCCTGGAAGCGAAAAAAAACCCAATCTGATTTCTTGGGACACCTTGACCCGGAATATACTCATGTTTTATGAATAAATAATTCATTTAAGCCATAGATTAGTTGAACATTTTTATATGGCCTGGGTAAACATTTTTCTGTGATTGTAACTACCCTTACCATGTGAAAATGAAGACAAATATATGGATGAAGTAAAATCTTCAATTGAAAAGTCTGACACCAATTCAGTTAAATATGACGGTTTTGTGCACGAATTGCATTGTGACGTCGTCGATTTATAGTGGTTTTAGATTAAACGAGTTATCAAATATGTCTCTGCAGGCTTTATTTTATACATGAATTGGGGACATGAAGTAAAGAAACGTGTACATGTATCAAACCTCTCTTTCATAAAAATACAATTCATTTGGACTCCTTTGAAATAATTCACGCAGACATAGATTTTAAACAGTTTCATATGAATTGTAATATTGAAAATTTCAATGGTTTTGGGTACTTCAGCAAGCGGAATTGGTATTAAAGATTTCTTGTGTCCCTGGAAGTAAAATAGATACAATTTCTGGAGAATCCCGACACTGATACATACTAATGAAATAAATAATGCAAGCACTAGATTTTGAGAATGTTCACATGGCCTTGGTCGTCACATTGCAATTTTAATGCTTAAGGTGGTACTGCTACAAGAACTGGTATCAACCATTCCTGTGGCCAAGGGTAGTTATATTGAAATGTTATCAAAAGTACAAGCAAGGTATAACATTTACAAATATAACGACCCAGGCAATGTGAAAATGGAATCAAATCTTTGGAATGCACGAATTATTGTGATTTTTATATGTTGCAGTTTCCCACTGAAAACTATGACTCCAATATCAGAAAAATATGGCGTTTTGTGCACAAATCGCATTGTGACCCCATCGATGTTATAATGGTTGTGGTTTCTTGGGTATTTTGTTATGACTCTATTCGTGTGACGTAATAAACACCCCCATACGCCAAATTTTAATTATTTGGTTCATTTAAGCATTTAAAAATCGACATTTTATTTAGTCGGACACCATTTACAGACTTCAGAATAGTATGATGGTTTTATGCACACATCACACTGCATTTGAGTATTTTATTATGGCTCTATTCATAATTCCAATCGTTTTTGGAAACATCACGTAGCATATTTACCTGACAATATCTGGATATTGATATTAAGTCAAATCTTAACCCGAATTTGTGATTATTTAAAAATTTCAAGCATGGATTTAAAGTAAACAAACTCGGAATGTTTAAGCTTTAAATAAATATATATGTGGGTGAGTTGATGCATGCATACGAGGTCATATTGTTTCGTATACTGTCAAAGGTTTGTAATGGTTAACAACCATAGTATATCGATGTGTTAACACGTTAATTATGAGCTATGAAAATCAAGTAAGTCGTGAATTACGATAATTTAGAACCATCATTGAAAGTGGAGCATACATTTGTGTTACTAAATTCCTGTCATTTGTTTGCAAGAGTCAGATTCCTTTGTACTATAGATATAGAAAGATGTGGTGTGAATGCCAATGAGACAACTCTCCATCCAAAAAACAAATAATTAAAGTAAACCATTATAGGTCAATGTACGGCCTTCAACACGGAGCATTGGCTCATACCGAACAACAAGATATAAAGGGTCCAAAAGTAACTAGACAAGTGTGAAACCATTCCAACGGGAAAACCAACGGTCTCATCTATATAAATAAACGAGAAACGAGAAACACGTATAAATAACATAAACAAACGACAACTACTGCACATCAGATTCTAAAAAAGTCAATGTGTTGATTGTGTACATTAGATTTCAAACATCCGATTCCAAAAAAAACAATGTTTTGATTGACTACCTTGAACAGGTTTATTATTTCTCTTTACGTAGAGTTATTTTGTTGAGTTTTTTTAAAAATCGTTACAAACTTTCTAAATGTAATGGATCTAAGTATTCTCTTATTGATGTACTAAATACACATATGTAGATCTTGAATCTTATCTGTTTCTTTTGTATTGGTTAAAATTAATAGAAAACAACATAAAAAATATTTCATTATCTTATAAATATAATTTTGTTACATCTACGTATATCGACCGTACAAGACCGTCATGGGTGTGCTATGACGTTTAGAACTAACCTCATAGGTTTTTCAATGTGATGAGACAAATTACTCCAGAATCACATACAGAGAATCTCCTTCCAATTAATAACGAAATTGTTCACTTGCATAGCCGTATTATGGTAATAATTAAAAAAAAGTGTTTTGACTGCTTTTAATGTGATGTACAATGGATAGACAGGTGGATAACACGTGTTTCATTCTGCTGTTTACAATTTTTCAAATTGATGTATGCATAATATAATCTCAAACAGCATTGATCCTGCTACATGTAACATCATGTGCTGCTTTAATATGGTGTATCAAATTATGTTAGAACTCGAATAAAGCAAAAAATGCTGTCCTAATTCATTTCCAGTACTTGACCTTTAACGATAAATACATAAATGAAGTGTAACACCCCCTAACAAAAACACACATACGCAAAAACACAAAAACAGAATACCATGACAATCAATTTATTCCAGAAATTTTAAACTTATGATAAATGCTGTAGTGAAAAATTATAATTTTAACCTTCATAAAACATTTTTAACTTTTTTTGAAAAAGACTATAAATAAGAACCGAATTATATAGTATCCCACCATTATGATAGATTGTTGATTTTAGATTATAGCTTAATCAACGTTAAAACAATGTTCCACTAAAAATGAATGTAACCTTATTCAAATATAATTACTTTGTTAGCTAAATCTACTAATTTTATGAGACTTTTTATGACATTAGATAAACATGCTACCTCACGTTTTGACCTCATTTTATAAATGGAGTCCGTTTTGAGTGACTGAAATTTAAAAAGGTGATCATATCGATTATTCTTCCTACTGCCCAACAAAACAAAACATTTTCAAGGGCTTACTGATAAAACAACTCTCCTACCTAAAATTGTGCGTTCATGTTACGACAAACAGTTGACCATTGCGCTGACTATCTTTATATTTTTATTCTATTGTGTTTACCTTGTAAACAAAATCAAAATGTTTTGATTACATCAGTTCATGTTGAAGATACTTTGATACCTGAATTAATTATTGTTATAATCCAAATTGATTGAAGTTGCCAATTACAAATATGAGAACGACTAACGATATCACTGAACAGCTAACCAAAATCTAAACTCCATATGCATCACCTAAATAAACTTATGCTAAGATTCGGTTATCAATGCGTTAATTGAGGTTTATTGCGAATAATGATACAAATCGATTTTTTCGCGTAGTTTAAGTGTGGTTTTCAAAAAATCTTCTCTTGTATTCAAAGTCGGTCTTGTGTTAGTTATTTCAAAACTGGTAATACATTACACATATCTCTTGAACAGGCTAAATAACAATTAGTAATTTACTGCTACGAATTTAGTTCTACACCTATGTTTTGTCTTATTTTTTGCCACAATGACAATATATCAATTTTCTTTTGGAATAATGTATTGATACTGTGACTTGTATTGTTTAAATTACTTAATTGTCATATTCGAAGAATTGTATAAACAAAACCCAAATCAAAAAAGAAAAGAAAAATTAAGGCATCAATCATGTATGTTATTTTATGGAGGTGTAGAGCGTGCAATTTGTACCTTGGGACAACACAATGGTTTCAATTTGAATAGAAAAAAAACTGTATTTTAAGTTCATATAGGAGGATGATAACTTTCCGCAAGTCAGTGTTGAATGCATTTGTGTCCTGATTTTAAATGGTAACAAACTATAATAGGTCAAACAATTAAATTTAACATTCCTACTCCTATCCCTCCTCTCGTCAATTTGTACGAAAATATAGTTGGTGTTTCCTACTTCAGAAGGTGACAGATAAATTTTCCTGTCAGTTATGTGTTATATAAAAAAGAAGATGTGGTACACTGTCCACAAGAGACCAAAATGACACAGACATTTTAGTTTGTTTTAAATGTAGTTTACCGGTGTAAACAATTCTAATACACAATTACCTAGAACAGTATGCAGATTAAAACAATTGGAATTAGAAACGTGTGCTGCTTAAATGAAAGTAGATTTTAACTGGTTGACAGTACGCGACGATAGGTGTCAACACAGCTTTAGGTAACTTAAGTACACTCTGCATATATATTTAAAAAAAAAAAAAACGCCGATAACGGTTCACTGTGTTCAGAAAGGAACATTTTCTTATTGATTTGGATCGCCTGCTTAACTATTGTTGCTCTTCTAGGTCTTTGAATATAAAACAATATTAACAATGGTTAACTGCGTAAAATTTGTGTGTCAATTCAGGAATATGACAGTTTTTTCTGTTCTTGCCGTTGGTTGATAAGTTTGTTTGATTATGTCAATTGGTTAAATTTACCTGGAGTATACTTTACCTTTTTTGTACGTTTAGAGCTGATCATTCTTATGAACTGTACAGATCAAGCATTTTAACGACAACAATTCATGCAATTAATCACAAAATGAGACATTGTATTCATTCCCGATTTACAATGTATTATAACCGATATTATGGCGTACATGTCGTAAATTGTATAGGTATGATATTACATGGAGTACGATAAACATATAGGATCAAACTAACCTTGCTGTTTAAAATCAGAAACTGTAATTTTAACCTTAACCACTAATGGTATGCTTGTATCAATTTTACATTTGGAAACCATTTGGTTTAAAAAATTACGAATTGCCTCTCTGAATTCCTCTGCGTCCTTAATTATATAAACGGGCAACAATGTTCCAACGATTATTGATCCTTCCTTTACAGACGTCACTATAAAGGGTGCCGCACTGGTGTTTTGGCCCACAATTTTCTTAAAATATTCCACTATTTCTTTTTTCTTTTCTTTCAGGCATTTCGTTGTGCTAATTGTTATCATAACTCTCAAGTTTTCGTTATCTAAAACAAATTAAACCAGTATTGTAACAATCATTTGATATATTTCAAAAATACATGCATACGTTTACAATCCTAATACACTAAGATAAGCATTGTCCATCATGTATAACATAAGTACAGATGATAACGATCAATTTGGCCTAATTATTTTTTACCGTATCTCCTGAAATCCATTTAGCTTTGCTTCAAATTAAGATTATCAATATGGTATTAACGATATAATCTCATGTTTAAAATGAGGGAATTGTATATTTGCCACCGAAAATAAAAGTGAATATTTCAGGCATATAACAATTGGAATCGTGATACCCGATCCCCATACATGCTGTTGGTTACAAATTAAAAGATTGGAAAAACGTTAGATTTTAATATGTGAAACGCGAGACTTTTCTAGATTTTAAAATAATTAAAATGTAACTAATGAAAGCGGAAAAATGTCGTAAAAAATTAGTTACCGTTGTGTATTAAAAGCTTCTCTTATGATTTGAATCCTTCCTTTTGACAGACTCAGTGTTTTTTTATATAATATGTGACGTCATCAGACATGGTGATATTTTTTTATTACGTCACAATAGGAAATTCAGAAGAAACCATGAAAATGTGACGTCATATTAAAAACAAATTATGGCCAATAATTTGCCGTGAACAGATATTTTACTCGCGGTGAGAGACAATTTTCTCATACCGATCCAGACATGTGAAAATAGCACAGATGAGTAAGTTTCGGATTTACCCACTATTTGATAAACAATAACGTGTGCGGATTACCAAACACAATAATGATGAAATATAATAGCATTTGATGACATGTCTGTTGTTGGAGTCAGTGTAATTCTTCATAAAGTACGCTTTTAGGACACAAACAAGGATTTCATATCTTGTTATTCTGTCGATTTATTCATTTCATCTTAAGTATCAATTTTCGTCGATGAATGTTATAAAGTATTTGTTGATATATTTCGTGGATAAATAATTTCTTGGTATTCCAAAAGTGTTCGTTCAGGCCAACGGAAAACTATCCTTGGTTGGACATGTATATTTGTGGTTATTTGCAACAACGAAACTTGATATTTAAGAGAAGTGGATAATACCAAAAGATGCGCATGAGTTGAAAACAAACTGAAAATGCCAATGCGAAAAAAAACCATTAGGCATACAACTCTATAGAAAAATCCAATAAGATGTTTACCGAACGATACGAGTTCTACTGAAAAGCGGATGTGAACACAGGTGATTTTGAAATACTGTTATACATGTGGCACTCGTAGTGATCCTCATAGATGTATGAACCCGGTTTTAATTCTTATTCGTTTGGTTTAATTGGAAAAAATAAATCCACAGTAGGTATGATTTATAATGCAAAAACAATTTAATTATTATTTTTTTGTGGTGATACTTTGTATTAAGCAAAACAGTGCAGAACATTCTTCATATTTGCAGTAATGGCATCTATTGAGATAATGATTCAACCAAAACAAAAAGTTTGTTTATATAATTAAATAAAATCATCGTAGACACCAGAATTAAATTTTATAAATAAGCCAATGCGCGTTTTGTCTACAAAAGACTCGTCAATGACGCTCGAATCCAAAAAAGTTACAATTTATTTCAAACATATAGATGAGGGTATGTCACTCGATCACCCATATTTCAATGAGTAATGGCATCCTTTGAGATAATGATTTACACAAAACAAAAACCAGGAGGTTTGTTTGTTTATATATGAATAAGATCATCGTAGACATCAGGATTACATTTTATATATACGCCAATGCGCGTTTTATCTACAAAAGTCTCATCAATGACGCTCGAATCCAAAAAAGTTACAAAGGCAAAATAATGAACGAAGTTGAATAGTATTGAGAACCAAAATTCCAAAAATCATTTTAATGTTTAAATACAGCTAAGGTTATATATTCCTGAGGTGGAACAGCCTTAGTATTTCCAAAATTCAAACAAATGGAATCAAATACAGAATCAATCCAAAACATGAAAATTTAAGGTCCGTCTTTCAAAATTGTGGGAAATCGTCAAAAAGTAAATAATCCCTATGTAATCGCGTCAATAATATGTAGTGTGTCTACATGTGTATGCTTCTTTTAATATACATTTAATATAATATAATTCATCTTTCTCCATTTATCAATCAATGTTTTTTTTTCAGTTTGTAATACAAAATAATAAGTAGTTATGTTTTATTGTAATAGGTAAGTTTAAAGTTTTGAATTCAAGAATCAGTAAATATACTCGCTACATTGATGAAATCAATATCTCAATATAAAATTCAGGTTGATCAATGGTTTCTTTTCTTCCTCCTTATTTTTCATTATCTTTTTGACAGTATAATATGCTTGTTAGACGTATCTAATGAAAAAGTTTTAAACTAAAGGTTCCGATAAGTAAAGTTGGATTGATTTTTTCTGCAATGTTACGGGCGCAGACATGAGTTTGTTGACCATGATGTGATGTGTTTCAATTATCGTAGCAAAATAGGTCCCCATCGCCTATATTATTAAATATTCTATGATACTTTTAATTAATGCTTATGCTGAGCAACACGTCGATATCCGATGACCATCTTCAGGTTGTGATCTTTTTTATGATTCTTAAGGAGGCTCGAGGGTATACAAATTTCAGAAAAAAAATTAAACATTTGTTTTTCATTACAAATTTTATTCATTACCTTTTGTAGTTGTTACTTTATCATATGGTACAAAAAAAACATTCAATACAATTAATTTCGTGTTGGCCCCAGATGACTTTAAAAATGTAAAAATCATTGAAAAAGTTCCAAATTATCTCCCTTTGGTGGAAAAATGCCATTTTTTGGCTTTAAAATTGAAATATCTCATTTAACTCATCGGTGACCTATATTTTTTAATATAATTTCGATATAAAATTATGCTGTACTTAAACTAAATTATTGTAAAATTTGAGCGATATCTGTAATAAATTTTATTTTTTTATTTCGATATTACCTTTATTTCTCCTATTAGTTCAACAGAAAAAAAAAACACTTTTACAAAGATGTATGCTTCTTTCGAAGGCAGATTGTGAGCGCAAATGAACGGTTACCCCATTTTTTTATTTTATTTTTCTATTCACTATAAGATAAAGTTTATTTATAGAAAAATATAGAGAAATCCTATATAAATGATTAAGACCCGCGAACCCCCTTAAGTTTGCCATGTAATGTATTGAGAGTTGGCTGTTCTTTTTTATTATTATTCTTTTTTTTTTTTTAAGTTTATCGTTTCATAAATGTTATATATAACTCTTTAAAGCAGTAACTTGCATCCAGTCGATCAAGCCAAAGTTTGAAAATGTGTAAAGAATATACATACCCTCAGGATTTTCTGTGATACTTTTTCCCAAAAATTCTATGTCAAATTTCACTTCATCTCTTTTAAATGATGTTACGAATTCTAAAAACAATTAATAAAAACATGCAACTATGCATAAACAATATCATTAAGTCATTATATCATTTAAAAGATATTAAGAACATGTATGTGTTCGGTTTTTGACAATCATATACGACCTTTAAACAGACTCATTAAGAAGGTATTTAGGAACGATATTTTTGTCAGTACTGTATTCGAGTACCTTTTGTCGAATATCGTACATTCTGTAGTTTAACATCGATAATGCGTTTTAATCGTCATTTTCCCCCAAACATCCTATTTAAATGATGAAAACAGGACCGCAAATCTAAAGCCTAAATATATTCACTGAAACTGTACGTATGAGATGACTACAGCTGTATAAAAAAATATTTTAAAACATATTTGTATGTTTAGACGAAGTCCCCAATAACGGTAGAAAATTAAAAAAAAAAAAAAGAAAAAAAAATCAGGAATATTTCCCAAAATTTTTATTCTAATAATCATGCTAATGCACTCAAAGTCGTTGACTTTTTTTTCAGACTATTTTAATCCCCACAACTGCGCAGAAATCTACTTTCTTTTTCGGTTTGTTTTTTTTGACTTCGAATAAAATATGTATTTATCAGTCTAGTAAAATATAGGAAGGCACTCAGTACCAATTCTATATAGAAGATGTGAAGTAAAATATGATCTTGTCTTCAAAAGCTGACTTTGTTTTATATGTACCAATTGTTAAAATCTTTCTGGAAATCTAAGTGATACACATTACATAATGTTCAAAGATTAAAAAATTGTTTGGTATGAAAAAAAGTTACCTGATGACAGCGTTTCTATTTTTACGTTGAATATGACGTCATAACTTAAATAATGTCACATTTGAAATCTCTAACACAGAAACAAAATCGGAAACTTTACGATATTTCCGTTTCTTTTTTTTAACAGGTTTGAATTCAAAATAATAATTTATACAGACTTCGTCCACGTTCACAGGTAAGGCATGCCTCATATTAGATTGTTGGTTGTTTAACGTCAATTGGATTTTTTTCTTTCATGTTCAAGACCAGCGACAAATCGATATTAAGCAGGCATTCTCATGGACATCAATTGCACTCTGATCACCATGGAGAAAAATAGAATTGATGACAAATTAGGATACTAAATAACTAGATTTTCCAAAATGTCGAAGAGCAGCAGGCGTTGACAGAGTTGATCTACTTGGAATATACGCCAATCTAACACTGATCAAAACCTTTTTATAATAACTAAATGCACAGACCAATGAAGGTAACGAATTCAGACAACGTCAAATAGTTTTTACAAACTCATCTGAAGAAACAATCTAACAAGTTATATATATCCCTTCAACACACTAAATTAATTCCTAACGAGAAATTAACATTACCCCCCCCCCCCCCACACACACACACACACACACACACACACACACACACACCACCACCACCACCACCACCACCCTTTTATAGTTTTATAGCCGGGCTTAAATCTTAGAACGATACGGACAACGTAACATAAAATGGGGTCTTTTAGGGGCAACATTAAAAAACATTGTTTTTTCTAAAGGTAAGGTGAAGACTGCACTCGTATCTCCGGTCTATTAATAACCCTTGAAGCTATGGCAAAAAAATTGAACAAAGTCTTGTGTACATCAAAGCAGTGCGATTGGAGTAAGGTCGAAAAAAGGAAAAAAGAGCCAAAAGAAGTGGAGGAAATCAAGTGTAGAAACATTTAAATGTTTAAAGTTTTTTTAACATCGAAATTTATTATAAAAGAATCGGGCAAATATATGGATGTGCTATCTATCGCCAAAAATGAAAATATCCACGAAAATGAGCTGATTGAAAATGTTTCCAATATTCCAAAAGAAACGTTGAAGGAAATCGAAACAAGAACAATTGGACAAAATAGAAACCCACTTGGGCAATCCACGCAACATTTCAGAATTACAAGTCCAAATTTCCACACAACCGTAACGAGAAAAAAGAAAATGATGACAAACTTTAAGAACAGTTTTCAAATAAACATAAAAGCTTTGATACTCCTGCTTTGGAATGAGGAAGGAGACGGGAGGCTATTGCTAGGAAAAAAATATAACGAAAATGTAAGTGTTCGTGAATGCGGTCTCTTTCTTGATGAATCATGCAGCTACATTGAAGCATATAAAGCTGTCATCTGTGATTCCTGAATATGAAAAGGTGTAAACACGTGCACAATTCTTAACAGATTGTGCTAATTCAAATCCACGTGTCAACCCTGGTCTTATTTCAATATTAAATCTATTCAGCTCCAACAATTCTAAGTAGTGTAAAATAACACGTATGTAACTGTGACCAAATAATACTATCTACAAGTATACATACTCCTGTATATAATAATATATATTCATATATATATGTACATGTACTAAAAAAACGGTCTTGAAAGGGCAACTCCCATATCTTTTGAAAACTGTGAAATCATTTACCTAGTACCATGAGGTCATGCAGGGTGACATCAAAGATCAATGTAGGATAAAAAAAAATATTTTGTGATTTATCAGTTGTATAGTTTTAATCATTGGTGTATCCTTGACTAAACAACCTTATATATTTATTTTGACATTTATACATGGTATAAATTTGGTTATTTCATCTGTTCTAATGACAAAAACATATGTAGCACCATACTCAAATGATACTTTAGATTGCAGACAAAGGCATGCATGATGCAATATGTCAATATTTCATGACATATTTCAAAACATTTGTCATTTCAGTAAAGCAGGAAGTAAGTTCGTCAGTGAACTATATACAAAGAAAATTGAGTCTGCCATGCCACTTAAACTTTTTGACATAATTCCCTGAAATATTCTTATGTTTTTAATCTGTTCCATTTTCCTTTCAACATGGATTCTGGCTGATGCTTCTCTACTCGCAAATTCAACTTGAGATCTTGTAAATTGTATCTTGTTCATGTTGGTAGCTGACAAAAATGGTGGACAGTACAATTCCTTTCTTATTGAAATCAGAATGCAAATGAGAAACATTACTGTATCTTTCTTTTGAAGCATGTCTATGAAACAACAGTGTCTGGTAATATAAATACCTGATGCTGACCCTCCATACAAAGGAGAGACTATAAACACTACTACTCCGGTCATATTACAACCAACCAAAGACTTGAAAGTATTATGTGATTTGTAATTTGAGTAGGTTTGCGATTTGCTTTCTAGGGATGAGGGTTCTGAAGAAATAGTTCTGTACAATCCAGTATAATTCTTTATATTTGTTGTTAATTTTTGACTGCATTGCTGCTGAAGGTGGCATAAAAGCTGTAAATCGTAATCCTTGTTCCATGATATATAAATTCAAAATCATTTAATAGAAAGCCAAGTCTTTTCTAGTGTTTACCATAATACTTTGACTGTTGTATTATTACCTGCGTGTAGTTGCTTGGTTTGAACTCTTTTCGGCTGATGGCCCTTAGCTATGCTGCGCGTAGGTTCTTGTCCCTTGGAAGGTGATGTGACTTCACTGGTACGCCAAAATGTCCTATTATACCTTTAGTATTGTGACAATCTTTGATTGCGCAGTAGTTTTTCCCGACTATTTACTGATAGGTGAGAGTGGGCATACTTACTAAGAAGGAGTGATAACTCTATATAACTATATGTTCGATAGGTGCGTATATCGAAAATAGGGAATATCAGACACACAATAATACACTGTAAACATAATTTGAAATTGTTTTTTCTAACATAAAAAATCAAAACCGATGTTAAAGTATCCGAGGCTACTAAACGCTAGTTCAAGACAAGTACCCCAGCTCAAAAAGGAGAGAGAGAGAAGAGAGAGAGAGAGAGAGAGAGAGAGAGAGAGAGAGAGAGAGAGAGAGAGAGAGAGAGAGAGAGAGAGAGAGAGAGAGAGAGAGAGAGAGAGGGAGAAACATAGAACATGTAGAACATCAGGTATGAAATTGGAATTGTTTTTAATGTATTTAACGTGAAAGTATTAAGTGCATTTATTTATTATGAATCATTTTATAAAGACTTGAAGACAACATACCTTTAAAAGCTTCATGAAGATCACTTATCTTTTTAGTTTGTTTTTCTTGGCCTTGCCTTTCATCTAAGTGGTACTTTTCTACTCGTCTAATTACATCAGTTTTCGTTTCCTCAGATAACAAAAACAAATGATTCATATGATCAACTACTTGGTCTGTTTGCTGCTGCATAGTTTCTTGTATGTTCTGATGAAAACAAAGACCTCGATCTTTAGAAAAAGCCTACTCTACTAAAGCTTTAGATTATAACAGGAAAATACTTTATATACTTAAAAAATATCCTTCAGATGATACCACATTTATTGTCATTATACACATTATAAGCAGACAAAGCATAATTAAATCACGTGGTTTATCCATTTACAAATTAATTCTTTGAATATTTGTTCAAAAATAGAGATGTCATCTCAATGTCAATTTTTACTAATCGATTACACGTTAGATTAACCGATTGCTCGGTCGGTAAACATTAACATAATGGAAAAACAAAATTATACCCATTTTATATATTATGGAAGGTTGTTAACCGTAAAAACACATTTGATGATCAATAAAGGGATAAGGATTAGAACTTACTGATGCTATTCATCATTTCACTACAAACTGCTCAAAGTCTGAATTGACCAGTTTTTGTGCTCGACCAGTAAAATCGAGCACACATTTTACTCCACTTGTTTCGACATTGTCTAAACTGTACGTAACTGTACTTAAGTGTACTCGACTAGGTCTCGACATTACTTTTAATTAAAAATAGTCTGATTCAGTACTTTATGATCTTGGTGTAGTCTGAAATGGTCTTGACCAAGGCTCGACCTGTCTCGACTTGTCTCCACTAGTGTCGACCTGTCTCGACTAGTCTTGACCTTCAAATTTAGTTTTGACTGGTGCAAATCAGCCCATCTAACTAAATTAAATATTAATCTTACAAAATTCAAGCTTATTTGGTATTTATTGCTGTGAAATGAAAGAATTTAGTTCTACAAACTATGCAGCTATCTTAACATATATGTGCAAAGTTTCATGATTTTACCATAAAGTGATCAGTTGTGCCAATATTGGACTTAGTCGCTGTACTAATACTCTTTATTATTGTACTTTTGAGAATACAAAAATACAATTTACAAAAAAAAAAATGTATTCATTTATTTTTTAGTTTGTTGAATTTCTTACTTCCAAGATAAGTTTTTTTGCAAAAAAATAGATAACTAAATGTATATATGTCGTGTATAAAATGTAATTTTGAACAGGTTATAACAATATTGTACACGTTATAATTTGTAAAATGCTAAAATACAATTTATAACACGTACAAAAGTACCTCGTACATGATATAACCTGTACAGAATATTGCTTTAAACTGCCTTTAACCTGCACAAAATTTGAAAATGATAATAAAGCAGAAAAAACATGACTGTATGATTGAAATTGATTGAAGAATAAAGAACAATTAAAAACCAATTTTTCAGAGAATAGTTGAAGGTCTTTCCACCTCGATAATAAGAATGAAATTTAAAAGACGGTGTTTGAAAATGTTACTCCAGGTTCATGTTATTTGTGACTTCAAACTGATATAAGAAAAAAAGGAATTTTAGGTACTTTTCCACGGGAGTATTCTGAAATAGGCTACCTCAGGTTAAAATCCGGTAATTTCCTGTTGACTTGATAAATGATGAAATGTCTACAACCAAATGCAGAAGACTTAATTGTTTTATAATGAACTAGTAAGAACTTTTAGCAAAGGTCAAAATCTAAATCGTCAAATTGACCTTTTACCTTGATCTCAATTTCAAGGTCATAGGACAGTGATCTTAAATCGATATAAAACAGGTCAATCCCTTGTATGGTTGTGGATAAATACTGATTTTTAAATGCATAAGGGGACAAAACTTCTATAAGGGTTGACAAAAACACTTTGACATACATGGGTTGAAGTTGCGCCCTATTCTAAACAGTTATTTGGCAGTCACATCATATCATAAGCTGTTACGGTTTCTTTTGAATAAAGATAACAAGAAATATTCAAAATTTAGAACATAGACCTTGACCTTTGACCTTGACCTCAATTTCCTCCAAATGGACCAAGGACTTCATTTGAAAAGACTTTAGGCCTCTCGACTTAAATGTATGAATTTATCCAAAATGTCACCTATCTTAAATGTTCAAAGGGAAATAACTTTCATAAAATGTTATCTGATCACTCAAGTTAAAATTAACCAAACCATTCTTAAAAGTAGACGAATAATTTGGTGAAAACAGTTTGTGGAAATCATTTACGATATAAAGATAACAAGAAAAAAGGGACATGGGGAGATTACTCATATAAGAATAAATGTTCGGTTACACAGGATGAGTTTTGAACCCCCATTACTGTACAACATCATTGGCCAAAAATCCTTTCCATATGTTGTAAAACAAAAAAAGCATCTCAGACGGCAGAAGAAAAAAAAAATAATCAGAAAAAAACCCTAATATTCAAAAGCAAAAAATGGTGGATTATTTACAGAGTGCATAAAATACTGCATTTTCATACATTTGAGAAACAAGGTTTTTTTTACTTGTTGCTATAAAGACAGAGACATGCGACACTTGAGATTCACAAAACTTTCATTCTTCTACATATACACCTTCAAGACTAACAACTGCCTTTTTTACACCGACAATGCACAAAACCTTGTGTTCCAATCAATGCTAGTTTACGCACTATCTCTTTCACACTCATACCACTCGTTCGGACTTCAAACACATTTAAAGTTGCATTTGCAAAATAATGAACCTGGTTTCTTCTCAAGTATCCGTTTATTTACCCAACTTTCGTTCCAGTTTTATAGCCGTTTATTCACATTCATCACCACGCCTTTTACGTTTCTCGAATCAACAGGGCCCCTGTCAATGAACGGAATATGGTTGATAACGTCACAACTTTAGGATAGAACATTCAACCTAGGTTCGGAGGTTTTGTTGTTAAGATTGTGCCTAGTGGTCAGAAAGGGTCATTTTTCGTGCGTGCATGATTGATGTCAACATTTGATATTTCATATAAACCCTCACTAGTATTGACAGCAGGGATAACACCTCCAGAAAGCTTCCTCTTAGCTTAAGAAAATGCCCGTTGACCTATCGTTTATTATATATTTTTTTATCATATCACAATATAAACTACATACTACAATACTATCATTTTAATTTAGACTACCATACCACCTTATCAAAGGTATAAAGTAATTATAAAAACTATTTATCTTTAACTGTATCAAAACGATATCACACTGAATGGACAATAACAAAAAAATTATGAAAAGATTAATGAGGTTAATGGCATGCTTTGTAATGATAAAAACATATTAAATTTCAAATGTTGTACAAATTAAAACAATTTTTAAGCAATATTTTGTACATGTTATAACATGTATGAGGTACTTTTGTACATGTTTTAACTTGTATTTTTGAATTGTACACATTATAACATGTACAACATTTTTCAACATGTTATAACTTGTACACGCCATACACATTTAATTCTGCTTTAACAATACAACTGTCCAAAGTCTCTCTGTGATGTTAGGAAAAAAGTAAAATCACAAAAATACTGAACTTCAAGAAAAATTCAAAAAGTAAAGTCCCTGATCAAATGGCATAATATAAAGCTCGATCGCATCAAATGAATGGATACAAACTGTCATATTCATGAATTGGTACATGCATTCTCTCATGAAACTCATCATGCTAAAAGCATGAACATATTACTTATAATCATTTAAGTTGAAGAAATATTTAATTGATTGTTGACAAAACTTTAAAGGCTTCTATAACATAAAAAAGTTCCAGTTTAATAATATATTTTATTTCCAAAATCATCTACGAATAGAAGTAGGGGTACTTATGCAATGATATAAAACCGACAATCCAAACTGATGTTTTTTAAAATAGCTGAAGTCACGTAATATTTATAGATTATCGGGTTTTCTACACATTGATTTCGTAAAATATCATCCACGAGCCACAATGTGAACCTTTTTGAAGAGTGAAAGCAGCGAACAAGCAAAAAATGTTCACAGTGTGACTTGAGGTTGATATTCCCCGATATATATACCAAAAACACCCTGATCATCCCTTTATCCGTTTATCGTTCTAATACTGGTCGTTTTCTCCAACTAAGTAAGTTTTGCGATTGAAAAAAGCAAGTTTTATAACGTCTCATATCACATTATCTCACATTATGACGTCACTGAAACATGTAACTTCTGCTCAACAAACTGACTCCGCTGATAATGCCTGCTCTAGTATCAAAGCTGTGAAACGATAATAACAGAGCGTTTGAACAGGTTGATAAAGGCGAAAGGAAGGACGAAGAAAACCCCAGTTTAGTCTAAAATGACAAAATCGCAATTATAAATGCACCCATTAATTTCTGAATTTGCAGTACTCACAGCAAGAATGTATTTAGTTTTTAATTTGATTGGAAGGCTGTTACACTATTTATACCTACTTCATCAGGTGATCAACATTCAAAAATATAACATACGGACCCAAAGAGAAACTTATTTACACTAAGCATTATGTAGTCAAAGTTTGTGTATCATACATCAATATACATCAAGGGAACAATATTTGTAAGAATTTTTTTTTGGAAAATATATAGAAATCAAATACACAATATGATTGGTTTCATAGATTGGATCATTATAGTTTAAATTTGTAAACACATTTCTAATATTTAAGATTGTTTTCAGGGAACATAAAGCAGTTTATGATTTTCATGACTTATATTTATTTTTATTGTTTTATTTTCCTGGAAAAATCCAAATTTTGATAATTTGGGAATACATTTCCTTAAAACATCTGAATAAAATATACATAGAAAAAGTAAAGACCGCGAACGAATGTGATTTACTCAAATCCTATTAGCTAAAAAAATAATCGACTGTGTTACTCTTAAATGGTAAAAAGCTAACTTTTTTCCTAAAATGATCTAACAAAATGAAAAATTAATATGAATTTCTATTTATGATTTCTAAAGCATTTGACAATTTGTATTTAAATCGAAAGTGAGCAATTGAAAATATTCTTCCCCATTTTCTGTTTCATTTAATTTAATCGTTAGACTTCATCAGAGAGATACTAAGTAATACATGACTGACTTAAATCCTGCTACTACTGTTTGATGTATTTTTTACTATATACATAAGATAATCAGTACATATTTTAAAAATTACCTACTTTGTTTTCCTCTTGCATTGCTGTCAAAATTGGAGTTACAGTATCCCTGTTGTATTCAAGGTGTTTATTATTGTCAATATGTTCATCAATGCTATCTTTAAAATCTTCATCGACCTCTTCGGCTAATCTTGGAACAGTCATTTCTAACTTTCCCCATATTTTTTTTAGTTCCGATTGTTGGAGATCAGTCATATGAGATAGCGAATTTCTGCACCCTCTTATCGTTTCTAACCATTTCCTTTCGTTATCTGACAACGGATCACAGTGCAATAAAATGGTTGTCAACAAAGACATATCATAGTTCCGTATGTTAGTGTCATTCCTAACTGTAATGCAACAAAGACATTTTTGAAAAAATCTTCCTCCACCTCCCCTTTGCTCATGCTTAGACTGTGGGTTTCCAATATCAAACAATTTTCTAAACTGCTCAGATTTGAGTTGAAATTTAAAAATGTTGGTTTGCATCGGAGGCAGTGTTTTGCATTGGCAACATTTGCAATCTCCAGCAAGGTGGAATAAAATATGTTTGTGACGCTCAAGAAAACTACAGATTTGATCAGGGTTTCCAAGAACTTTTTCGCTTAAAAAATGTTCTTACAACTAGTAATGCTGTTTTATGGCAGAACATTAACAGTCTAAAATATTCTTTTTCAACATCAATATTGTCCGCCATTGTTCTACAAAAAAAGATAAATAGAGTTAATAGTGGATATAATTTCGGACGCAAATGCCACATTGCACTATTGTTAAATAAGTCTGAAAATAAAACAATACAACATATATCCTCCTTGGCCTTTATCTACCAACTATTGTTGTGAATAGAGGGCATTACAATATCCTCTAGTTTAGGAGTAAATAAAAAAATCAATGCTTCATGTTTCCAAAACTAGTGTCATAAAAAAGAACCAAAAAAGCAGCAATTGTACAAAATCGTTAAATGTAGTACTTTAACATTGTTTTAACATAGTTTTCACTTAATATAAACACAAACAGATAACTCAGTATATCAAGACGTGTTAATCTGACATTTCTGATAATCGTCTTTCTTTATAAAAATGAACCAATTGGTTGCCCGTAAAAAACTGTATACATGTACACAGGCAATTTTTTCCAACGTGATTTTAACTTGAGAATCACGTGATATTCACGTTGTCGACACCACGTGAGTAGAACGTGAAACGAGCAGAAATGTAATAATCACAATTTGAGCACAACGTGATCAAAACGTTGGTGACACGTGATATTCACGTTGTGTATAATGCCACATGATATCAACGTGATAATACAACGTGATATTCACGTTGAATATATAGCACATGATATAAACGTGATAATACAATAGGACATTTATTTGAAGCAGCCACTTGGAAAAATTAAATATTATCTTTGTTGTACTTATTGACATATCATTTGTTTTCTTCTTTCATCTCCATTGAAGATGTTTCTCTGGTTCTTTATCTTAAAAGTACGGTAAAAGTGAGTAAACATGAATAAATTGTCTTTCAGGTTATAACTGATTATCAGCTATATGATATGCATGTTTTATGCACCTGTAATAATCATGAATATGTATGTAATATTTGCAGCTGGATTTTTAACATACATCAAAACTTAACTATCATTACAACATATTTTAATGTTTGAAAGGAAGTCAATTTGGAAATTGTACAACAAATTATGCAAAACCAAATGTAATTATATAAACCGAACAACAATTCAATACAAACAAGCTATTTTACAATGTTCATTCTTAAGAGTTATGTTCATTGTAGGTTTATCATGATCTAAAAATAATCAGCGTATGACTAAAAAATTGTCCATATCAACATGATCAAACATATATTACCAAATGTAAAATAAAAAAAAAATACAACTTTAAATTCAATTATATTTAATTATATTTAAGAATATTTCAAACAGTCAACACACATTATTTGAATTTTCTATCTTCTAAATGCTCCACTCTTTGAATGCTTATTCATCCGAAAGGATAAAAAAAAAATTCTATTATTATATTATATTATTTTAGCATACATAATGAAAGCTTTATTTTACTTCTAATATGAATGTTGCGTTTGCTTAAATGTTTACAATGTGAGTGCTGTTCCAAAAATAAATGTAAAGGGGGGGAGGGGTGAAGGAGGAAGGCACTTTTTATTTGACCCCACCATGCATACATTTTAATTTGGATATTTCATTTAAATGTCCAAGCAGTCTTCTTACATAACCACCACCCATCAAATTTTAAAAACAGTGCCTGGAAAAGCCCAGATAAAAATTCTTTTTGAACCAGCTGTCAGTAACTGCAAGTACTCTCAGATCTGTACTTACTGTATTTTTGTTGTTGGATGTACAATTACCAATTCATATCCACTTTGTGCTTTTGTTATATGTGTATTTCTATTTGTTTTCATCTAATATTATGTATGTATGTGTCTGTCCCAAGTAAGGAGCATGTAGTTCAGGGGTGGCTGTTTGTTGCTGTGTTGAATAATTGTGTCTTTGTTAATTGTTTTGTAAATTAATAAGGCTGTCAGTTTTCTCGTTTGAATTCGTTAACGTTTGCTATTTGTCATGTTTATAGCCGACTGGGGTATAGGCTTTCCTCATTCTTAAAGGCTGTACGGTGACCTATAAGTCTTAATTTCCGTTTCATTTGGTGTCGTGTGGAGAGTTGATTCATCAGCTAACGCTCAAGACAAAATTTGAATATCACAACCCAGGCATGTGTAAATTTCCAACAAATCTATGTTTCTTTAACCACAGACTAAACTATGTATATAGCCTATACATTATGGATTTTTTCATCGCATTAGGATGTACGGTAGTCACCGTACATGCAGCCAATAATTGCTTACATTAACTTTATTTGAACTTTGGTGGATAGTTGTCTCATTGGCAATTATTCCTTATCTCCTCATTTTAATTATTTCTATTATCGCCTGTTTAGTTCACATTTACAGAATCTAAATAAATGCATTCTGTATTATATTTTCAAAAGTTTACATCAAAACTTTGTGGTTGGTTTAGAATGTTCTAAGAATGTTCTAAACCAATAGAAATTCAACCGATGACATAACATTATTTTTATTTTAGTGCACACACAATAAGATTACCCATAATCCTTTAGATTCTGAAAATTATTTCTTATTTCTTCTTTCCTTATTTAATTTGTGCAATATACACATAAGTTATGTTTACTAACAATTCAGCTATCAACAAAAAGCTTCCTTTTATAGTCTGACATGAATAGTGAAGGTGTTGCCTAGCATCTGTTTTACTATAAAGCTGTAAATAAAAAAAAACCAAATAACATCAGATTGTTTTGTTAATATGTGCTTAAGAACAGGATTAAATAAAGCAATAAAGAGAAAAAAGGCAAACATTCATCTGGAAATCTTAAATAGTTCTTTTTTAGATCTCAATGCTTTGAGCCTTCCATTCAAATCTAGGTCAATGAATTAATAAATAGTTGATAAAGGAAAAAAGGTCGAGAAATGATTATATCATACAGTTTTTAAGAATAAATAAAATTCTAGATGTTCCTGCAGTTAACACGTATCTGGTCCATTACACTGCGTACATGCGACTTTAATAATGTCTTATGTTTGCAGGGGAAATTGGCACAGTGAAACAACTTCTGGGAATAAAAAGAGGAAATAAGTGTATAATCATTATAACAACAAGACTGTGAACAAAAGATATCAAAACATGAAATAAGTTAATTTCAGTCAAATGACTTTCTAGAGAATACACCTCTTGTAATTCCATTGAAGACCATTGCCAACTTTAAGTAAAGGAAGATTTAAAAAAAATTGAACAGGAAATAAAGAAAAAAACTCAATCGTTAAAGAGCATAACAAAGCAAAATGTATATTTATAATTAGTCTGGTAAATCAGAATAACTCGTGTGAAGGAATAATTTTGTACATGTAGTAAACAACATACAATAATGTACAAAAGACAGTTGGTTTCCGGTAATTTTGATTGACATGTAACAAGAGGTAAAATAATAAAGTTTAATGATTGGCGATCTTTATGATGCATCATATAATGAGAACGGATGACTAAATTTACTTCGATACATTAAACAAGTTACTTAAACTGTACAAGCGGATTTCCTTTGCATTTCAAATATTTTACTAAGCATCGAGTCTGCAAACAACAAGTCGCTCAAGGGTCTTGTCTATATAAAAAAAAACAGAAACCAGAAACACTTATGAACCCTATCAACAAACTTAAGGACAACACCTTAACAAGGACAGGTGCAAACAAATGCAACGTTTGCATAGGTGCAAACATTCACCATACCTGAAAGAATAGCGTAGCATCACACACTAGTAATAAACATTATAAATATTTATTGACATGGCTTAACTCAATTAAAAGACATATTGATAAAAACAAGTTAAAAAACACTGAACGAATAAATTTTATCTATGACACAGTGTAAACACAAAATGAATAATAAAAAGGGTTTAGATATATACAATATCAGATTGACAACCTTTTCCTTAGAATAAAATGCCGTCAACAAAAATAATCTACACAAGTCAATAAAAATAACTTTCTTGTAAAATAAACATTTGAGTACGGAAATATTTTTCGCAAAATAAATATTTTTTGTTCATAGTTCAATAACAGAAATGAAAATTTATCGTCTTACCAAACATTTATCAAAGTTGAATAATAATAAAGATAGTGAGACACGATATGAAAATAGGTGAACATTAGATAACACAAATGCATTGCTCATTGTATCAACAGGTCAAATAAACACAAAAGTACGCTATGAGAGTAATCGCAGTTACTGAAAGCTAGTTAATAGTCAAAACAATAAACAATTAAAAAACACATGATTCAGAGACTAAAATCTTCTTAAATACATTCCAGTAAATTAGTGTTTCAACGTTATGGAGAGTCAAAGAAAACAAGGTAAAAGTATTGACAGCCGATGGGATAAATAGTTTTAAATATGTACACTTGTATACTGTTCGATTTGAATAGAGTAATCTCTATATAAAAAGTAAACTTAAGGTGAATGTGTATTTAAACATAAGAAAAATGTTGATAAAGAATACAAATTTAGCTATATTGTAATTGCTAATAACAAAATCGATATTTGTGACAATATCAACTATATTTAATTTTATAATTACCACATTGTAAAGCTAATTTTTCTAATACGTGTGTTTAAAGGTTTAAATAGTTTAAACGGATCACAGCGTGATTCCATACTTTCAGTATAATACTAGGATTTCGTTTACCATTTTTTTAAATTTGTTTACCTACTTAACAGCCAAATTTACTTACGAGCTGACCATACATGTAATTGGATCTGGATTATATTTAAACAATTTATCACAATCTTTAGCTTAGTTTTACAAGTTGTTATTATTACAATTAGATTGATAAACTTAACAAACGAACAGTTGAAATTAAACATTTGTTTAATTGTATATCTGAATCCTATTTTGGTACACTCGCCCAAGGTGACACTTGCTACATCAAGTAACGTAATATTTTTTACATTTAAAAATGTATGTACGTAACTTTGCAGTTCATGCATGTTCCTTTGCAGTTGCATTTTTAGCTCACCTGGCCCGATGGGCCAAGTGAGCTTTTCCCATCACTCGCGTCCGGCTCTCCTATGAAAATACTGGGCCAAATTTAACCAAACTTGGCCACAATCATCATTGGGGTATCTTGTTTAAAAATGTGTGGCAACCAACCAAGATGGCCGCCATGGCTATAAATAGAACATAGGGGGTGAAATGCAGTTTTTGGCTTATAACTAAAAAATCAGAGCATTTAGAGACAATCTAATATGGTTTTAAATTGTTTATCAGGTCAAGTTCTATCTGCCCTGAAATTTTCAGATGAATCGGACAATCCGTTGTTGGGTTGCTGCCCCTAAATTGATAATTTTAAGGAAATTTTGCAGTTTTTGCTTGTTATCTTGAATATTATTATAGATAGAGATAAACTGTAAACAGCAATAATGTTCAGCAAAGTAAGATCTACAAATAAGTCAACATAACCAAAATTGTCAGTTGACCCATTAAGGAGTCATTGCCATTTATAGTCAATTTTTAACCCTTTTTCTAAAATTTTAGTATTGTAATAAAAATTCTTCTCCTCTGAAACTACTGGGCCAAATTTAACTAAACTTGGCCACAATCATCATTTGGGTATTTAGTTTTAAAAATGTGTGGCGTGACCCTGCCAACCAACCAAGATGGCCGCCATGGCTAAAAATAGTACATAGGGGCGAAATGTAGATTTTGGCCTATATCTATAAAACCAAAGCATTTAGAGCAAGTCTGTCGGGGATAAATTGTTTATCAGGTCAAGATCGATCTGCAATTTTCAGACACAACAGACAACCTGTTGTTGGGTTGCTGCCCAAGAATTAGTAATTTTAAGGAAATTTTCAGTTTTTGGTTAATATCTTGAATATTATAATAGATAGGGGAAGAAACGGTAACCAGCAATAATGTTCAGCAAAGTACGATCTACAAATAAGTCAAATGACCAAAATTGTCAGTTTACCCCTTAAGGAGTTATTGCCCTTTATAGTCATTTTTTAACAATTTTCATAATGTTTTGTAAATTTTTGTAAATTTTTAGAATATATTTCCCACTGTAATTACTTGGCCAAGTTAATTATAGAAAGAGATAATTGTAGCAACAAGAATGTACAGTAAAGTAAGATCTACAAACACATCACGATCATCAAAACACAATTTCGTCGTGAATTTATCTGTGTCCATTGTTTAATATGCACCAAGGTGAGCGACACAAGCTCTTGAGAGCCTCTAATTTGTTAAGTTGAAAACATTCTGAAACAACTGTCCTCTCATATTTGGTTTACTTCAGATATCTTCAATTTCAGTGTAATAAACTTGACCAACATCTTTGTATAAGTCAGACCGTACGCGTACGGTCCGACCAGATGAATATTTTCAAAAAGTATGCATACGGTCCAGACCGTACGCGTAAGGTCCAAATATTCATACAGTCTGGAACATATATACAACTCGTCTACACATCAACCCAACAATGTTAGATCTGTAAATTTGCTTTCACAAATTCTTTGTTCTTCCATCGCCGGGATTCGAACCCATGCTACTGAGATATCGTGACACCAAATTGCCTGCACTGAAGCCGTCCTGCTAGACCACACGACCACCTGGGCTTCATAAAAATGAAGCTTTCGGTTGCCGAGTGTTACCTTTTCACGTCAGTTTTTAATCTAGCGTCGTACTATAGTACATGATATATAAGACATGGAGATGTTATTTTGTTACAGATCAGCTAAATTAATTATAGTAAAGGATCCTACAAATTAATGTAAGACACTTCTAAATATAATTATTTTCTGTAACTGTGTCTTACATTAGTTTGTAGGATCCTTTACTATAGATAATTTAGCAAAAAAAACAACAGAATTTATCTACTCTTAAAACAAAATTACGAGTAAAATGGTATAATGTCCAGTACTTAAGACATATATGTTAATAACGTTTACTTGATAAAATATTGTAACAAACCTAGGGTTACTATAAACTGTTTAACCATCATTCAGGAGGAGTGGAATCGACGGCAGTGTGAAGAAACAGATTTGTAATAAACATAACAATGATATTTTTTTCAACAGTATTTTGACTTCTTCTTTCAATATAATAAACATCAAATACACATTCATCATTCAACAGATAAAGCAATAAATCGGTGGTCAATATAAAAGTTAGTTGACGGTTCAAGAGATTCATTCAGAATGACATGTGTGTCTACAGGCTCCTATTTATGTTTTTTTTGGCACTTACTATGACGTTAGAGTAAACATCTAATCATCAAATCAAAAGCAACGTTTCTTACGTCTTTTGGCTAGTAACGTTTAGAAAGACAAACAGATTTCGTTATTCTTAGATAAAGAAACATTATTAAGTTGTCCTCACTTTGTCCTTCTTGTCCGAATTATGTTTAAAAGCAAATGAAACTAAAAGGACATTTCTACATAATGCTATATTTAAACGGACAGTAAATTCCTTTCTCGATACGGCGTATGAACTTGGGTGTAATTAACATGACCTTACGCATTAGATATAATGCTTAAATGAGATCAATGAAAACCCTGTTCTATCATAAATAAAGACAATGTTAATGAAAAGGGAGGCACAAACATAATAAATACGCAATTTACCTGCATTGATAAAGTGTTAACTTAAACAAATAATAATGTGAGATCGCAAAGTGAAAGTACAAAACGGTGTCATGGCAGATGTAAACAAGTTGAATCTCACGACGATATTTGTCAAAATATGACGGGATAATCAAAGTATTTCATAGGTAAACATTACCAAGATATACATATAAAACTGGCCCTTATCACTTGCAAAGTACAAATAGTTTAAATCATGAGTATGAGAGTCAATGCATTTATCAGTGTTTGTGCACACCCGAGAAGTTGACCACCCGACAATATTCAAATAGATATATGTAATATACAATAAATAATAGGTTAAATAATAACAATTATCAGTCCAGATTTGTCACAATATTATTACGTTCAGTGTAATATTTATTCTCACGATAACCAATAAAACATAAAAACAACAACGTTAAAATGAGATTACGTTAAAATGTATGTCTCAATAAAGATGTTAACCCAGACCTCCCCTTTTTGTACCAGGCCGAGAAAACTTCAAACAGTGGTACATTTTTCTCTGCTTTGATATCTTTCAGGTTTTTTCATAGCAAATAATTATCAACACTATTAAGTCTGTAATGATTTTCCACGTTTCATGAGAATGGTCATAATAATAAAGCAACTGTTCACTTAACCTTTATTTTTTTATTAAAATATAACTGGTGAGTTTTTTGTAGACGAAACTCGATTTGTTCTTTGAACAGCGATGTACTAATATTACCTATATTTGCATATTGTATTTCAATGCTAGAAGATATATACGCTGATAATATTGTACATTTAACCTTCATTACTGTAGTATATATTTTTTAGAAATTCGGATATGGCAAGTATACGTCAAGACGTTTGAGGACTAACATTTTACCTCTGTTTGCCCGTCCGTCCATCCGTTCGTCCGTCAGTCCATCCGATTTCAAATGAATATTTTGGTCACATCTTCCTCAGGAACTACATTACTAGGATTTCTGAAATTGGATTTCAGGATTTACATTAGTCAGCTAACCCATGTGATGCATTTTGTGATTCACCACTCAACAACTTCCAGTTAACCAAACCCTTCTGTCGTTTTACAGGCGATAGCTAAGTTCAAAATTTCTGTCACATTTTTTGCAATAACTATACAAGGATTTCAAAAATTTCGTTTTAGGTTTTCTTATAAGTAAGCTTTACTGTGAGATACGTTTTCAGATTGATCACTCAACAACTTCTACCACATACTCGTATCATTTCACACATGATAGTCAAGTTAAAAATATTCGTCACATTTTCCCAGGAAACCACAATACAATAATTTTTGAAATTTAGTTTTAGGTTCATATAAGGAAGCTTTAATGTGTGATGCATTTTGAGATTTATCACTTAACAACTGCCTGTTTATCAAACACTTTTATCATTTGCACCAGAAAACCAAAATGAGATTTGTCGTCAAATTTTTTCTCGGTAACTACAATACAAGGATTTCATAAATATGGTTTCAGAGTTTATTAAGTCCGCTATACCGTTTATGCGTTTTCAGATAAATGGAAACTTTACCCCATTATAGACCTCAAAATTTCAAACTGTTATAGCTACATCAGTGTATTCACGCCTAGTTATCTATTTGGGAAGCAATTTGCCAAAATTCACAAAAGTTTTTCTTTGAAATATAATACAAGAGAGGGGATAATAACAGTATTGTTGAAGAATGTTGTAATGAATATATTAAATTTGTTACTTACTATACATTAAAGATCATAAATTTTTAAGTAGGGGGAAATGCTAGTGAGGCAGCTGTAAATTAGGAATGAATGAATAAATGAGTTTTATTTCTTATTAACTACAAATTACATAGTTACAGAGAATATTTATGTTTAAACAAATACATTAAATATTAAAGCACACGTGAACAAAACAAACATAAACATGTAATTACAAACTTACCAGGAGTTTATTGTATCAAACCTGAAACAGGTCTCAATACCGTATTAGGTCAAGTTTTCGAGAATGACAATCACAGGGGTAATTTTTTGAAAGCCATGACAATTGAACTACAAATTATGATAAAAGGTATATTGATAGGAGACCACATGATGCCAAAACTCAAAATATAAGACATCAAATATATTCATACAATGATGACACATATCCATAGCATTGTAGTCAATGTTGCAGATATAATATGAACGAAGAAACAGCAAGGATAACATATTATCGGTTATAATATGTATGTTAAAAAAAAGGAACAACTCAAATTAGTTTCTTGGTTTGTACTAAATGAAAGAAAACATGAATCAATGTAATAATTCTAAACAGTTATTATAAAAGGAATAAGTAATGTAAACTTTTAATGCATATAAATAACGTTATAAATCAATGTTAAATCTACTTGTTTTAAAGATAAAAAATTATATCTTAAATGATATGTATCAAGTAAAATAAGTTATTGTCTGATGGGTTGCAAATACAAAATGGTTTTGTAATTATAAACATACATGCATTCGTATAGATGTATCGAATGTTTATTCTTTTAATAAGAGCCGAACATTTTTTTTTTTGAAAGGCTAGAGACTGCCCGAGAAAACATGGATACTTATTTAGTCGATATTTAAACATTACTGAGTAAACAGAGATTAATGCAATGTTATCTTCTATTCATGTATACTGACAAATTTGAACTAATGTATACATACTTCATATCAATATCAAATCTTAAAGAACAAAATGCTAATCTGCCTGATTTGATACTAGAACAGCAAGTATTAGTAATGATATTCAAATAACATAGATTGAAATAATTGATATACTTCTTGCATTTGATGGGAAAAAAAACACATCTTAGCAAAAAAAAATTGGCTCAGGATGCTCAAAATAATCCCTCTACCCCCCTCCAACAAAAAAAAATGGGAAACCCCTTCATATCAATTGTTAGTACGGCGCTTTCCATAAGTAAAAACTAATTCATGGACAATAGCCAAAGTACCATATTAAATTGTCATATTTAAGAAAGCAGATCGATCCAACCATCTATCGAGCAATACCCCAATTAGCAGGGAGGAAAAATAATGATAGTCTACAAACACTTGTATACTAGTAATCATCACCATACGGATAGGTACAGTCCGAACATGTACGATAATTAAACTTGCTAACCAGTCATTCCCACTGGACAAAAGTCATATGATCATAATCATGTAAACCAGAAAAGCGCATCTGAAAATATGCGTCATACTGAACTCAAAATGAACACATGAGTTAAAATTAAAAAAAAAAACACCATAAAAGTCTTATAAAGGCTAGTGTTTTTTGAGATCTCAACCCTTCCACTACCTCTAGTCAATACAGAATTAATAAACGCACAGTATACACACAGTAAAACTCCGTTTAAGAGAAGTTCGAACCCAATGTTTAAATGGATAACAATAGAAACTTAGCAAAATGACAATGTTACATACATTAACAAATTAACAATTAACAATTAACGTCTAGCAGTTACTAACATGACAGCTCCATATCTCATTGAAACTTATAGACAAATTATTCCTTCATCATATGAAAATCGAGACCATCATAAAATATATGAAAAGAACATTACCCGTATCATGCCATCAACATGTTTGAAAATACATGTGATTTTTCCAATACAAAGACCATATGAGTGAGTTGATGGTTTGGATAACAAAATTTAAACTATATGACCGCATCATCCAACACCGACATGACTAAATCATGTAAATGGTTAAATGTGTACTTAATAATTAAAAGTATGACAAAGTATTATCTTCAATTGTATTTTGTCTGATTTATTGATTTTTGATACCTAAACGTCCATAATTAAACATTTCATTCATGGTCAGGATTATGTTTTTTAAACGATCTAGATATCATTTATAACCAGTTCAATACATCTCCTGAAATTTACGAGATGGTTCGTAACTATACAACACCTAATATATCAAGATACATGATAATTTCGAACATTTTGGTAAAAAAACATAATCGCAAGTCAAACAAGGTAAATTACGTTCTGCACGGTAAACATTTGAATAGACAGGATCGTATCCTATTTCTGTTAGATTTTATTTATACCTGATACTTTTAATGCCCAAACTCAATTTTACAAGCCTGGACTGATGCGCCTGTGGTTGAGTAAAAAGACATTGATATATTGATTAATTTTGTGAGACACTGTCAAATAATGGAGAATAAAGAAACTTAAACAATGTGGTATAGATCCCATTATATACAGATATTTCTACGATACGTTGGGTTAACTTTTTTATCAACCGTCTAAGATAAAAGGTGTTTTGTTTCTTTTATAATAGCTGCATGTAATTACATGTCGATGAACAAGAGTGAAATTGGATAGCCATAGCCATTATTGTATGCATTTAAGAATACAAAATGAAAAAAAAAAGAAATATATAGTGTGTAAAGATTCACTAACGAGTGAAGAAATTTGGTGTCCTGGAAAAAAACAATACGATGAGTGTTTTCTAAATGACAGCTAAAGTCTAAATTGAAAAGTTTTAAACGTGTCAATCTGTCATAAGCAAACCTATATCCCGTCTATCACTGATGAGGTTAACTAGCTTGTATGCTAAGATATATAAGAGTAATAAATGATATTTTTTTAAGCAGAAAACTGAATTGAATTAATGTTGTTTTTAACTGTGCTCAATGGAATACAAATCATAAGTTAATTTCAGTTACAACCTATTTAAACATTTGTATTTAAAGCAAAACTTAAAAATCATGAATATCACAGTATGAAATCAGGTTCACAACAACGAAATATGTTCAAATTGATGATCAAATGACTAGATCACTGTTTCTGAAACATGTTTTATTAATAGTTCATGATTAAACAAATGGAAAACTTAAAAGGAAAATTGAAAAATCAGATACATACACAAATGTATATATATTGTATTCCAGTTACATGGTACCTTAAATATACTCATCATAGATATCAGGACTTAATTTTCTATATACGCCAGACGCGCGTTTCGTCAACAAAAGACTCATCAGTGACGCTGGAATCCAAAAAAGGCCAAATAAAATACGAAGTTGTAGAGCATTGAGGAGCAAAACATTGTCGTTAAAGTCCTGCAAAAAAATGCTTAAACATTTATTTTTTATAAATCTTGAAAATCGCAAACTTTTATTGAATTTGACAGTTTGAAATATAAAATCTTTAAAATGGTAGCTTACAGGACATAAGCAAAAAAAAATATTGACAAAATTCATTTCCCCCTATAAAACCTTCTACAGACTGTCTTTGCATTATTTGTATGTGAATAAGTCAAAATTGTACTGTCTCAACAATAATTGTAATCCAGTTTATAAAGAAAAATAGTAATATTAATTATGTGACAAGTACCCGTAAGACGAATTGCCATATCACATTTATGTATATGTTTCTTTCCCTAGTCTACAAAATCCCCCGTTATCAACATCAGATCCTTATAAAATACATTGTTTTGACAGTCTAACACTTTTTAAGTTCTATCTTTGTGCTAATGTAGATTAGCATAAGCTTTACTAGGTTGATATCAGATCATATCTTCTAAAATAGTGCCCTTTGTATGAAAAAAGCAAAGACATCAAGTGCACACTCTGTATAAATGGATTATCACTAAAACCGTATAACTTCATTAGTTTAAACATATTTTATTTGCTTAATTAAAGCAAAATGGATTAGACACAAGTAAATCAGACTTATAAAGTCTTCTCCATAATACAATATAAAGTTAATATAATGGACATGCATATAAAACAAACAGTTTATACAATATAATACTAGCTTTCATAGGTGAACAAAGAGGAGAGAAAGTAAAAAGAGAAAAAGAAAGTTTGAAAAGTCGTATAATTTCTGACAATGACTTTTGAATTGATGACAACGATGACGTTCCGTGTCAGTAATAATAACGCTCTATCAAGGCATAAGAAATCTGCTTGACCTTTTTATGAAATTTTGAACATGTTTGAAAATTTGAATATTTTGTTCGTTCGAAAGTTCCAAGTGTCCGCAAATTAATAGTTTTTTTATCTAAAACAAAGGTTTCAGATAGCCAGTTAAGGTTATGGAATAAGGTTTTTCTACATAATGTGTATTTTGGGCAAACGAAGAAGTAATGGTAGACATCATCAATATCGGACCCACAATGGCAAGAAGGATCATCTATAATATTAGCTCTAAATAGGTCATTGTTTAAGAATAAAGCGGAACATCGAAATTGCGTTAAGGTTATATTTAATTTCCTTTACAATGATTGGTAAAAAAAAACACAATAAATTAATGTCATTTATATTACCCATATAAAACGTAAATAATGATTGGCTAAAATACTAAGACTCCAAATATTTTTTGTTAAGTTTTGCTTTCAATAGAAGATTAATATATTACACAGCAAGTAATAAACACATGGGTGTCATTGTTTATCATGCCCTAGGATGGTATAAGCATGTGCAACATATTTCCATAAATAAAACAAAGAATTAATTATATATTAAGCAGTCGTTAAGCTATAATGGTTTACTTTTATACATTGTGACCTGGATGGAGAGTTGTATCATTGACACCAATAACACATCTTCTTATATCTACATAAGAGCTTTACAATTGATGATGAACAGACATATTTTTTTAATAATGTACTTGCTATATATATTCGTCCTTTTTTTTAATATGCTTGAGAAGTGTTTGGTAATTATGGTATTTGCTATTCAAACAACTTAGAAAAAACTGCCTGCTGCAAGTATTGCAATAGGATTGACCTATTTACTGAAACTGAATATTTATATTAAGGGACTGATTAGGAATAGGAATACCTACACAGTTTGAGGCATAGCAAAACAGGTAGTGTATATACCATGGTCTCGCTCTACGATATCAATCTAATTTAATTTCCATAAATGTACAAACACAATTGTGAATTAAACTGCGTAATGACAAAATTTGCATTTGACATCGTCTAGCAGATTATAAAACAAACTAGATATCATTATCCGTACACTTGATACCCTATTTAAGTTGAATTATCTTTGTTTAATTATACATATGAAGCAAAGACATGTATTGGCCGCGGAGTTTGAGTTTTTATTTATCATTGCTGCGATATTTAGCCTCATTTATTAATAACGACACACTTAAATAGACAATACAAAACAGTACATATTGTGCCGTTCCGAATGAAGAGATATTTCATTAATTGCAATAACTTCACCGAGATGAAGAACGATCTATTAACAAACAATCATCGTATTCCAGTGACAACAATCTAGAGTTGCTCACTGATGGAATACTTGTCATATGAAGAAAACTGTGGAATCTTTAACGAAGTCTTTAAATATATGAAACATAAACAATTCCTCTTAGTGTAATCGAAAAAGATACGAATAAATAAAATCACCGTGGCTATAGATATTCATTTATGTATTTACTTTTTCTTTCTTTTTTTCACTTTTTCGTATTTCATTTTATTTAATCACTTCTTATATAGCTCTCAATTCCATATTCTTTTTATGTTAATTGTGTTTGCAGTCCCTTTTAGACTGAAAATGCACATTTATCATATAACACTGAGTATAGATCTACTTAACTGTAAAGGCATTGCATACGATTTTAATTGTAACATTATGTAAAAGGAGAATACTTCATAAGTTGGTTAACCTTGTGTTCCATCCTATTATCAGTCATTATATATTGCAGCAAATGACATCGATATAAACTAATTCTCATAGAATATAATTACTTTATATTTCGAACAAACGCAGTGGGGGGAAATATAGCATAGTTAGAAGAAATACATATTGGACATTGGAGTTTTCCTGATCAGTCCTATGCACTTTCGAGACGGCACACACATGCTTGTTTGGACTCAACACTTAGTCCTTTGGAAACTAATTTGTTTTAAGGTATTTCTTGTTGAAGAGTGATATACCATGCACCTTATAACGCATGTTTTCTTTAAGATTCCACTAGTGTACAATACCTGCTCATGATTCAACCTTATTGATTAGTATCTACATAAGTGTTACGCATATCCTTCAGTGATGTATAAATCAGACTGTTGGCCTTGACTTAGGATATTTTAAACATTTACTTCACATGTCTTTCATATCTTTTTGCTTTTGATTTGAAGGACACTCAGACTGTTTCCTTAACCGATATATAATGTTTCTGTTTTGTTGCGAGGAATAATGAACCTTGTTAAACACAGAAAATTCATTTATGTTTGTATTTGTAGAACAATCGATGTATGAATACACCTCTAAGACAAACATGTCTCAGTTGGATTAGTTTTCTTATTAAAATACTATTATAATCAATAAGTTAGCTCTTTAGAAAATACTTTTATTCAATTAAGGGTTAGTCATCGTCACTGATGATCATTAATCAAGACTACTCGTACTTTTCTAATTTAAATGGTATACTTTCTGCACTTGTTTTACCTTTGTTTTCTGTTTCTTTGTTCTTTTTCATTCTGTCAATTATCTTCTACCAGGAAGGTTAATTCGATTACAATACAAGGGGATTTCCACAGGAAATGCGTAATTTGATTCAGGTGATCAGTTTCTGTAAGATATTATCACTATAAGTCATAATGTAAAGATATAATACTTTAATCGATGTATTTAAACAGAACAATAACAACGTGACGAATATAATTAAAGTCTTGTTTTTGTAAACGCCTAGTTAAACAGATGAAATATGGACTGTAAATTGATAAAAAAAATCAACTGAAAGACTATCGTATTGAATGCTTATTATTATTAAAAGAAAATAAGTAAGATGACTTACGTTTAGGTCTTATTGGGTATATCCACAGATAAATATATATGGAGACGGCCATTTGACTAATTATATATGTTCACTATGACGTTATAAAACTGTTTTTTATTTGAACATCGATAATTTGTATTTTAATAGAATCAGTCAATAGCATAAGATATTAATTCAAATTTAAAGCATAATTTCTGTTACCTATGTAGAATATACGTCGTTATTCTTGGGGGAATCGATTTTGATGTTTGCCTTAATTTAATGTTATTCCACTAAAACTATTCTTAATGTAAGGTTAACCATTTAAAGCAACTAGAAAGATGATCTTTCCTCGATTTGTAAAAATTGTTGTTAACGGGGAAAATCCGGTAAAAAATCTTTTGTTTCTTATTCAAATAAATTATGAATATTGTAGATAATAGAATATCACATTTTGTAAATAATTTAGAAGTAAATAATAGAGAACATAATACGCCTATTTCCAGAATAGGAAATAAACTTCAAGAACTTTCAAAGCGGTTTGTGTTTGTCCCGGACGACAAAGCATGCAATTATGTGGTGATGGTATTCTGTAAATACTACACGGACGTTCTTAAAGGGAAACCACACTATTTAAACTACTAATACATGTACATGTGTAATACTAACTCATTGAAAATTTGGGGTCACCGATGTTGTTGTCGAGATATGACGTCATCAAAACTTAAAGAATCGCGTTTAACCAAAATATAAAAATAGGCCTCCAAGTTGTTAAAAAAAATGCAAAATTATTAAAAAAAGATGTTTAACTGTGATAGTAAAACAGTCAAATATAACTTGTATCTAAAAAACAGCTATTTGTCTCAATGTCCTTACTTTTCAAGGCTTTTTGATATTTTCCGCCATTTTTAATTCATATTTATTCTAGATTTTTCTCAAAATGAAAAAAAAATCTACTAATGTTTTTTTCCTTCAAACTTCTGCATAAGTTGCAGCTTCAGAGAAGATTTTAAAAGCATAAATAAAAATGGGGGGGGGGGGGGGGGGGGGGGGTCACCGATGTTTTAAAACCGCTAAAAAAGAAATAATCATATTATCGATTTTTGGCGGGAAACATAACTTTTCTTTAACGTTATAGTAAGACCATAGATGTAATACCTATAATTTCATAGAAATTGATCCAATATCCACCCATTTAGGTGCGAATCATATATCTGGCCTTACATTGATACTGTGCTATGTACGCACTGTTTCGAGTTATTTCGGAAATGTTTTTATTCCAGGGAAACCTTCATCAGAGACCACCCTATTGTTTTTGTTTTGTTTTGATTTGTTTAGTTTTGATTTTTAATTTATTTCTTTTTTATTACTTTTTTATTATAATTTATTTCTTCTTTTTTTTTAAATATTTTAAACAGTTTCTATATTGTGTTTTTAATAATTCCACTTTTTGATTTGTTTTTTTCTTTTTCTTAACTTTTTCAACCAATGATGAATTAATTAAGCGTTTCAGAGTACGAATTTGTCCTCAGAAGAATATCAGTTTTCATGTGTTGTTTACATGATGGTCATTAATTAGTTCCGCACAGTTAAATGTTTAGTTATAACTGTGAGGTTTAGATAAATTATTTTATAGCTCGTTTAACTAATTCACCAATGTTTCTGTTTCTAATTATGAAACCTATTGATAGGTTTTTATGGAATTTAGCACCTATTGTAGAATCCGTTTTATAAGATGCCAGTATTTCCTGAAAACTTTTTGAAAATTTTCTGCTTGAGGATGATAATTTGTAATGATTGATACATTGTATTTATTTTGAACTTTGTTCTTTTTCTTTGATTTAATTTGTCTGTCTTGGAATTTGATTTTTGATAGAATTTGTTCTACCAATTTCCGTTTATATCCTCTTTCTAACAGTTTTTCAATAAAGAGATTTTTTCTGGTTTGAAATTCACTTTCAATGATGGTGTTTCTAAGTATATGAATGCCTTCGCCTTTCATAAAAGATTTAAAGTTTGAGATGGGATGGTTTGAGTTTTTATGAAGATATTGGAATTTTTCGGTTTTCTTTGTAAAACATTTCAGGTCTAAAACACCAGTATTTTTGAAGCGTTTGTTCGCCCTTGAAGATTTCAAGGTCTAGAAATTTTATGGACTTTTTATTGCATTCATAAGTGAACTTTAGCAGGTCATGTTGTTTATTTGCATTTTCAAACAAACATAAAGTCAATTTCAGACTCTTTTGCTTTCACCATTAGAAGTCCATCATCTCTTATTCTTTTATGATTTTTTTTTTTTTTTCAGAGATTGGAGAGTTTTTAAGAATTGAGTTTATGTGATTTTAAATAGCAATGTCACATATTTCAGGGGAACCCGTTGCTCCCATTGATGCTCCAATGATTTGGCGATATGAATTTCCATGAAAGGTAAATTCATTATTAGAAAGGATGAGTTAAAAATTTTGGTAGGTTTTGTTATAGAATATTCAATTTTGTCATGTTCATCAAGCGTTTTTTGTAATGCTTCTGTGATTTCTTCAAATCTGAGATTGGTATATAGTGATGTTATATCATATGTAACAAGTAGTACATTATTATCAAATGTACATTTTTCAATATTTCTGATTAAGTCACCTGTCTCAGAAATGTATGTTTTTTGTGTTTTCACTAACGGAAGTCAGAAATAATCTAAGTATCTCCCTAACCTTTCAAGTGGTCCATTACACTGTGATATTATTGGTCTACCAGGAACATTTATAGTTTTTATTTGATTGTTCTCGTTTTCAATGTTTTGTAAAACTTCACGGTCTAGTTTGTGAATTTTTGGGAGGAAGTATGCAAGAGGTGTTTTTATATAATTTTGTTCATTTTTAATGTATTTGAAAGATATTTATTTCATCAATACAGTTTTCTTCTTTCATTTTGTATATTATTTCATATACCTATTTCTGAGTGTTTTTAAGATTTATCTCTTGGATTTGTTCATAATGTATGTTATCATTCAATTGTTTTTCACCTTCTTTTGGGTAGTCAGAAAGATTTTGAATGACTGTTACATTGTTTTTGTCTGCTTTATGAATGCTGATATTCTCATCGTGTTTTAGATTCTTCAGACAATTCCTTTCTTGTAGTGAAAGGTTAAATTCAGTTTTAGGGACATATTTAGATAATTCCATTTTCGTTTAGAAAATATATTTTTCAATAGGGTTGTCGGTAAATGCTGGCACCGAAAATTTTGATTTCTCCTTGAAAGGATGAACTTTACTTTGTATTTTTCGATTTTCAAGGAAAAAGTATTACAGTCTCAAATTTCTTTCCGTTTTTTTTAAATCTTTCATTATTTGTTTTATGGATGTTTTTGTTGTTGGAACAAAGTTTAGTCCTTTAGCAAGAACTAGTGTTTCTGGTTGTGATATGGTTTAAGAGGATAGGTTCAGCAAAAATTGTTTTGCAATTTTAAGTTTGATTTCTTTTTTATGTTATTTTATTTTATTTTTAACGGCTTTGAATTTTTCAATGTTTTTATACTTTTTCTTGTTTTTATTAAGTCTTCTATGTTTTCCCGTGCTTTTTTTTTTTTGCATTGGTAATAATTTTATTTTGTAGTATTTCAAATACTTAAATATGATTCTGTATCACTATTCTCATTTGATGTTTTTAATTGTGTAATGACCACAAGGGATGTGTCCTTCTTCATTACTGTTTGGTCAGTATCTATAATTGCTATCTAGATCAATCGTGGATACGCGGTAGACAATAAATAAACAAACCTAGGGATAAAATATTCCCAGGTTTGTTGATTTACTGTCATTAATTTGCAATATATCAACAATCCAAGTAAAAGCAAAAGTAGAGTTTATGTATTTTAGTAATCATTTCATATGAAATTAGACCAGAGATATGATTCGCACCTAAATGGGTGGATATTAGATCAATTTCTATGAAATTATGGGTATAACAACTATGGTAAGACGTTGCTGGTACAGCAGCATTTTGTGCAAAGCTTGCATTTAGTTGAATCAAATTCTTTCACTACAAACTTTAATAACATGTTTGAAATGTTTTTTCAAGGTTGTTTGATTATTCATCAATATTTTATCAATCGATCGAATTGTTAAACAGTGTTTATTATATGTATAAAGAAATTGTCAAAGATGAAATTATCTCATTTTTTTTTAATTGCATTTGTTGTATAAAGAAAACGAATGATTGCCTCATGCCATATATCATAGAAATTATTTTCATCTTGCAGTATTTCCGCTGAAAAGAAGCGCGTGCCTTTTTGTCTGCAGGCAAAACAATTTCACTGCCTTGTCAATTCGGACTGGGAAGATAAAACATGAAATACCATATTAAAAAATGCAAAACTCAGCATGTTGAAAAAAATCAATGTCGAACCACAGTTAGCGAAAGGACAATTGATTAAAAATTCCGTACTAACACAACGCTGCATAACTTATTCGAACTGTGGCAACCAATGTTTACTCAGTTCGATCATCGTCACACATGCATCATTTTATATTCATTGTACTTTATTTGATTTCTTATTTATTATTACCGTTCAATTAATCGATCAACTTGTAATGTTATGCTATGCAATCCATCTGATAGATGTAACACACACTGACAACAGAGGAGGATTAAGCAAATGGCGGGCCAGGGGCCCGCCTTTTCCTTTTTGTTGGAAAATTTTGGTTGATTATATCTTATAAAACATTATGGAACCGCGACTGGACAATACAATACACATTGCAATATTGATATATAATAAAAAAAATTTGTAATAAACGGATTTGGATTTTATCCTGTTTTGCTACATTTTTCTGTGGACATATTGATGCATTTTATTTAAAAATAAATTATCAGATGTGGCTAAACTTTGAGGTATATTAAGATATTAAGTTGGAGTTACAGCTATATTTTGAGTTAAAGTTTGAGTTTGACTTTGAGTTGAATAAGTTAGAGTTCTCGTAACACTTAGAAACTTCCGATTTATATAATGAGTTATAGTGACAAAAATTCTGGTAAGAGTTAAAATTTGGCGATCCTATAAAGTTAAGAGTGAGATTGCAGTTTCTTTTTCTGTTGGTGCACCTCTTTTTCTTTGAATTTATATTTTTTACCAGATGTATGTTTCAGTTAGTATAAATACTTTTTTGCCAATAATGATCTATGGCAAGTAAACGTCTAAAAGTAATTTGAAAATAACTGATTGATTGTGTGTGCAACATGATGCTCTCTTTCTCATGTCACGTTGGCCATTTTTTGAAAGAACCAATGTATCCAGAGAGAACCAGCAACCTTTGTATTGAAAAACTATTTGTCCTTCCCCGACATGATCGGATGCGACTATCTCCCTTCATCTCTGTTGACAGGAAAGTGATCGCAGTGAGTGATCTGAACATGAACATACATCTGAACTATTTTCGGTTTATTTGTCGTTGTTTTCTTTTTTATTATACATAAATTTTCAGTGGCAAATAGCATAGTACATGAATATTAACGCAAACCCATTTACGAAATACTCATTAAATTGATAACTACAGACTGTAAACTAGTGTTAAACTTTATATTCAATATTTAAAAAATCAGAACTCAGTTACTTTCTCATTGTGATATTTAAATAATCTTGTTTTAAAATGTCCTTGAAGTATAAATTTAATATTTTCAATATTAGCCCAAATTATAGATATTAATTGACAGTGCTTCGTTAGGCTTTGAAGGCTGGCTGATTGACTTTGTATTAATGTATGTAAAAAATGTTATAACAGGTTGCACTAAAAATAAAATTATATATATATATCTATGATTTGAATACCCTTTCATAAGACGGACCTTAATGTTGCAGTTTAGCAGTACTCTGTAGTAAATATAAGAAGAGTTGGTATGAGTGACAATGCGACAACTCTCCGTTCAAGTCACAATTTATAAAAGTAAACAATTATAGGTCAAAGTACGGTCTTCAACACGACGCCTTGGCTAACACCTATGTGCAAGCTATAAAGGACTCCAAAAACGACTAATGTAAAATCATTCAAACAGGAAAACCAACGGTCTACTCTATATGAAAAAACGAAAACGAGAAACAACCACATCAACGAATGACAACCCCTGCACATCAGATTTCTCTACACAAATGTATATGTGTTGTGTGTTAAATATTTGTCCTGTTGGAGACTTGTAAAGCCAAATATTTTTGTTGTTGTTGAAGGTCGTATGGTCCCCTGTAGACACAATACTAGTTAGGGCAACCGTCATCTAATTGACATGCAATTGAAAGAAATACAATGTACCAGTGGCAAGTTAAATGCATATTCAGAACTAGAACATATCGAAAAATGAATTACGACACTGCTTTCACTAAATCGACAGACTAAGCCGAATAAATAATAATATGCAATTCAATTTTTGATGAATTATTTATACATGTAGTATATATAGAAGACTACAGTATTTACGTTTCATGTGATGTGAGAAAACTCAAAGTCTAAACTGATCGTCCTTATTTACTTCTCTCCGAAACTACAGATTCCGGAAGCTATACGCTTGCATGCTGTTAATCTTGGTCTATTGTCAATTTTTTTCTCAGAAAATATACGCTGAGAATCCCACATACCGCATCGCGACGATAGCATTTTGTTATGATTTTCTTATCCACAAGCCCTTGCAGTGTTAAATATCTTTGGTTTGTCTGTTTGACAGAAACAATATTTCTGATTAGAGATTCTGTACTAAAAGAATTTTCGGAGATCTCTGTTTATGATGGTTGTGCATGGTCAAGAATTAGATTGTAAGATTCTGACATCCTCAGAAGCATTGTGTGCCTGGTATTTTTTTGTAATAAATTTTCATCCAAAAATTCCTGCTTGTGGCACTTCAGATAGGGATACTTGTTTCTAAAAAAAGATAGTGTATCCATAAAGCCAATTACTTTCTTTTGAAATGATGTGCTTAATTTATATTGAGACAGGGATCTAATTATTCTTGGAGCATCAAAACGACGGCAATTATGTCAAACTAAAATAATCTGAGAGGGAAATTTCTCTAGCCAGCATATAACATTTTGAAATGCTTTTTGTGGAATGCATTGATCTACCCGCTGACCATAATGTACAAGTATGTTTTTTCCACACTGATAGTCCTGTAACTGATGATGCCTGTCTACTTATATACTGTGATGGAGTAATGTACTGATTAAATTCCGAAGACTTTTCAATAGATGAATTCGTTTATTAACTGCTGAATTCTTGTAATCATGTTCAACTTGATACTTTCTTTTATCCGTAAGTTTTCTGACGATTTTTCTGTTATTCTACCTGGTGAAAGACCACACTCTTCGTATACCTGTGATATATAACCATACGATATATTTTTTTTAGCAACAGTGCAGTCAACCCGACATTCCAAACCTGATGATGAGCACATATGTTTCGCCTTGGTGCTTTGTTGGCTAGCATGCTGTGAAAAGATTCTACCTTTTTTTTATAAATGCACAGGGGGATATTTTCTCAATATTGTCACCGGAGGTGTAATCTCCAATCATTTCAGCAAGATTTTGCCGAAGAGACAGGCTATTAAGAGATACAATGGGTTTGTACTTATTATGATTTCTTTTATATGAACACTATTTCTCATTGCAGAGATCATGTTCTTTATAAAGATGAGGTACAATAGCTTGTAATTCATTACCCATGAATTCCGGATCATTTTTGTTTGAATAAAGAGCATAAGAAAAACACCTATTGAGATGGGTTATTGCAGGTTTAGTTAAATCATTTTTAATGGTATTCTTTTAGTTTCATAATTTGTTGTTAAATTGTGATTTGATATAATTCGTATCACTCAATTTATTTATAGGATGTTGGATTGTTCGTCTTATGCATGCCATGGTTGTAGTGTCGTTATCCATAATAACGGTCGAAACCTGACAATTTTTTGTTTCAATGTCCTCTATTAGTCTTGCACCGACGTCTGGTTCCATTTTCCTAAGCAGAACCAAACCAATTCCGGGTGCATTTGTGTTCCTGTGGCTCAACAATTTTTGCTTCCCAAAAGGTACAAACTGTACAATCGCTTGACCGAATGCCCCTTCCTACAACCTTTCCTGTTTGGTCGCTGATCAAAGTTCTAACACCTGATTTGGAGTCGTATTTTCTACCAGAGCCTCTTTTTTGCCACCCTATATTATACTTGACAGCTACTAGACTAATATCTTCAACATTTTCACTATAAATAATCAAAAAACTCATAAATTGAAAAAAAAAAACACCCTGTCCCATGAATATCATAACGTTTTCCGTTGAGTGTTTTTTTTTTTATTTCATCTAACAAAAATTTAAAAGAAAAGCAAACTGTAATACATTTGTCTTTAATAAATTAAGAAGAGGTGGTATGATTGCCAATGAGACATATCTCCATTCACAAAAATGATTTATCTCCAAGACAAAATGTTGTCGATGTAATTAATGATTACCAAAGTAAGACATTCAACGCGGAGCCCTGTCTCACACCAATTAGTAAGCTTTAAACAAACCCAAATCATTCACTACGCCGATATCTACTACTTGGATATCGTGGCATCAAATCGGCTTGCACTGTATCCGACGCGCTAGACAACACGACCACCTAAGCTTATACAAAATTAGCTTTTGGTGGCCTGTTTTACCTTTCCTCGTCAGTTTTAATCTAGCGTCGTAATACAGTACATGATATATGAGGCATGAAGATGGAATTGTTACAGATCAGCTGAATTATCTATTGAAAAGGATCCTACAAATCAATTCAAGATGCAGTCACAGAAATAATTATATTATAAATACGTCTAAACCAGTGACGACTCTACAACAGATTTGATCCATCGGATCACCGGCAGTGATGGTGATACAAGGCTGACAACGCATTTTGTATATTTAATTCGTCTAAACATGAGGAGCAAATGTGTATACACCATATCCGGATTTCGACAATGAATGTCTCTTTAGTGATGTTAGGGATCGAAACGGATTTGGAAAGCCATATAATTTACCTCAATTTAGGATGGACTTTTATATCTTAAAGAGTCGAAATAGGATGAACAGATCATATAAACCCGAAGGAAATGTAATACAAGTCCAAACGAAAAAATATAAACAAGTCTTAATTGAAAAGAACTTGCAAACCTATGATTGCGTTGGATAAAAACTGCAATTTTTATACGTGTGCTTGAAAACCAAGTTCTTGGTAGAGGGGTCAAAATACAGCACAAAAAAAAAACATTTTCCAAAAGACCAAAAAGTGATACGTATATTTTAACAAAACGCATTTGACTAACAGGTCGAACACTTGATGTTCTTAAACCCTGCTGACTGCCATTCACCACTTGTGCTGCTTCCATGGCAACGGCGGCCATTTTAAAATTTCGAAAGTTAAAGGCAACATCTATGTTTGGTGTTTACCATTTGTGTAAGGTTTCAGTAAATTTGAGCATTTCGACATTTGTGCCTTGTTTCCATGGTAAAGGCAGCCATTTTTGAAATTCCAAAGTTAAATGCCACATCTTAATTTGCCAGACAACATTTCTGTTAAGTTTTATACATTTTTTGATAAATTTTCAAATTTTTTATATTTTTTATCAGTTTCTATGGCAAAATCGTAGTTCCAATGAATCTCAAAAACATCAAAAGCATGTATTTAGAGGACAGCTACATTGTATGACAATATGATGATTAAATGAGTTGTCATATTCAAATTATTCACCAAATACCAAAACTTATTTTTTTCACACTTTTTCTGTTTCCATGGTTACAGCAGACATCATCCTTGAGGTGCCCAACTTCGACTGCACTACTAACAATGGTTATTAACATTCCGGTATAGTTCCATTGCAATTGGTCCATACGATTCCAAGAAATAGTATGTACAAAATGTGTGGAATAATAATATAAATAAGAACACGAACCGTACAATAACAATTTGTCACCCGACCTCCGTCAGGGTGACATAATTATGAAAAGATAGAAAGACAAATCGTCCCCATGTGGGTAAACTATCATGGTAACAAAAATTAACAACTAGTTTGTTGAATTTCTTTAACAGCCTATTTTTCATAAACGAAGCTTCGTTTTGTGAAAATAGAAAATGAAATGAATTAATGCTTATATTCGGACGAGAAGGCTTACGTAATACTAACAGTGAATCCGTGCATATTGTCCTTGTAAGCCTGTTTATAGCCAGTGTAATATGGCAACCTGAGTGCTAAGCAAAATCTTATATCTTTTTATCTGCAATAAGTTTACCCAGAACATGGCCAGAAATTATCCGAGAATGATAGGTATTAATCGAAATTTCAGATGCATGGCGGAAACCTCTTTATGGATTTTTAAATTGGTTTGTAAAATATCATCATGGTGATAGATACGCAAAAGTTGTATTTGACAAAAAATATCAGCAACGCAAATTTCAACGATATTAAACCCTTAAAGCAATTATACCTCCTAGTTTTAGCATTTAGTAATTGTCTATAATCAGGATTTTTAATACGATGAAATGTCATTACATATTATCTTGAAAACTGTTGTAGATTGTAAACAGTGAAAAAGCAAAATATGATGAGTAACACAAGGTGAGTAAAAATGCTTTAAACCACCAACTGGTCCCGAGATATTGTCTTAAAATGATTTTCTGTCAATGTTTTAATTTCTGTTATTGTCTAGAAGAGTATACGAGAGAGAAAATCCAAAAAGAAAAATGGTGTGCAAAATTTCGAAAAAAAAACTGAATCTGACGTTTTCTTTTATACTTTAAGGGTGAATCTGCTATTGTAAGTAACTTAATTTTCCAATTGACTGAATTCGAAGTTGAATATTTGAAAGCAGGCAACATGACTATACAATACTTTGTATTTGTTTATAGAATGAATAATAGTACGATTGTTTCTTACTTAAAAACCACAACAGTCGTTGTGTCAGATACATCTAAATAAACTCATCATAGATACCAGGACTGAATTTAGTATATACGTCAGACGCGCGTTTCGTCTACAAAAGACTCATCAGTGACGCTCGAATAAAAAAAAAGTTAAAAAGGCCAAATAAAGTACGAAGTTGAAGAGCATTGAGGACCAAAATTCCTAAAAATGTTGCCAAATACAGCTAAGGTAATCTATGCCGGAGGTAGAAAAGCTTTAGTTTTTCAAAAAAATCTAAAATTTATAAACAGTCAGTCTAAATTATTGATACAGGTCCAAATACTTAATTGTACATTATTAGCAAACTAATGATAGAATATGGTTGCGTTGCATTTGCGATGTTGAGATTGGTTGATTGTTCTGACTTGGATGTTACGTCTGTGTAATTATATTCCCACACTGTATTCTTCAAATCTTCAGGCAAAGCACAGTTGGCGTCTGTAAGTATAAAGTACATGCATCAATAAAATAAAATAATGATAGTGTTCTTTAGTAGACATAGTCATGATAGTGTTTTCTAACATAGACTATTTTTTATAGTAAGTAGAAGTGATGAATTAAGTAAAGTTTGATATATTGATGCACTTTATTCGTATACTATAAAAAAAAAAAGAGTATCGTTGTATGGAAATAATAAAATGCACTAAAACAGAAATCGAAATCAACAATGTGACAAAATGAATTTAATCAACAAATACAATCTGCTTAGAACACATATTTTCCTGATGCATAATTACTTGTTGGATATATAGTTAAATGATAACCAACAGGGAAAAAAACGTCAGAAAGATAAAAGACTTTGACAAAAGTTAAGTACGTCCCAGCTTATAACATACAGTCCACTGTCCAGAAAATATGTGACCAATGACCGTGTTATGTTTGTTTTTATCATAGATCAAATGTATTTTGCTGTATGGGAGTGTGAGAGTTCGTCTTCACATAAAAAAAGCATGACGAGTTTAACTATAGAACATGCAAATAATTCATGTAATTTTTTGAACGTTGGACTATACTTATTTTTATACGTCACCTACTCATTACGGCTATTCATCAGTATAGTCTCATACAGAAATTATTTCATGTGGTCTACTTGCTTATGATAAAAATATTCACCAACATGAACTGGGTTCAAGAAACTTAATCTTACAATATTGCTTTAAACAATCTAAGCAAACATACTTTTCATTTACTAGTAGCTAGCTTTGAAAGACCAGAAACACTTACAACAGGAAAACTAAAAGAATTTATATACAAAAAAGGGACACTAATACGAAATACATGAATATGAAAGGCGAAATATTTCAGATGCAATTCAAATGACTAGTCAAAACTCAACTGACAACGCAATATCTATAACAAAAAGACAACATTAAAATACACTGCAATACCTAGAAAAATGAAGGTGAGGTAACAGAAACCCCTCCACAAATGGCAAACGTCGTATAGCTCTTGTTATCACAACCACGACAGTAAGTCTAATTCGGGCCGATATGGGAAAACAAAGACAGAACTATACAATGTATCTACGTCTTTGCGGTCATATCAACTATCATCTGAGAGCCGGATAACGGTAAACCAACTCTGGATGGTGTCTGTAAATTGTTACGAAGGAATGGTGTCAATTTCACTACTTAAAATTCTGAGTCTTATAGATTCCTTTTAAGCAGCAACGCTCTAACCATCAAATCTTCATAGGAAACACCAGCCATGAAGTGTCTTGTCAACTGGGTAAAAACATATTTCGTATGTAGTGATGATGTATTTTTCTACATGGAAATGCACAGTTCAAATTTAGAAAACTGAAATCATCTCTGTTGTCGCAAAGTTGTGTTTTTAGTTGACACTTATTATCAAATTATAGATGCCAAGATATGAGACAGACTTGTTATATCCTTTATCTCAAGTTTGTTTGGTTGGATTTAGTGAGAGAACACAAGGGGGGAATCTACGTCATCACGCAGGGTGTCGGCGATTGAAATTGGACCACCATCTTGTCGCTTCAAGGTAAGAATTTTACTTATTATGCCAGTTATATGAGGGTTATGATTATACAAAATAGTCCACCAAAGACTATATAAAGTAGGAAAATAAATGAGCCATCGCTCAATATTATTGGCTATCTCAATTTTGCAAACACTTCGATACCAGTTTTAGGAATTAGGTCAAACATGCAGGATATCGGCAAAATTTTTCATAACAACATCTTGATTATCAAGAACCGCGTACTTTATCAACAAATGAACACGTCCGAATTTTTTATTGTACTCGGGAAAATACTTGTTACTCACAAATATCCGTCATTTTGGTCGAAAAAACGTCTTATTTTAAAAAAATGGAAAAAGGATGTCGGCAACACATCGATTATCGAAGGATGTCGGGAACACACTAAAAAATTATTGATGTAATTGTCCTTTGATTTTATCAACCATTATGAAGATACAATAAAAAATAATAGGATTAGTGTTCCTTGCTTGCTTCCATTTCATGCACTCAATTTCAGGATCAATTTTTGTAAATATTCGAGAAAAAAAATAGTTTTAGAAGGTGAAAATCGGATTTCATTTCAGTTAAGCCAGGGGTTTCACAGGGGTCATTTATTGGACCAAGTCTTTTTGATACTATATATATATATGACATTTCATCTGGCCCTACATCTACCGGGTGTTTAATAAAGGCAACAGTAGTATACCGCTGTTTGAAATTCATAAATCGAGAAATAAAAACAAATCCGGGTTACAACCTTAGACTGAGGGAAACGCATCAAATGTAAGAGGAAAACTACGACACATCAGAAATACAACATTAAAATGTAACAAACACAGAAACGAACTATTATATAACAATGACAATTTTCCTGACTTGGTACAGGACACTTTAAGAACAAAAATGGTGGATTGAACAATCGTATGCATGGCCATGTTGGTTCTTTATCGTGACTTTTGCTCAAGTCTACTGGCGGTTTTGTTGAAATTTCTTCAGTAATTGACAATGGGTGAAACTTAATATTTTTGGCAGGCGTTTTTATTTTGACGACAAATGAGGATTTGCATGGTTTTGAATTTATTACGGATGGCGGTTTAGTGGGAGATCTGGTCGGCTGGTCAACATCAGGTTGTATTCGCGATCGTTTCCGCCTGCACAAGTGTAAGTTTGATTTGCGTCTTGTCATGAACATTAGTTTTATCTGAAAAAATAAGAAGTTAGATCTATCTACTTGTTGAATAACATATGTGTTAAAAATAGTATATGATGTGTCCCCGACATCCTTCGATATTCGATGTGTTGCCGACATCCTTTTTCCATTTTTTAGAAATAAGACGTTTTTCGGCCATAATGACGGATATTTGTGAGTAACAAGTATTTTCCCGAGTACAATAAAGAATTCGGACGTGTTCATTTGTTGATAAAGTAGTCGGTTCTTGATAATCAAGATGTTGTTATGAAAAATTTTGCCGATATCCTGCATGTTTGACTTAATTCCTAAAACTGGTATCGAAGTGTTTGCAAAATTGAGATAACCAATAATATTGAGCGATGGCTCATTTATTTTCCGACTTTATATTGTCTTTGATGGACTATTTTGTATAATCATAACCCTCATATAACTGACATAATAAGTGAAATTCTTACCTTGAAGCGACAAGATGGTGGTCCAATTTCAATCGCCGACACCCTGCGTGATGACGTAGATTCCCCCCTTGGAACATTATGTATATAGTGAACAATAAAATCAAGTGATATTTTTAAATAGTCTTTTGTTTTAAAACAAAATACTAACGACACCCCTTGATGAGAGGCTTTTGTACATAGTTAGGTGGATAAGACATGTGTTAGGTGTTTCCTCTGTTAATAATAACTAGATCAATCTTGACTGATATAAACTTACCAATCAAAATAAGTTATCTATGTTTAGACAAAGGAACATCACCATCTTATGGCGTTAAATATCTCAACTAGTTTGATTCGCTCGTGCGAGAAATAAAGTATTTGATTTTAACGGAAGATATATCATTGTAAGTGAAACAAAACTGAGGGTATTCTATATCGAAAACTAGTCACAATATTTACTTAAATTTATCAATGGTACAATGGCATCATTCATACAACGACATAAAGACATTTTATACGTTCAGGTTTTTAGCATTCAATTTTTTATGGTAACCCGAATTAGATTATTTAACGAGTTTGTAATATCATGAGAGACACGTTGGGTGCCAAACGTGGAGCAGGATATGCCACCCTAGCTTTCGGATGATCTTAGATCACCCCAGTTTTTTGTTGGGTTTGTGTTGCTCAGTCTTTAGTTTTCTATGTTGTATTTTGTGTATGTTTGTCTTTTCCTTTGATAGCCGTTACGGTGTAAGTTTGTTTTTCGATCTGTGAGATTGATTGTCCCTTTGGTATCTTTCGCACCTCCTTTCTGGTAATATTCTGTACAAGGCACAAACATGTCAGTATTTACCTTAAGGCTATTCAAATCTTAAAACAGAAATATTCTGAAGGTGTATAGTAACAAACCTGTTGCCAGGTGATTTTAAATGTCAAATGTCAGTATAAATATTTATTCACTCTTAAGGTTTTTGTATCGAAAATACACACATTTATTCTAAAGTATTCAGTTGTTGGTATTTTACGTGTTATGATCTTTCCATACAATTATAATGGTAGGATACTAAACCCTTAACCGGAAAAAAATGTGCTTTTATTTCAAATGATGAAGACATGGTCAGTTGAATTCAGTTCTGAAGAGCTGGCATGTCAGTACTTGCTAGAAGTCCTTTGTTTGATTTTTTTATTCTGACATTTATCGATTTGAGCGTCACTGATGAGTATGTTGTAGACGAAACGCGCGCCTGAATATAATATCTCAATCCATAATGAGTTTATTGTTATTGTCAATATATGTATCATTATCATTTTTTAGTTTCTTTTGATATCTATTCTGAGGGGCCTAATGGGTTATTTTCGTTCTTAGGTATGTAGGAGAGGATTAAGATTTCACAAAAAGCCGCTGCATTTTTCGCCTGTCACAAATCAGGACGCTCTTGTCTTGTTAATCTCGTAATATTTTTAATCTTATCTAATTTATATGTTTTTGAGGCTAGTATGACGGCCATTTTCACTGAAGTAAAACTCATTGTTGTGTAGGGGCCGGCGTTGTGTGAGATTTTCTCGCTGTACTGGAGACCTGTTGGTGTTCTTCTGCTATTTTAGGTTCTTTGGTTGGGTTATCGTCTTTATGAGACATTCTCCATTTCCATTCTCTATCTTAAATACATTAGTTTAATTACGTCTTAAGGAAAATGTAAAAAAAAACATGAACTTGAATTCCCTTATATAAGGAAATATAGTCAACTTTGTTTACGCTTGTGTTGATCAGAAATACATGATATTACGTGTTTAGTTTTTTTGGAAAATAATGAAATCAGCGTCAGTACTTATACAAGCAGTAGAAAATAAATTCAAATGAATGATGCGTTTATATTTATATAAATGTATGCTCTCTTTAAACTATGTATGATTGAAATAACAAAACATCGAAAAGAACAATAACTGTGTTTTTTTTTTTTTTTTTGCATTTACAAATTATTTGGTAAATTGCCGCATCTATAAGTATTAATCAATTCTAAATGAACATATATGTCCCATTCTTGTATCATTCCCTTTCATAAGTGCATATACATGTATTCACAGATTATGTCGGTAATACAATTTTAATGTGACGTCAACACATGTAATAGGTGAACTTCTTTTAAAATCATGTCGGTATCACAAATTATTGACGTATTGTTGACGTACCGATCAACTTGACAAGAATATGAGTAAACCGATTAGATTAAAGATAATCAAAATATATACACTTTAACTAAAAACTATAATTACCTGACAAATAAATGATAGACGAACACATCAAACTTGTTACTGCTATTAGACATTTGCGGAAACTGTCATACACCTACGATTAGGATTACAATTACACTTACAGGTAGCATTTAAATCTTGGGTCGTCTCGAAGTGTAAATATAAACCGTCGTTCTATAGTCAGGGCCGTAACTAGTCTCTTCTAATCGTGAGGCAAAATATTTTCACCAACGGAGCGAGGCGATTTTTTTTTTGGCAAGGGGTCTGGGGGCCGCTCAAGGCTCAAGGCCCCCAGAAGCTCTGAGAAAAATAACGCAAAATCGTGCATTGTGAGCGTTTCCAGGACGCTTTCAGACATTGAAACGCAATTCAGTTTTAGCTATTTTTTCTCCACAAAATTCTGGTCTCAAACGAAAAAAACATAGATTCATTATAATTTAAGACTTTTACGTTTTATGGACAACATTAAAAGACCGATATGTAGAATAAAGCAAAAATCGTAATTCTCATGATCATTAATACAGGATCTGTATGTCGACTGTCTGTTCTCGTCTTGTATTGTGCTTAGACTTTGGTGAATTTTTTTATGACTAGATTTAAATATAGTGACATTGCAGTATTATACTTTAAGTACTAGTACTGCTTAAGTCGACACTAGGGACCATCTTGGTATTAATGATTCTTTTATTTATTGTTTTATTGGTCATTAGTATTTTTTCTATGCATTGACTTTGTGTGTGATAGGTTTCGTGAACATTTACTCGAAATTCCTTTATTTTCTGTTAAAGGGTCTGAACATGATGACTTAATGCAAGTTTAACCCTTCAATGTTCAAGGTCATACAATATGGCAATACATTATTGTTTTTTTTTTTTAATTATTTGATATCGGGAAATTGGTGACCTTACTTTAATTTAATCCATGTCAGCTATCTAGTTTTATCTACAAAAAAAGCCAGTTTTGTATTCTTTGATATCAAGTTCAATTCTCCATTCAGAAACGACCATTTTTTCTGTGTCTTGTAGCATCGTCTATTCTTAAAATATTCTCTCGCACAATATCTGGACATCAATGGGCATGCAACATTGCAAAACCACACGTTTACAAATGAAAATCAACTCTCAGACTATAGTCATAAAGTAGGACAATAAATGAACAAAAGACAAACACGGGACACAGAAGTACAAACAATAGACCATCAACTTTGAAAACTAAAAGTAAAATAGAAACATGGATCAGGAAAAAACATGCAGGGGCGACACCAGAGAGTGAAGAGAACTTGCTTCGTGCTAGACACTTTCCGTGAAAACAATTTGATATTAAGACAATCTTTTGTTTCAGTTTTTTTTTTTCTTTTTTTAATTTCTAACATGAGGCATTTGCCTCATTTGCCTCAATGTAGTTACGGCCCTGATAGTTGAACCACGTGGTTAGTTAAAAAATATATGTAGTAATGTGTACACATTATATTAATGATTATACAATATACACGCTGTAAATATACGGATTATGATAGAATGAACAAACATCATTTAAAACATGAGACATGAAAACAAATGCAAGTTTTGTTGGATAGGAACAATAAGAAATAAATTTCAGCAAGACTTAGTGATAATGGTCATGTTGACAACATTTAATGTTTATGCTCAGACATACATTTTCCTTTTTTGAAGAAAAAAGAGAATGAGGGGATGCAGCGGGAGGGTGTTTAAGAACAATGTATTTTTCACAGCATTATTCCGTCCTGAATATGCATCCTAACTTGCCGCTGAACGTTAATCAGCCATCCATCATCAACATCATCATCATCATCATCACGGCATTATACTTGCCATTCGGTATAGAATTTTTTCCAGAATTGGGCACGTTTATTGTATTAAAAAATATATATATTTATATATATAACACCTTTTACAATGAACATCTTTGTGTCGAATATATAATCTAGACCATTCGTCAGACTCCGTTTAAATGTAAAATAAGTGTACTCAAATAATAATTTTACTATATATTTTTTTTAACTAATTAACTAAACACGATCAATAGCAGGTCTTGACCTAGGCCTGCGTCGCTGAGAGTCAAGATTGAGGTCAGATATATACTTATTTATAAGCACAACTATTCATTCCCTTTCTTGGAAGGTAAGAGTGAGTGTTATAAGATTTCAAACTACCGGAAAACATTATCATGATGAAGCTGCAGACCAAAAATGAAATATAAAATTTAAAAAAAAATCCATATAAGCCAAGAAAACATTGACGAAAATTGTCCTTGTGTAATGAGTCTTGTAAAATTTCAATATATCGGCAAAGAAGAAGTGACTTTGAGGCAGATGTAACAGTTACTTACACGCTGCAACTCATAATTAATAAGCTGCATAACAAATATAAAATCATTCCCTTCATTAGAAGACAAGAAAACCTTGGGGAAATTTTTATACCCAAAGTATATTGGACAGATGGACAGACGGACAGACAAGGTCGAGCGGTTACGAGACCTGCTTTTGCCTTCAGCAATGCAGGTAAAATGACTATTAGGTTCTGAGTTGGTTGTTTTTGTTGAAATTTTATAGAGATTTTGGGAATCATTTGAATATTGACGTTTTATTTTTACGATGTCGAAAGTTCCTCCCATGAACATGGGTGGGTCTGGTCTGCTTTAAGCATAAGCAGTTACTCATGATCCGAGACCGATACAATTAAAGAAGATTGTACTACAGAGTGCACTTATGACGGTCACAAAACGTTTATCCGCAAAATATTAAAGACAAGTCCCTCTATTGTGTATGTGCTTTTACATTACTGAATATTTCAAAAGCACTGCGCCGTGGAGGGTTAAATTATATTGTGTAACTTGACTTATCGCATTTTTCCGTGATTTTCAAAAGCACCGTTTGTAGATCTAGAGTACCCGCTGAACGAAATATTTTTTGATTTTGCTATTCTAAAATAAGGTACAAAACATATCCGAAAATACATAGTATTGACACCTTCTACAAGACAACAGATTGTTCGAATCCCCATAATATGTAGAGGAAGTGTAGAAAATTTAATAGATATTAAACAGTATAGAGTAAAGGTTGAACACGCCATCGGATAATTTAAAATGTACAATTAAAGTTATGCGACATCCATTATACAACGATTCAAATCTGTTGTGACCATAATACGCCATGCATTATTGTGTCGCCGAAAAGACTTTTTAAAATGAAACAAAAAAAGCATCATTTGGTTTTACTACATGTATCTCTATTGTTATTATTATTTTTTTAATTTTGAGATGACCCCTTGATTTTCGTCAACTATAATCATAAGTCTAAGTGTAATCCTAGGTATAACCCTAGTTTCCGCAAATGTCTATTAGCACTATGTTGTAACAACACTTTTAGGTGTGTCCATTTTCATGTACACTTATTTGAACACATTTCGGTTTAATTTTTGTGAGATTGTTTTCCTGTCTATAGGATAACTCTGAATTAATGTCAACTAAGAATCAGTAGGTGATAAATCACAATAGAAACAAAAGAAACAAAAGAAAATAAAAAATTCCCAACACACCCTTTACATTTAAAGTTGTGTATTTCACTTCCGTAATAAAAATTATAGTAACAATGATTTAACAATGAAAATCGTTTAACTACAGAGATTATAATTTTATACTGATATCCCAAAATGCACAAATATAATAAAATTAAAAATGAATTTTACTTTTTTCGCGTCTGATCAATGATACCAAGTTCGATGATTTGTATTTTAATAATTTAGTCAGTTACCTCGCTGATCAAACATATGCAGTTATATATTATCATTTTCAAGTCCCAAGTCCGATGATTTGTATTTTTAATAATTTAGTCAGTTACCTCGCAGATCAAACATATGCAGTTATATATTATCAACTGTCTTAATTTACTGCATCTATCGTATCCACCAGGTGAGACTAGCGGTCTCGAAATTAAGTCCCCTTACAAACATATATTTCAGCTACACCATTCAGGTTTTTTTTTTTAAAAGGAGGATAATAATCTGGTATTTTTTATTAATGTACATGTCCATAGTTAGTAGTTTTGCTTTATTAAGTACTAAGTAAATATTTGTTTTAACTGTTTGTTTACTTTGTGAAAAATATATCTGTTGATGATCGATCTATAAACGTTTTTGATAAATCTTATACATTTTTGAAGAGTCGAGACAAATTAAAATATCTCGATCAATTTTCAATAATTGTTTTCAGTCTAGTTTTGAATATATAATTTCACCTGTTGACTCATACTAAACGAATCAAATTGATTTAAGTGTTCAAGTCAGCTTATATCAATAGGGTTGAAGACCCTTCGTGGCATCGGTGGTTTTCTGCTATGAGATCGGGTTGTTGTCACTTTTCGCTTATTGCGCCCATTTCAATGTACATGTTAGGATTGGTCTTCACCCCATGTACACACTGATACTTACTTTTGTCTTCCCTGATACTTGGTATAACAACCGAGAGATATACAGTTTGTAACCTACAGGTATTCGATACAAAGCATATACAAATATTTCCCCTTTAGTAACTTCTAACCAATGAATAAAGTGAATAATAATGAACATGCAGTGATAGCTGTTTAAAACCCTCTTATTACGTATAAATGAAACTTAAAAATAGTTCCGAAGAAGAATTTGAACAAGCTGTTCGTTGATGTCAATTACTACCGGTAGATTTAGTACTGTACATGCAAATATGCGTTCAAAATACACAATCTTAAAGCAAAGGTAAATTTACAAAACATGCTGAACTCCGTGAAAAAGTCAAAGAGGAAAGTTCCTAATCAAATAGCATAATCAAAAACCCAAACAGATCAAACGAATGGATAACGACTGTAATACATCAGGCTTGATAGAGGCTTTTTTCTAAGTATAAAATAGGGGATTAAACTTGGTTTTATAGCAAGCTAAATTCTCACTTGTATAACATTCGCATACAATTCAATAAACAATTTTCTTTTACATTGAATAGCATATTTACAGATAGTAAGATAATAATGACAATGTCATTTTGTTTTCATAATAATATTATTTATGATTTATTCTTTTTCAAATTTCATTCCTGAAAAATTGTCTCTTCATATCCATGTTGCCTGCCTCTGTATACATGAAATACTCGTGCAGGTTCGCTATATTCATGATATACTTCTGAAGGTTCGCTATATTCATGATAAACTTCTGAAGGTTCGCTATATTCATGATAAACTTCTGAAGGTTCGCTATATATATGAGACACTTTCTCCTCCTCTTTGTTTCTGAAATGGATATATGTACTAATTAAATTGAGAATGGAGGTGTGCTCCAGCTGGCCCCTAAACAAAAAATGTGTACAAAGAACATGATGTAGAGACTTCGAATGCACGTACGACATTGCAAGTATACAATTCAGGAAATTTACTTCGATCATATATCATGGATAAAACGAACCCATTATTAAACATATATCTGATTCACATTACGCATGTTACGCGTCATGCTTGTAAATATTATTTAGAATTGTTTACTCGATAAAAACTAATTATACTACTTCAGTATGGTCAAACACAGTTTATATTTGTAAAACGATATCTGATCGAACTGTCTGAACTGTATTCCTTAAATCTGTTCTAGCGTAGAACAGCACCAATTTGTTGAAGGTAGACATATTTTAGTACATAAAGGGCTTGATACAAGTATATATGTATGTGAATAGCTCATATGCTAATCAAAATACATGTTAACAAATACTGGCTTGCATGCATCAACCAAAACGCATATTTTAACCAATATCAAACAGCAATTATCTGTTTGCAAATATGTAAATATATATCGTAAACTTTCGTACAAAAGAATCCACAAATAAACTCGGAATAAATGTGCGAAAGTTTAAGATTTATAGTTCAAAAATATATATTTACTACTGAAATTGACAGCTTAATTCCAAGCCTAATATTATAGAAATACGGTGATAGTGTATGATTAACTATAAACCCATGACAGAAGTACACGAATGAAGCAGCTGTACGTCAATACATGGCTATTAACAACAACCGAAACGTAAATATCGTCAAATATATAAGTCCTTTCATGACACAAATTGAAAAATAAATAACTATTGATATGCCCCCCTACTTGTCGACTTGTTTTTTTTATTATTATGAGACTGACTTCATGCAGGAACTTCTTAGGAAGAAAGATAAGAAGTAAGCGATATCCTTTAAAACTACTTTTCACTATATAAATGATCTTCTTTCACTAAATATTTCAAAATTTGGTGACTATGTGGAACGCGTCTATCCCATCGAACTAGAGATAAAGGATACTACAGATGCAGTTTTAAGTCGGCCTCATATCTTGACTTACATCTAGAAATTGACAGTGAGTGTCGGTTGAAAACAAAACTTTACGACAAAAGAGATGATTTCAGCTTTCTTATTGTGAATTTTCCATTTCTAAGTAGCAACATTCCAGCAGCACATGCATACGGGGTATATATCTCCCAATTGATACGATATTCTCGTGCTTGCATTTCCTATCATGATTTTCTTGATACAGGGTTGCTGCTCACAAGGAAGCTATTAAACCGTTTTACAAATGATATTGGATATGTTCCTTACGTCGTAACTACAATCCTATTCCCAATCATGAATGTGACCTACCGAATAGGACTATTTACCGGATTCGTTATCATATAAGGAACAAGACGGGTGCCACATGTGGAGCAGGATCTGCTTACTCTTCCGGAGCACCTGATATTACCTCTTAGTTTTTGTTGGGGTTCGTGTTGTTTATTCTTTAGGTTTCTATGTTGTGTCTTGTGTAGTATTGTTTGTCTGTTTGTCTTTTTCATTTTAAGCCATTGCGTTGTCAGTTTAATTTCGATTTATGAGTTTGACTGTCCCTTTGGTATCTTTCGTCCCTCTTTTATGAATACACGTTATCTGTTTTGTACAGAATAATATAGGGTAGGCAATATATTTGGTTTAAGATTAAAACTACTTACGTTACATTGGTGGATGTATACTTGGATGGATCTTTTTGTCTTTTTTTGATGAGGCAATAAATTGCAATAACAACCAATAATCCAGATATGATTAGTCCTCCTGCTATAATAAGTCCAGTGTAATGACTCAGTATTTCTGAAACTGTATTTTTAACACCTAGGAATATCGAAGTATAAAACTATAATTATTAACTTGAACGGTATTTAACTGTGAAAATGTTAGATCATAACATCATTTGTAACAGCAATTGTCCTGTGATTTTTTTTAATTATCTCTTCTTATGTATTGGGAATGAACGGTTAAAATTTCACAAATTACGAAAATTAGTAGCATTTTAAACCTGGTCGAATACGATAGTTCAAAAAAGAATTCAAACTATGTAGGAAAACTGTTGTTACAAACAGTGTTTTCTAAAATAAGCTAATGGGTACAAAATTCAGTTAAGCGTTAGTTCATGCCAAACCCACACCAAACGTTAAGAAAATCAGTCGGGAATTGAAATATGAATAGAAAATTCTAAGGCAGATCCGAATACAAACTGTATTCCGATGCATGCCCAAAGTTGCATTGTTTGGCGATTTTGTTTAAATATGTGTTCAGTATCAGACATTTATTTGTGGTTTTCAACTATAATCCCAAATGCTCCGCGTCGCCAGGTAAACTAAATTTGCGACAGTAAAACCACCGATGGACGTCCGCAAAGCATCAAATACAATACAGTTATCTCTATTCTAATGCAAAACAAGTTCATAATTAAATTTCAATCATTATTTTAGTGTAAAATCTTCATTAAAGAAAAATCCGCGAAAATATGTTAACTTCTTTGGTCCCTACACTAGGTGACGTCATAGGTATGCTTCCGGCGTCAAACATAAACACCGGGCGTTGGCTGGCTTTTGTGCCGCTTCAGAATGTAATTAAATTTGATAAAAAGAAGAGTTTTAGCTACAACAAGTGAGTTTTTGGCTTATTATTGTAGAAATTACATGTCAATACATTCAGCAATTCAAAATGTCGGCTTCCTTAGTTACAGACAAGGAGATAGAGAATTGTACGCTAACTGTCATCCAATTAGAACCATTGATACAAAATAATTGCATTAGAATATCGATTCTTAATGTGTTGGTGTAAGGTTGAAGTCGGATGTTTGGTCAGACAAACAGAAGGCTGCAAAACAAGTTTCGTGTTAAAACTTAAAAACGTTTGACGAAAGCCTTTAGATATAGATGTGTTGTTTCCTGAAACTAAATGGAGATGGGATCGAATTCCCGATTTCTGGTTTTTTTTCAGTTGTTGATGTGTTTGCCTTTTAAATGTCATACTTAGATTCATTTGTATAACATAATACGTCCCGTCAAAATTTTGACGGGCGTATAAAAAATTAACATTGAATCATATCCAATATTCAGTAGTTAATTGTTTGTTTAAAAGGTTGATATGTATGTATAAATACATATATTGAAGTACAACTACTTTATTATGTTTATCTTATTTTATGTCTAATGAACAAACTAACCTGTTCCTGTTAACGTTGTTGTTGTTGGTGTTATTGATATCGTACAATCAATGTCAGTAGAAACGGATGGTACAGATGTTTTATGTGTTGTTTCTGTTGTTATCACGTCTGTTGTACTGTCAATTTCGATTGAAGTGGATGGTTTCGTTGCGATTTGCTTTGTTTCTTTCCATATCACAGATGTCGCTGTTCCAATTGGAGTAGACATTGGTGGCATTGATTGTATCTGCGTTGTCGATGTTGGTTTCATTATTGTAGTTGCTACAACCAATTATAAAAAAAATGTTTAACAAATGATGATCATGTTTTGAAAGAGGTATACTTGTTAACGTGGTGTCGATTGAGTTTGACGAATATGGTTGTACTATTGATTGTTTTATTATGAAATCGAAGATGTGGTATGATTGTCAGTACGACAATCTTCCACAAGAGAGCGAATGCAACGGATATTAACAAGTAAAGGTAACCGTACGGCCTTCAACAATGAGCAAAGTCCATACCACATAGTCAACTATTTAAAAACTAAAATGACGAGTGTAAAACCACGGTCTCATGAACGTAAAATATACGAACGAAAAAAACTTAAAAACATACCAACAAACGAAAACCACTGAATTACAGGCTCCTGATTTGTGACAGACACATACATTTACATAGATTTTTGTACTAAGAAGGCAATATGTACACCACAAATTGTTCTGTGTAAAGATAGACCTGCCCACCATGAACAGTATTAAGGCACGACTTATATAGATAAATTTCAAAGCATTACTATTGAAGAAAGAATATAATTATTCTTGATTCCGCTTTTAATTTGTTGTCATTCCTGCAAATGATGACAAAATATCCTTATCTTGAGACAGGGTTTAAAAAGCTACACCAATGAACAAATAATATATCTAACATTGTCTGAAAAAAGAACTATGGAAAAGCACACCACAACAATTTATGAAATAAAAATATTGTTAATAAGAAATATAACTTACTTGAACAATAAGGAAAATGCAATATAATAAAACATGAACCGCGTCTAATTCTTGGGGTCACGTGTTCGATAACCTGTCATGTTTAGGTTAACCATTTTACTAACTTTCATAAAGTACACACACCTATTTGACACGCGCTGTCACACGGTTCACATAATGCTGCATCACCTGGTATTTCGTCCCTAGTTTCTGAAAAAAGAAACAGTCATTTAAGTAGCATTTATGAGTCGATGTAGTTTCGAACATTATATCATATACAGTTAACTCCATAAACCACACACAACATTAAAATATTTATTTCTTAAATTACGATCTGGATCAAAATACAAACTGCTGTAAAAAATTATCTAAATGATTGATTGGTTTTAAAACGCTGTATGGTGGTAGATTGCGCACCAAACGGATTTCCATTACTTATACTGATGATGCGTTTACAAAGAAATTGATAACTTGATCTACTTTTCGGTTGTAATGGTAATAAAAAAAGAATTACAAAACAGGTTGTATGTCACCTCTAGCTACTTGTTGGCGGTTAGTATCTTAGGAGAACATTGTTTTGTACAGTCACGCTACCATACTTTATTTGCTAACAATTCCATAAAACATGAAACTGCGATCAAACGATTTGTAATTACAGTCTAACTGTATTAATCCTTTGGTAGAATCAAAAGCAACCACTCAATAGAGAATGAACTTTTAAATAAGGTTTCGTATTTATCCGACAACGACATTGTCCGCAAATTTGATCGAGACAAAGTGTTTTAGTGTTTTCAATTTGAAAAGTTATTTTTCTTACGGCATGTAAAAAAAAAAAAAATAGCAGATTTTGGCACGCTTGATACGAAGAAAATACACGAAGTAATTAGTTTATCATGTGGATAAAAACGTTTATAATACGGGTTTCGGCTTCAATATTGCACGCACGTATTTCTTAGGATTTTTTAGTTATGTTAAAATGACCATTGTTAAAAGTAGTGGCATTTTTTTAAAACACTGCAACGATGTCAATTGTATAGAGAAAAAGTCACATTAAGAAAGATATGAAGCGGAAATGACCAGTTGGTCAATTAATTTTGATGTTCCTTATCATTTCATATTTTAGGTCAGTGTATCCAGGTTACGATGACAATCTGCGTCAACGGGCGTTTACTACAAACAGTAAACGCGCGTTTACTTATTATGAAAATTGAAGACTCGCATTTGTCCACGTTAACGCGGTGGTAAACGGAAAAGTAAACGTCCGTTTACTCTTTACAGAATTAGAAGACGCGCCGTTTTTGCGTTAACGCGGAGGTAAACGCAAAAGTAAACGCCCGTTTACTTTTAATGTCTACTGCAATTTCGGAGTTAACTCACAGTTAACGCGGCAATTACATGAAGTGCACGCGAGAAAACGCCGCGTTAACTTTATCGGCCTGTCTACATGTAATGCACCCAACTGTATTAAGTGTTGTGAACAGTTGACCGCTTAAACAAGATGACCGTTAAGACAGGTTTATTGTTCAATTTTGTAGATTTCGATTTATTTGTTTTTTTTTGTATTTTAGTAAAGAGTTTGTCAAGTTTGCTTTAACTTTTGAAGATCTCATTTGTATTGTCCGTTTTTTATATTGTTATATCATATATATTTTAATATGTTAAATTTTTATATACCTGGTCTTCTTAATGTACGAATTTTTGGTGAGCCAGTGTATTTACAAAATGTACTACACATCGGCGCACCATAAGCTGGAGGGTTTCCTTGTTCTGACACAAACACTCTCTCATTTGGAGTGACAGCATTTGAAATATCTTTAAAAATAAAACAATGTGCATAGTCTTATTATCGTTTAATATGAAGAAAACGACAATATAGCTCAATGCTCTCATTTGACTGCCTGGTTTATTTAATATTCTTAGCAATGTTTTTACTGTACATATATGTGACACCTCCAACTTTTAGATTTAACATTGACGATTGACCACTTGTATTTGTAATCAGCTCTTTGTAGCCCTTGTTTGTTGAAAAAGGGAATCAAGTGTTCGTAGTAGACGTATATATAACACAAACACATCAACGTGCACGTATCTGCATGGACGGCATGTAGCTGCATTGAACATGTGTTGTCAAGGTATAACATTATATAGCATGTACAGTTTTACGATGATATGTTTGAAAACGAAAAGAAAAAGGAAAAAAAGGACAAAAGCTAACTGATGAATGTTACATTATTGGCTGATTTGAAACGAAATATTTTCATTATGCAGTTTAATCCCTTCCTGATTATACCGAAATGAATGCTAGCCGTAGAGTTTTCACACATTTGGACATGCATGTGTGTTGCTGTTTTTGATTGTGTTCAAGTGAATACGTATGCTTGTCGTAGACTATAAGTATATTAGCATAGCATTTACACTCATAATTTTTTTACATATTTAAAATCATCTCTTGCTTAATTTTGTAAAGGTTTTTTATTCACTATTGTTTTGTATTAATAATCGAATTCACATACCTGACAAAAGATAAAAGTAATATAAATCTTTGGTCACTTTTGTAAATTTCATACAAAGATATAGCCAACGTATTCCATCGAAAGGTCCATTCGAAAAGCTTCTGTCACTTCTGAAATCGAAATTCAGTTAAACTATAAATGTTGAAATTAAATGCACATTTTTACTGCCAAAGTTGGTGGAACATATTTTAATGTCATTTGTATACCTCATAATTCCTGTCGGTGATTATCATCTTGTTTTTCGAATATTCGGCTTTGAATTGTTCTTATGACGATATATTTAGAAAAACGCCTTAAACGCATGCAACTTGTTAATTTTAATATATCCAAGTAATATCTACACGTTGAATACCTACATGGATTTCACAGTATTGTTTTTGAACTGGCAAAACATGTATTATCACAGTTTAGAGAGACTCAAATTTGTCTAAATATTTTTTTTTTTTTAACTTTTATAAAGCTTACAGAATTCATTAAACTACGAAAACAAGGCATTATGGTACGTGGTAAAATATGTTTCCTTATATTTGTATTTCATCCTCCTGTGTTTTTCTTTCCAATGAAGAGGAAGCGTAGAATAAAATACTCACTAATTAATATATTGACTTAGGATAAGTACACATATGCATGTAGTAAAATATAACACTTCTGTGGGATTGCACAATTTAAATTAAAAACAAAGTTGTTTCGGTTATAAATAATGATATATATACATTTTTTCTGTTTCGATCTCTACATAGTAAATAAGATAATCATAGAAACCAGGCTTGAAATTTTGTATTTGCGCCGAATGCGCGTGTCGTCCACACAAGAATCATCAGTGTTAAAAAAAAAAGAAAAAAAGTACGAAGTTGAAGAGCATTGAGGACACAAAAACTTCCTAAAAATTTTGACAAATACAGCTAGTATAATATATTCCTGATGTTTATTATATACAAAAAAAATATCCGCAAAAAAACAGGGTCGTGCAATATCAGTACCATCATTGTCCCTTATACTGCTTGATATGTGTAGTTTACATTGCTCTAAAATTTAATGTACTACTAACACAGATAATCATATTTATCGTGGACGTTTCGTCCCCGAGGGTATCACCAGCCCAGTAGTCAGCACTTCGGTGTTGACATGAATATTATGAACCAATTATATGGTCATTTTTATAAATTTTCTGTATACAAAATTTTGAATTTTTCAAAACACTTGGGATTTTCTTACCCCAGGAGTAGATTACCTTAGCCGTATTTGGCACAACTTTTTGGAATTTTGGGTCCTCAATGCTCTTCAACTTTGTATTTGTTTGGCTTTTTAACTATTTTGATCTGAGCGTCACTGATGAGTCTTATGTAGACGAAACGCGCGTCTGGCGTATAAAATTATACTCCTGGTACTTTTGATAACTATTATCGTCGTATGAACATGTTTCAGTTCTATATATGTATGTGTTGCTTTTATTTGTTGCCCTTGAATACCGTCTCAAGAATGTAAGTGAGATTTAATGAATTTGTTTTTAAAATTAATGCTGAGCTATTCCTTACTTGAAAATCACAAGTGTCTGTGTGTTAGACAATGTCAAACTATCAATACAAGTCCAATCCCTGATTGTTGTCCCAACAACGTTTAAATTGATGGTGGAATTTTGTAACGTTGTAGTTGATACACGAAGAATGGTTGATTGTGGTGAATTGTCTGATACTTTTGTGTAATTATATTGCCACGCAGAATTCTTTATGTCTGTAGGCAAAGAACAACTGGCATCTAGAAAAATAAAAATGTACAGTACTGATCTGATGAAATGTAAAACAATTCGTAGAGATATATATCACGTTATTGCTTAAATACATGAAAAGAACAAACAAGTAAATCGCAACATTACTTTCGATACATGCATATGCTCTCATCCCTAAAACACATTACAAGAAAAGATGGAACTAAGACGTCAATGTTTCAGTTTGACGTCCTGCATATTTCAATCAAATGATTTTTATGGTAAATAGTAAATGAACTTTCTGAAAATGTGTCAAACAAATCCCAATTGACAAGAAGAGAATGATCGTTACAGTCCTAGATTTTTTGGTAGTTGTACTGTAAAACATAAAGCTAAGCATGACTTTACGATTAATTTGTCAGTAATACATAGATTTCTTTCGCTAAAATCTAATACGTTGTTACATACACGAGCGAATCGTACAAGTTGAGATATTTAAACACCATAAGATGGAACGTCACCACCTTAAATAAATAATTAGCAATAGGAAAGGAAAAAATCAGCTCTTTTATCATAAATTATCATATTAACCTTCCTGTATATAAACATGTGATATAAATAGTTCAAGATCCGGGACAGGACAGTGTTCTTTGTAAGTATTATATTTATTTAAAGTTGGTTCACCAGGATGCATTTCTTGAGTGTACATACTGAGGTCGTCCTTATTGAGAGCCAATATATCATCCAAATACCTAAATACTTGTATCTAAAAGTATTTTTATTTTTTTGTATTAGATGCTGTCAAAATATTTCTTTTAGTAATAAAAATGTAGTAAAAGTTCAATGATAAGTTAATATTGATATTAAAAGACTTTCGAACAAAAAGGGTTGTTCAGATCCCCGAGCCCGAAAGGTGAGGGGATTTGAACAGTCCTTTTTGTGAGGAAGTCTGTTAATGTCAATATTAACTTAATCATTTAACTTTTACTAACTTACAAACCGTCAAAAATATAAGAAAAGTACATAAAAAGCACTTGCAGAAAACTAATTCCCCTGAACTGGACGAGTCTAAATATGTTCAACTTAAATGATAGTTAAACAGTACTCATACTGATATATACAATTAACAGTTACCAAATTGAAATGAAAACGGACCGATTTAATGGCATCACATCATATTATTATTATTTATGATAAAAAAAAATAGCATCTAAATAACACTAAATGATAATTTTACAAAATTAGAGGGGAAATTTATATTTTTTATCCACGTTTCAAAATAACGAGTTCTTATTTGATAAATCAGGCAATCAAAACCCCATACAGACCTCATTTATAACTGACCAATGAATATAATGCCCAACAACTTCATGCTATATATACTTGATGTTTTTGATCTATCAGTAATCATGAAATAGATTCGTAAAGATCAGACCATAGAAAACAGTAAGTAAACTCTTCCAACAATTAGCTTTTTGAAAAGCTTGTTTCCATACTACTAATCGGACAGACCTAGATCCATAAGGTCATTCACAATATTCATCCGGTAAATGTTCCTTTTGTATCTGAATTGGTTATTTTTCCTACATTACGTTACATGCGAAAACAAAATAAGTTTCAGTCCAATTAATAACAAAGATCTTGCTTCATTCGTGTTTTTTTTAAATAAAAGGCTATGCATGCAAACTTCAATGAATAAAACCGTATTGAACTAGGTTTCACTGGCCCGATCAAAACTTGTGAGGCGAGATATATTCGCAAGGTCAATGCATTATATGAAAACAAACTCTTTAGTTTAGTCGTCCGTTATTCCTTTTTCATGTGTAAATAAAGCAAAAACACCTGAAAAAAACCTTTTATCTTCCTTAGTTTTATCCTTGCCTGGCAAAAAACAAATCCTATGTTATAAACCGTACTAAAACAGTAAAAATGTAGATAAGAACCATAGTAAAAAAATATTTAAATCTCTTTTAATAAACATTCAGTTATGTGACAAACTTTAGAGACTCCCCCCCCCCCCCCCCCCCCCCCCCCCCCCCCGCTAAAGAAAAAAACAACAAAAAACAAACAAACTCAAACTATTTAAATGGGAATTGTAAATTAAAGCATTTTAAAAGATCTTGTCTTTTTGTTCTAATTACTAGTACAGAGAAATCAATTAAGTTGATTGATTGTTGTTTGCATAACACGTCCAGTAGCAAATAGTTCATGCATGTTTATGACTATAACACATAAATTTTAAATACAATAGATAAGTCGTACAATAGGAGGTCAACAGCGAGGTTGGACGTGAAACTTTAAAATACCACTGGAAAAGGAGGGAACATGTATATTGAATAAGGACAGAAATTAGAACTGGCAATATTCGGACCACTCGAACAAAAGGTGCAAGAGTTTTTAATTTGGCGAGGGCGTTGATCCATAAAATCATCCCTGCAGTTGATCATCCATGTTTACGTGAAGTTTAAAATATCCTTTCACGCATCCAAATTAGGTTAGATACTTTTAGCTAGCTTTAGTAACTGTAAGAATTCTGTGAAACTGTATTGTGTATTGTACTTAAGTTTTTGGTATGAAGTTCTGTACTACCAATCCCTACCGCTCTCTTGGTTGGGTTAGTGTGGGGGCGTTCGACTCGAGAGCAGGAGGTCATTTGTTCCAATCCCGAACGTCTTAAACAAAGACGTTAATTAAATTGGTATTCTATTTCAACGCTTAAACACATGGATTTATATAGTAAGAACACATACTGGCCGGCTCAGAGTCGGACGTGCGTCCGGGTCGGGTGACTTTTCTGGCTGCAAACTAATATCTTGTGACATACAATAAAAAAAACCGACTCAGCTTGTCCGTCTAGTAAAAAACGGGGTTAATACTCTTATTATATCTTCATGTAATCGTCCTGAATATTGATTTTATTTGCCGCTGGTCGTCATCCATTAACTATTTATATTTTACCGTTTTATTATACAGTGAAGGGTTTTTCTTTAACTGGTTTACATTCCATTTTCTTAAATTTTCACGAATCAAAATTAAAATTTGGCAGGTGAAATTTTTCAACCAAACACTTGTGATTGTTGGGATATCTTTAACGATTATATAATCAAATTAAATGTGCCTTTTCGGATATATAATATTTGACGGTAAATAGTATTGAATTTACCCCGTATAACTATTATCAAGTCATGGGTCGGTTTTGAGCTTATTATTCTGTATACGCATCTTTCTATATAAAAAAAACCGAATGTTGATTCTAAGTATTTTCATTTATTTGTGTCTTTGGGTTGCTGTCGCATTAATGTATACCTTTATCTCCTTTTATTCAAAACCAAATGATTCGCTTGAGTATAGAAATATTGACATCTCTGGACCTCTACCACAATATACCCTTGCAAAATGGTTTGCGTTCGTTTGGCTTTTTTGGTTATATAAATACGCAGCTTTGTTCGATCAAAATATGATAGGAATGTATATCCGATGCCTGGTGCAGTGAGAATTTCACGCTATCTTTACCTTAAAACATTCGAGGGAAAGACAATCTTCGGACGAGTTGAATGATTGAAATGTGTAAACAACAAGAAAGGGCAGCTAAATCTTTTCAAATTTCAAATAAGTCGTATGGCTGATTTTAACAACATTTTTGGTGACTTTTGATAAAACAATAGTAGTTGAAAAATAAAATATAACAAAACCGATCAGCAAGACAATATAAAACAATGAAACGCCCAAAATATGTTGAATCTTTTTATAAATTGTTGTTAACCTTTTTTTGTCATTTTTTGGGGATTTTATGACAACTATTATACCAGTCTGAGATATAAATAAACTTGAAACAGCAAATATTGTCACCTAAACGAGACAGCGCTCAGTGTACGCTTCAATATATGAGTTATTGCCACTCATTGAAGATTGTTTTTCTGTTCTAGTCTCTCCGCTATCAGTTTTGCTGGAAATTATACAATGTAACCCCTGATGTGTACTACGACCAGTGGCGGATCCAGAAATTTTCATAAGTTGGGGCCCACTGACTGACCTAAGAGGGAGCCAGCTCCAGTCACGCTTCAGTGATTCCCTATATAAGCAATCAAATTGTTTCCCAAAAAAAGGGGGCCCCCCTTAATCCGCCTCTGACGACAATATTTTTTTAATGTTAAAAAAAAGATTAAATGCAAAGAGGAAAATGATGGAAGAAATGCTAAGATTTTCGCATAAAAATTCAAATGTAAATAATAATGAAATATATAAAATTAAAAAACTATTTGAGACTATAAACAACTGAGGACAAATGGTTATACATTACTACATGAAGCTGATTAATTTATTGCTCCTTTTGTCCAGTGGCAAATATGTCATGCATATTCACGACTAGATTCAAAGTGGATCAATCTGAAAAAAATGCTTATAAATTTAGAGTGGCACTTTTTACAGTTAGGAAGAGCGTTCGCTAGAGGTAAAACGTATGCCGTAGTAGAATAGATTTCAACCATAATGATCGAACTTGTGAGTTAAGCTATTAACCCTCCTTCCCTCTTTTTTCTCCACGATAGACGAATGTCATAAACAAAACGTCATGAATTTACAATCAATAACGGCCGCTATAAGTAAATGAGAAATGGACTTTTTTTATAAATAAATTACTATTGCAGCCAACATCTCCCGGTTCGGGACAGGTCATTATTTCCACAAATACCGCCAGATTCTTGACCAAAAGCACTTTTAATCAAACAAATTCTTAAATTGTTGTTGTCTTTAATGTCGTTTATTTACTTTTATAGTGAAAGACAACTGTGAATACCGTGTGGTATCCACCCTCTATTACCATACCGCAGAATTACTACCTCAGGTGTTGGTTCACCATATTTTAATTCTTAAATTGTTAATTAAGGTATTTTGCTGGTTGTTTTTTTCCGATCCTATTTCGGACCCCTTGATTTTAAGAGGGCGTATCTAATTAGTCATGCCCGATTAACTTTAAGTAAATTGAACCTCAACTTAAAGACCTACACCGGGTAAATAAGTTCGAGGTACAATAAGTAGACAATAGAAATCCTTTGTGAAATGAGATCGTTCCAGGTTTCTTAGATAATTATTTTGCATTGAATAACAATGAAAAAAGCACGAGAAGGTTTGTAAAGCATGTTTAGTGACATGTGAAAAACACATTCACCATGTTTACAATCTAGTTATGACGAAACATATCGGATTCCTTGATAACAGTACTTAAACTTTTAGTCGATGCGAAAAATGTTTTTCTTAAACACGTGTTTTACCAAAACAAACACATGTGCTCCCGTACTATTATCAAATATAATTATTATCTATGTATTCACCCAAACCTTCTGTTACATACAAAACATGGTTACAGCCAATAAACATAACAGTTAACAATAACTTGGTAACCTTATAGCAATTACTGAAGTTTTATGTATTAGTGAATTGATCAAATTGAGCAGATTGAACGCAATCAAAGTAAACAGTTTAAGTTGATATAAAAAAAAAACACTATACATATCGTACTTTGACCTGTCTTTGTTAACTTTTATGCATTGTGACTTTAATGCAGAGTTTTCGCATTGACACGTTTACTACAACTTATTATCAATATTACAGTTAAGTGAATAGGTGTAAAATAGACGTTTAATGGAAAAACTGCATATCAAGACATATTTTTAATAAAAAGTGCATTGAAATATTTCAGGTCCAAGCTTGACTTTTAAAAGCTTTTATCTTCAAACAGTTATTTACTACCCAATCTAAACAATTCAAGTAATACATCATTAACGGTATGAATTAATTTTGCTGCACCAAATGCGGTTTAAGACAATTGATGCCGTTACAGGTTGCATTTCTGTAAATGTTGACAATGCAATTTCCCATAGAAACTCCTTTTACGACTAAACTGTACCACTTTTACTATGAAGTTTTGTTTTATCCTAGAATTGAAAGTTCATAGGCACTAAATTTGTTATCAAAAGTCAAAATATAGGGCTGTGCGGCATATGTTCACCGCTTATATGCCCTGAACTTTTCAGAGTTTAAAATAACACTATTTTTTTTAACTACCCCTACCTAGAATGAAGGGTTTCCACAGATTTCAATGTAAACAATATGCACATGTACAATTACTGGTAACATTTCCAAGCTATGATTCTATGAGATGGAACACAGAGAGCATAACCATGAACCAGTATGTAAACAAAATTAATTTTCTATGAATATTCTTAATCTCCCCAAACGAGGCGTGGTTTGAGAAACAGCTGTATTTACAAAGTGCAACCTTAAATAAAATGTCCAGAATCAATGCGAAAAATCAACAATCAAAAAGTCAAAAATCTTCTACGTTTACTGATTATTTATTGCAAATTTCAAATTTTACACTTTTACATAAATATAAGTTGTAAAGAAAATGATTTCATGATACTAAAAATATGTTTTAAAATGGAAAATGATTCTAAATTATCATCTTCTACACAGGAAGTTGGATGGCTACTTCAACGCCGGATACTATATTCTTGACAAAAATTAAGCTCCAAATGTATAATAAACTAAATATAACTCTTCTTTTAAGGAATATTCATTGTTTTACATGCAGCAACAATCACAAAGTAGATGCGAACTATTAAAATACCGTTTCAGGTATGTATAAAAGAAGAAGTGATATGATTGTCAATTAGGCAACTCTCAAACAAGAGACCAAATGACACAAACAATATAAGTCACGGCATTATACAATGAGCAAAAAACCCAACACCGCACAGTCAGTTATGAAAAGCCCCGAAATAAAAAATGAAAAACATTTCACACGCGAAATCTACGACTAGATGTATGTCCAACAAAATGAACGAAAAACAAATAAGTACCATATCAACCACCGACGAACACTAAATTACAGGCTCCTGACTTGGGACAGGCACAAACATACAGAATGGTGGTGCGGGGTTAAAAATGTGAGTGGTATCCAACCCTTCCCAACCCGGGAAAGTGTTGTTACAATACAACATAAGTACGAGCTAAACAAATCAGTTTAAAAAGGCCTAACTCATCAGATGGACAAAAAAAAAAGAAATTCATATAACAAAAACTCAGAGTGAAAGTGACTGGATACTGGTATATTATACCAACAAAAAGACACTAAGTACTGATCTGCGAGAATTCGCAGTTACTGACAATGACTGACAGCTAATATAAAGCCACTTAGAACTAATACACAAGAATTATTTGTATCCAAGACAAAATTGATTTTGTCGAATACTATGTACTTTCATACGATTAAAAAAGAGGAATGAAAGATACCAGAGGAATATAACAATTCAAAGATAAAAAATAAACTGACAACACCATGGCTGAAATGAAAAAAAAAACAGAAAATATTACACAATACATGACATAGAAAACTGAATACTAAGCAACACCGATACCTCGTGAGCAGCAACATAAGCAAGGATTTAAGGATGGGAAATACAATGCAATACAAGCCTGGACATATCGTATTAATTCGGAGATATATACGCTTAATTTGAGAGTGAATCTTTCATTTCGAAAGCATCAACCTATTTTCCAAATGAGATATACACTTAATCATGTTAATATTAACCCCCGAACAACATCAAACATGAATTGCTTTACATAATGATATGACATTTGGACTAACAAAATTTACTTTCGTAATTTTGATTTTAAATGCCTGGTTCATAGTTACGATGACGTAAAGTATTTAATTATGCTTCGGAACAAACAAATGGTAACACACATATTGAGGTCGAATGTTGGTTGTGGATCATTTACTGTTTCTTAATTTTCTGAATACCAGAGGAAACTCTCCATCTAAGTAAAACGGTATAGGTCAATGTACGGTATTCAATACGGAGCCTTGCCTCACATCAAAAGTGAACTGTAAAGGGCACATACTAATGCCTACTGTAAAACTATTTAAACGGGAAAACTAACGGTCTAGAAATTTTCAGAAAACATGAACAAATAATATTTATTTTTAACAAAATAAATTGAACTCAATAACAAAAGAATAATGGTAAAATAAATTTAAAACCAAATCACAATCAGCCTGTCCGTGCAAGGTCTGTTAAACTAGTCAAAGCCGTCCGGAATAAAGTTATAAAAAAGACAAGGTCGTTTAAAACTTCAATAACAATATCTACTCAAAAAAAGGTTTTCATTAGTGTCATAATATTTATATTCATTCTTTAAGTCTAGTAATATAATCAACAATTTTATTAAAAAATTCATTGACAAATTATAAGGATAAAGATAGATCGATATTTTTACAATGTGTGTTGCGTTTTAAGAAAAAATTGTTGCTCCAATGACCGAAAAGATAGCTTAATTAATAAAACTTGATTTTAATGAGAAGTCAACACAATTTTGAACACATTTTTGCCATTAGCACGTGTACTAGTACAGTGACGGATCCATAACTTTTCATAAGGGGGGGGGGGGGGCGCTGACTGACCTTAAAGGGGGCGCTCCAGTCATGATTCAGTGATACTTATATTATCAACCAAATCTTTCCTTAGAAAGTGGAGACCGGGCCCCTAGTCCGTTCCCCCTGGATCCGTCTATGTACTGATAATGACACCAGTAAGGTACAAGTAAGATATTATTGAAAAATAATTTCCAATTATTCCAATTTGTATTCACGTATAAGAATACATTCTTGATTCTAATCTTTTTCTAAACATACAGAAAACAAAAACATAGCCATACATAAACGCAAATCTATATTTAAAATATAAAGGTCGAGGCAACTTAGTTCTAGTAAGGACTGTTTGATTCATTCTCTTGTGCACAACATAAATTTATCGTATAAAATCACAAGAAAGGTTTTCTTGAAGCAGTGAAATCGGAATAAAATAAAATATTAAGGTTTTTACCGTTGATATGCAATTCGATTTCTTTAATTTCACCATGATGAATACAATAATCTCATGCATGAAATGATATCTCCAAAACAGCACCAATGGTTGTGTTACGTACCAACCGTACCTGATACGTAGCAAATCAGGAGACCTCTAATATGTTATAATCTTCACCCTTACATAGATAATAATGTAGTATCACAACAGAGAAAGACACGTTATAAAAATCAATCGACTTATGAGAACAAGCACGTGAATATACACCATGTATTCTTGACGAATGAATTAGATCTCACACACAATGTAAAACGTGGATTGCGTTCGTTTAAATCATATGCGTGACTATAAACATGTGCGAATAGAACGACTTGGAAAATAAATATATGATAAAAAGGGAATATTAACATCCAAATATGAATGTAACAACTATGTTTTCGCATTGTTTTTTACAGAATTTCCAATATAAAACTGAAATATAAAAACATAGAAAAAGACAATTTTTGAAGCATTCTTATATGTATTTAAAGTACGTGATTTAGATATATTTTCCAATGAATCATTATAAATCGATGTTAAATAAACAACAGGCATATCGTTCCTGTGTATTTCTATTCACAAGTATACATTAATGTATCCACAATATATGACTGTTGTATACAAAACATGGTTAAAGCCAATTAATGTTACAGTAAATAATAGCTTTGTAATATGACAGCTTTTACAAAAGTTTTATGTGTTAGTAAATCGGTTAAACAGATAAGGTAATCGTGTAGATTGACGATATTCAAAGTGAAGATGACAAGTTGAAACTAAAAACTATAAATACCTGAAGTAGACAACCAAATAAAGCATATAATGGCTGACAAAAGCACGCTGTTGTAACAATGCCGTGTGAGTGTATCCATTTCTAAATTGCACACTTCAAACAAAAGTGTTCGATTCTGTATACGTAAGTAGTAGTAGATTTTAAAGTTCAGAACATACTCTAAATTAATGTCCAAAAACAGACCATGTTTTAAATGCAGTTATCAACACACACAAAATCAAGTAATATGAGCATACTAGTTTTAAATTACGTGTTTTACATACTTCCGTGTTGAAGGCCTTACCTTCACCTATCATTTTATACTTTTATACATTGTGCCTTTGATGGAGAGTTTTCGCATCTTTTTGTCAATACGGTTGATGATTTACTTAAAAAATAGATATTTCAAGGAAAATTCATTGAAATTTATATCTAAACACAATCTAAAATTATGACTGCATTGAATTATTTTGAGGTATAATTCGAACTCACTATATAAACCAGTGGCCCAAGCTCGACTTTTTATATCTTTAATCGTCAATTAGTTTATATACTACTAAGTCCAAATAAGTGATGTCATATATCATAAACGAAATAAATTAATTGTACTGCACCAGATGCAGTTTTCAACAATGGACGCACTTACAATAATGCTCAAGTTCAGCATCAATGCGTACAATCAAAATGTCAAATACCTTCTACGTTGACAGATTATACATATAAGTACGTCTGAGTCAGTGACAACTCTACAACAGATTTATCTATCGGAACACCAGCAATGATAGTGAAACATAGCTGTGTATATAATGTATATACAACTCGTCTAAACATTAACCCAACAATGCTAGATCTGTTAATTTGCTTTCGCTTTCAATAGAAAGAAATAATTAAATTTACAGTCTTGTGTTTATATTATGTTATTCAGGATTTTGGATTAAAATCAATCAACCAAAAGTTACCTGTATCATTACTGATCTATGTTTACACCTTATACATTATATATCAGTATTGTGAAAACTTTCGTCACAGAAGAAGGCCATTTGTTGAGCCAAAATATTTGCAATTACTGTATAATTTATATCATCTGTTCAGTTTTTCAATCTTTTTGCGATGATATTCAACACTTTTTAGTGTTTTGTTTTCCAGCTATTTATCGGTATTGTTACACAATCTTTCAGAATCATATATTTATATATATATATATGTATATATACAACTCGTTTAAACATCAACCCAACAATGTTAGATCTGTAAATTTGCTTTCGCAAATTTTTGGTTCTTCCCTCGCCGGGATTCGAAACCATGCTACTGTGATATCGTGACACCAAATCGCCTGCACTGCAGCCGTCCCGCTAGACCACACGACCACCTGTGCTCTATATACAACTCGTCTAAACATCAACCCAACAATGTTAGATCTGTAAATTTGCTTTCGAAAATTTTTGGTTCTTCCCTTGCCGGGATTCGAACCCATGCTACTGTGATATCGTGACACCAAATCGCCTGCACTGCAGCCGTCCCGCTTATATATATATATATATATATATATATATATATACTGACTAAAAATAGCAACAATCAACATTCAATCTAATTAAGCGTGGATCAGTTTGTGAAAATAAACTGATACAGTTACTGAATTAAAATTATATAAATGTCTAAGAATATAACTAAAACACACTAATTGAAACATTAAAAAGTTCTATAAGATGTTAAATAGAAATACGCAATATTTCGCTAAACAAATTAGCTTCATCAGGCTTGTGCATCTCTCAAGGTGAAATCGGATGCATGACAAAAACATATTTGTGTAGCTTAATCTATACAAGATTTGAGGGACAGTGTAACATATTAATTCGGTCATAAAATATATGTGTAGCTACAACTACATGAAGTTGGAAAAAATGTTTAACACATTTATAGATGTTCGATTAATTGTATGAATTTTTATAAATTAATTTGTATGATTTCAAGATAATTATGGTTTTGATTTTCTTTGAAATCTTTTTTCGTCTCTCTCTTTGAGTCCATCAGGTTCAAGAAAAAAAAGAAAGGAACTGCCCAATTACAAGACACCTTTTAAGAGCAGGACATGATTTTGAAATCATCACATTTCAAATCATTGAGAAAAATCAAAATTGGGATACACAAGGAAAAAAAAAGAGAGAGATTTTGGATGCACCAGTTACGAACTCTTAATTGAACCTGATGGACTCAATGAGAGCGACGATATATATAAGGCATGGAGATGTTATTGTTACAGATCAGATCAATTATCTATAGAAAAGGATCCTACAAATTAATGTAAGATACAGTCACAGAAAATAATTAGTACGTCTGAATCAGTACAACTCTACAACAGATTTATCCATTGGATCACCATCAATGGTGGTGATACATGGCTGTGTACATTATGTATATACAACTCGTCTAAACATCAACACAACAATGTTAGTTCTGTAAATTTGCTTTCGTAAGTAAAGGATCCTACAAATAACATCCCCATGCCTTATATATCATGTACTATAAACTCAGGAAACTGACAACGCCATGACAATTTAAATAAATACAAAAAAAAAACACTATCAAACGGCACCACATAGAAAACTAAATACTAAGTAACACCAATCCCACCAACAAATGGGGATAATCTCAGGTGCTCCGGAAGGATAAGCAGACCCTTATCGATATTTTGCATCCGTCATGTTGCTCATGTTATTACAAATCCGATATACATTCTATTTCGGTAGGTCACATATGAATGGGATTTGAGTTACGACATTATGAACATATCCGATAATATCTTCAAAACGGGTCTATCAACTAGTGATTACGTCCGTTAAATGTATAAAGGGATGATTTTAACATCACCATTCGGAGCAATTGCTTTTTAATAACTTTCTTCATGTTATTGTGGGCATCATTCCTTGATCGAAGCAATTCTGATAGGAAATACAAGCCCGGGAATATAATATCAATCCAGAGATATGTACGCTTAATTTGAAATTGTATATTCAAGAACGACAGCATCCAATCCAAAATAAAACATGTAAACTTACATTTCAAGTGTAATATACACTTCATGTCACCCCCTCAACCAGAGCGAACATTACAATCGCTGTAAATAATAATATAAAAAATACATGTGGACAAACACTAATTCACTGTCGTAATTTTCGATATTTTTAAAAATGCCTTCTTCATAGTCACGGAGAAGTGGACCACTTCATTATGTATTGGACTATAACTATGATAACACATATACTTGTAGATGTCACATGGTGGTTGATCATCATTTATTGTTTCTGAATTAAACACCTCTTTTAATATTACAGATTCATCAAAATGCACGCTTTAATTTGCCTAAAATAACGTTTCTCTCATGCGGTTTATATGTGGAATTGTTACCTTTAACCACATTTTCGTTTTCGTGTGTAGGCAAAACATTTGGTTACTTTTATGTTTTTTTTATAAAACAGAGAATAGAAAAATCCAGAGCAACGTTTACAAATTATTTTAAATACATGCTCATATTATTCTTATTGTAAATAAAGTAACAAAGTTATCTTATTGATGAATAACTTTAATGATTGTCCCAATGGTGAATTGCAATCTTCTGAAATCCACAGTCTTTTCCTTTATATATATAGCATGTTTCCGGGATGACACCACATAATTCCTGGTCTTTATTGTTTCTGCAATGGAAAAACTGTATGCATGTAAATTTATTCAATAGAAATTTTACCATGTTTAAATCTCGTTTATCGGTACGGAAGAGCTTAAGAGTGATAACATATCCAAAACATGTGGACATTCAATGTGTATGTATTCAGCAGACAAAGCAGAGGGTGAATGAATATATTATAAACTATATAATTTTTTTGTGCAACATATATGCATTTGTTTGCTGTAAGATAATAATATTAGAAGCGACCTCAACATCTCTTTTTGTAATAATTGTCAATGTTTGATACATTGTATAATTGGAAAATACATTTTTAGAAAGTCAAATAGATATGTATTCCGCCGTGTCAGTTCATATATACATGTACAAAACAAAATATGACAAAAGTACTGAACTTTGATAAAAATTCAAAAAGGAAAGTTCTTAATAAAATGGCAAAATAGAATGACCAAACACATCAAATGAATGGATAACGACTGTTATATTCCTGACTTGGTACAGGCATTTTTAAATGTCGAAATGTTGAATTAAAGCTGGTTTTATAGCGCTAAACCTTTCACCTGTATGATAGTTGTATCAAATTCAATTATATTAACAACGATGAGGGAAGAAACCAGATATAATAAGTTAGAATTGTCAATATAGGGGTATGGTAGTCATCATCGTGTCACAATCTCAATTAGAACAAAAACAATTAAATATATAAAAGAAGCACAACAAAGCATCGATCAAATTTAACAAGTACAATCATTGCCTTCTTATATAATGTATTTAAAATATGTATAAAAAACATACCTTATGCACATAGTGATTCTAATTTGCTTAGTAAAGAGCTGATTCGATGGGTACCTTAAGAAATTAATTGAAGAACAGGATGCAGACATTATAGATTGCCACATTCTATTTTGAGTTTTGGTTAAATATGCCAAGTGAACATTGATACAACAATGCAATTTACCCGAATAATGTTTTTTTAAATATCCTTCAAATGTTTAGAAGCTGAACTGACGTACATGTATACATTTCAATAGGCAGTCGGTTACGTAGACGTTTCAAGCTTTGCATACACATTACTCTGCATGTGATCGTTTGATTTGATTGTGTTGTCAGTTTGTTTTAGATTTATGAGTTTGACTGTCCCTTTGGTATCTTCCGTCCCTCTTTTAAAACACGTGTCTTGTGTAATAAATTTAAGTCTTATATATTTATTTAGATGAAGGTAACCAGCGTTCTATATGCCACGATATCGACTGAATATCTGATGTCAAATGAAAGTTTTACGTTAGACTATTTTAATAGTTGTCCTCTTAACTTACACACTAACATATATTGGTCGTATCATGAAACAAACCGCAACTGTATAATCAGGCATAAAAATGTTTATCATTAAAAAACAGACTAACAAATCATCCATAGATGCTAACAAAATCTTAACACTTATATATAGTTTAACAGCTTATGATCACGATGACACATAACCTTGATGAAATTGGTGTTTCGCATTATGCTCCGGTGTTTTATATTATCATGCAAAACTGCTTACCGCATGTACGTCATGCCACAAAAACAGAATGCTTATTTGAGCCGCGACTACACATGATGATTAAGTACTTAAAAGTCGTAGATAAAAATCTACATGACAAAACCGATGATACATGTAATCATACACATTTCAAATAATTTGTATTTAGCCTTAGTTTTTGACAACTGTTTTAACATGGTTAAAGTTATAATACTTTAAATTTTAAATTTTCCACAGCGTTTGATATTTTTTTTATTTTTATTTTATTCAGGGTGTAATAATTGAATTGGGAATACTCACGTAATCCGTTCTGTACCAATCATCGAACGTCCTTTTAGCAAAATGAAAACAATGATAACAAGCACAAAACCAAAAAATGCTAATCCGCCCACTATAATAGGTCCACTATATCGCTTCAATAGTTCTGTATCTGTGAAATTAAAAAAAAAAGTTTGCGTTAAATGGTTATATTACCATTTTGAATTGTACGTTTGATGATTATAAACGATAATAAATAAATTGTAATCATAAACAGTCTTAGAAATCCAAACTTTATATAATATTCTTTAACCTGAAACATGAAGTCTTATAAATGAAAGTTATGTTTAAATGTTTTCTTGTTGTTCGTTCAATACTGTTTAATTATTAAGTTTGTAGTCAACCAAGAATTGTTTAGTAGCTATTTATGGCACTTATCATGTTGTTTCTTTTTACAAGTCTTCAAAAATAGTACTGACCGGTATACAAATACTCCGAACAAATTGTCTAAACCTTTTGCAAAGCCCAAATAAAAAAAAATATTTCATTTTATTTAAAGTTCCGTAATTAGACAGATCATCGACTTCCAGACGAAACTATATAAAGATGTTCGTGATCTGTTTTCAATTTGATACATAAATGTGGAAAACCTTCCTTCCTATTATTCTTGTTTATTTTCCCAAAAACATGTGGCACGTTGAAAGGGGGTTAGATATATACTTGCTGATATCATTTTCTACTATTTTTGTGAATTCGTTTATTTTCATGGGTACCCGTCGTGGATTATGGAAAACATACATGTTTGTGAATAATTTATTTAGTTTTTTTGCGAAAGTGTACATAATTCAAAAACAAAACTTGTGATAGTTAAACTTTTAATTTCGTGTTCATCTTTACCAACGAAATCCACGAAAATTCTTATTCAACGAATAATAGGTAATTCGCAGTTAAAAAGTGTACTTACGTCTCAAAACTTCCAGAAAAGTGTCAAATTATTTTCTGACAGTATCGCGTATTTCAGTCTAATAAATAATTAATTAATTTACATTTAAAGTTACTATTTCCAGAATCATCTAAATCAGAAAGCTGGATATCTAGAAATGTACCTGTGACTAAAGTTTCTAATGTCGTCCCAACTTTCAAATCTGTAGTTGAAATTTTCAACTCCGTCGTGGTTTCCGTATCTTTAGTAGTGAATTGAGTTGTGGTCATTTGTGTTGTTTCCGAAACGACAACAGTAGAATGAACGGCAGTTGTCTGTGTTGTCTCCTTTGTTGTTGTTTCTGTCGATGTGTCCATTTCATTAGAAGTGGCTGGTAGCGTTATTTCGAGTGATGGTGTCGGTGATTCTTTTTTAGTTGTAGTTCCTAATTCAGTAGAAGTAGTTGGTATCGTTGTTTCTTTATTTGCATTTGTTAATGTCATGTCTGCCGTAGAAACAGTTTCCGTAGACGTGGAATTTATTGTTGGTATATTTGTTGTCTCTGTTGATTGTATTGTTGTGATAGTGTCAACTTCAGTAGACGTGGTTGGTTGAGATGTTGTCTGTGTTGTCTCTGCTGATTGTATTGTTGTGATAGTGTCAATTTCAGTAGACGTTGTTGGTTGAGATGTTGTCTGTGTTGTCTCTGTTGATTGTTTTGTTGTGATAGTGTCAACTTCAGTAGACGTGATTGGTTGGGATGTAATCGGTGTTGTCTCTGTTGATTGTTTTGTTGTGATAGTGTCAAATTCAGTAGACGTGATTGGTTGGGATGTAATCGGTGTTGTCTCTAAGGAAGTCATTTCTATTGTAGTGTCAATTTTAGTAGAAGTGGAAGGTATAGTTGTTTTCTGTGTTGTCTCTGTTGAAGTCATTTCTGTAGACGCTAAACAAGTTACAAGATTATTTAGTTAAAGAAAGGATGCTATAACAAAGATTTGTTCAGGATGTTGCAAACATTAACATAATAAATATAGGAATGTAACATTGTATACTGATGGTAAGCATTACATCGATTACTCTTTAAATTGTTCTGTGGCACAACAATTATAATTCATATATATATTAAGCATTTACACGTTTCTATCAAAACCATTTTGGTTGTCTTTTAGTTTTTCAATTAATGTTTGACTTGATGATTTTGCATGTTCATGTTGTGTTATTAGTTTTATATCGCGATCTCAAGTCATTAATATTCTTGATCCTTTATGTAAATATGATGTATCTTTTTACTATGACAAAGTATATGTTCATTTGTAAATAACATTATAAAACTTTGTATGGCTCCAATTCCTCTAAAAGAAATATCACATGATATGTGTTTGATTGTGCTAGTTTGGATACAACTTATATCATAATTTTAAGGAGGGTAGAAAATTTCAGAAAAAAAATGAAACAGTTATGTTTTCTTTACAAATTTTAATTTCCTACCTTTCTTAGTTGTTACTTTATTATATAGTACATAATTCATTAAAAACTTAATTTGTGCTGGCCCTAGATAACTTTTAAAATGTCTTTGTATTTTAAAAAGCTCCAAATTATCTCCCTTTGGTGCAACATGCCATTTTTTGGCATCAAAATTCAAATATCTTTTTTAACTCATTGGTGACATATATTTTAAAAAACAAATAAGCAGCACTAAACTTGGTTAAAATTAAAGCTTATTCTGTAATTTAGTTCTTTTTTATTTCGATATCATTATTTTTTTGGTTATATTAGGTTAAAAAAACAAATTTCCATTACACAAATGTATACTTTCTTCGATGGCAGATTGCGAGCGTAAATCAAAGGTGAATCCATCTTTTTATTTTATTTTTCTTATAAGTTTAAGAAAAAGTTCAGTTGTAGAAAAAGAAAGCGAAATCCTATATTAAAAAAAATAAATGATTTGTACCCCCGAGCAACCTAAAACGACAACTTCCAGTTCTTTTGTTGACATGTTTATACATGTATTATGTGATGTAAAATGGAATCGAAGAATAGTTACTAACCAACTTTACAGGAACTACCACAGGGTTCACACAAGGGAGCATCATTAGGCAAAGCATCATGTGTACCTAATGCAAAAAAGAAAGAGAATAAACTGGTTAAAGGACAAAAAGGTTTTACCTACAAAATGTCATTCGCTTTTTATATATTGTCTATATTGTCTATATATATATTCTAATCTTTTTTAAAGACAAAAACATCTTTTAATTTTCACATTTCCTCCGATTTGAAGAATGTGGACCCCGAATTAAACTTCATCATCGAGTATGTTCTTACATTAGCAACACGACGGATACCACATGTGGTGCATTTTATAATATTATACCTTTTGGAGAACTTCATATCACCCCAAGCGTTTGCTGGGAGTCGTGTGTATCCATCTTTATTTTTTTGTTTGATATTGAAAAGAGGAACGAACAATACCAGAGGGACATTCTAACTTATTTATCGAAAATAAACTGACAAACACCATGGCCAAAAATGAAAGAAGACAATCAGACTAACAATAGTACACATGACACAACATAGAAAACTAAATAATAAGCAACACGAAACTCACGGGAAAGTCATATCAATTCGGAGATATATGCCCCGAATGTAGATGCTGTCGGAATGTTGCTACTAAGAAATGGACAGTTCACTATTGGAAAGCTGAAATCATCTCTTTTGTCGAAAAGTTCTGTTTTTAACAGACATTCATTGTCAATTATGGAAGATTTTTGGTCCTTTTTTTTTTTTTTTTTAAATTGAGTTATCAATTAAATTTCGATTTGATAGTTTCTATGTCCCGTTGGTGTTGTTTACCCTTAGCCCTTAATGAATTACCACATTTTTGTAAAAAGTAAAAACTCTGTTCATTTCCTTAGAACTTTTTGAAACCAATAGCCATAAACATTCTTGTTTTGTTACATTTTGTCGAAAATAAGAGTTACAGCTAGTGCATGTGAGACATTTTATTCACTGTTACAGCATTTAGATTTGACAGATATATTTATGTCTTTACATTATCTACTCTGATTGAACGTAATATCTCACGCAAGATCACCGAAACATTAATAACAACTAAACATTGGGCGTTCTTACATGTACTATTTCAAAGAAGTTGGATTGTACCTTGGTATGTCTCTTATTACATTAAATATTCAATAAAGGTAATACACGACTATAAAACATTTAATTTCGATAAATGTCAACATAACAATGCTAAATCTGAAAATAAGCGGAATAAACATACATAAATTACCTGGTTTTTGTAATGTGCGAATATTTGGAGGGTCTGTGTATCGACAAAAAGTACTACAAACTGGATCATTGTCATTTGGTGGATTACCTTCTGAAACGAATACTCTTTCGTTCGGAGTAACGCCAGTGAATGTATCTTTTAATAAAAAAAAATAACTTTAATGTATTATGCAAACAAACGAAGTAGTCTTCTAGCAATCTTCAAAGGCGACGAAGAGAATTGTCATCAATCTTGCAAGCAATGCTTGCATCTGAATTTTAAATCTTCTGATTTAAAGTGTATTATTATTAATGCATTTCATTTAATAACTTTTAGTAAATGGTTACTGTCTACTTATACAATGTTTATATCAAGCGTATAGTTGAAGTAAGTTGATGTTAAGTTATTTGAAAATCCTTATTATTTGGTTGACTGTACTGATTATATGATTGAAATGCGTTGCCACCTCTTTTTAAGTTTTCTGTTAATATAAATTACAAACTCATATCTACTTAAAAGTAAATTGTTGGGATAAATATCATTTAAGGTAGCAATTTTGATGCACTAGATGCGTGAATCAGAAAATATGTTGCAAACCAAATCCTCATAAAAATATTGAAAAGGTATTACACAAAAACGTAACTCATTAAAGACTAATACGGATAAGGAGTAGAACTGAGCAAAATGGACATATATTGATTAACTGAAATTGAGTTTCTAATTTTCAAAACAAATTTCAATTACGAAATAAACGTAGATCCTGACCTTTGTTACAGTTCTAGTTATGGGACTTGCGATACCTCTGGGAAACAAGCAACAGTCCATTAACAGATCTAGAGGTACACATATAACGTAAATGCATAAATTTATTCACATGTTATTTAGTGAAATTTATTTTGCGTTAAAGATATTATCTATAGACTCCATGCATTCTAATTTTCGACATTTTTAAAGATATTATTTCATGAACTTGGTATATACAGTCAGGATTTTACTACGTCAAAATTATCTCCCCATTACGACAGTTAATTTTAACAATCGTAGACATGGAAGCCATGGTAGGGATGACGCGCTGCCAAATTTGCTCTTGAAAACCGATAAATTTATCCACATAGAACTGTTGCAATCCTTATATATCAGTTGTATTTTAAAAGACAAATATATCCACTAACTAACGAGCATCAGTTGATGATCATGTCTGCATAAATTCAACTTAAAACCAATGGCTTATCGCTTGTCAGGTAAATTTTTTGAAAATTCATAAACATTTGAAAAAAATCTAATTAAATATTTCGTGTAAGGGCAGACTAGATTTGTTTAGTTGAAGATTATAAACCTTAGTTATCACACACACAAAATTAGATTTTTTCGAAGATATGATTTGTCATCATCCAACTTGAAAGACTGTCGTCAAATACTTTTAGTAAAAAAATAACTATTCCAACACACTTTCATTTTTTTTTTTATGATTCATTAAATAGGTATTTCATTTGACCCATATATTTCATATTTTAGTACTGTGAAGTTGTTGTGTTATAAAGTCAACCTGTAGCTTTAATATATACAAATTATAGAATCTGAAGCGAGATAATGTATCAAAAATGTTCTGATTATATACGTTTTCAAGACAAAATATTCAACTCAAACTCGCCCTAGCATAAAAAGGTGCACTCAATTTTGTTTTTTCGCTACAATTGTTACCCATTTTTATATTTTTTTCTGGAGTCTCATACTGGAATTGCAAACATGAAAATTAATGAACTAATAGATAAATATGTTTTCCGTCCGTGGTAATTATTTCCAAAAAATGGAGGTTATGCATTTTCTACATCCAACTTGATAGATACCCATGTCGTCGACTTGATATCTAATTGTTCTGCTTAACTATGTAATAGATAAATTGAAATCGTTAGCATGAAGAAACCTAATGCAAATGATGTATTTAAAGTAGAACAATTCGTAATTGAAAACAAAAATTGTCATTGTATGTGTCTTTATTAATTTTTAATTTGTTTATTACTATTATAGTAAACATTACAGTAATCATTTATCGCCTTCTCTAACATATAGCTTTGATTCTTTTGTTCTGTTTCAACCGGGTTTCCGACAGTATATAATCTCACGAATAACATCTCATATTTTAACTATTGTTGTTTCCTGAAAGTCGAATGGGTTTCATTAATATACTATTGGCTACACAGTGTGATAATGACCTAATACTGCATATATAGGGTCAGTAATTTCCATAGTAGGTGAGAGGGAAACTGGATTCTCTGTATGGAGATTAATTACCCCATGTTAACCGTATTACGTCACTAGCTCACTTTGTAACGAGTTTATCGACTATCTTTACATGTTGTATTTACACGAGAGAACTATCAAATTGAGCAAGTCGTCAATATTGTTAGCATGAAGAAACTGCTTAATTCAAAAACAAATGCCCACGAAAACAACTTGTTCGCTGTTAATATTTTATGAATTGTATTCAATATTTCATTATCAATTCTGTCGTCTGGTGAAACCTTTAATCAATGCAACAGTAGTATACCTCTGCTCGAAGCTCGTAAATCGATATAAAAAAAAAACAAATCCGGGCTACAAACTAAAACTGAGGGAACCGCATTAACAATGACACCACATTAAAATGTGACACACACAGAAACGAAATAAGCATCAGACAAAATCTGATGAGAATAATAAATAAAACATCAAAACTAAATGCATGAATTCGGGATAGAAAAGTACAATGACACGTCTTATAGTAATGTGATGAATTCACTTTAAATATAAGAGCAATCAAACGACACAACAGAAAGTCAACGTTAAAATGTAACACACACAGGAACGAATTATAATATAACAATGGCCAGACTTGGTACAGGACATTTTTTTAAGAACCAAAGATTAAGATTTTTTTGCAGTACGGATATATATTTATAAAGGGAAATAACACCACTAATAACCGTGTATGAAAATAAGCCCCACTAGCTAACCTAGTATGAAATCTACACAATATCCATGCGGTTGTTTGTAACCGATTATAATCCAAGAAATGTATAGGGTGTAAGATAAATAACGATACTCACCTGACAAAAGGTAAAAGTAATATAAATCAGTGGTAACTTTTGTTAATTTCATACAAAGATATAGCCACTGACTTCCTCCGAAAGGTCCATCAGAAAAGCTGTTGTCACTTCTAAAATACAAAAATAATACATGTAATAATTACGTTCACGAATAGTCACATGAAATAATTTGTTGACGCTTAGATTGTTAAGGATACATGTAAGGATTATCAAACCAATGCATGCGTATATACAAAGCTGATTCATCCGTCCTGTTGTTTTACATTTACCTTTGTTTAATGAACGACACAATAATTTTAAGCAGTGATTGCCAAAAGAAAATTTTGGCTTCTTGATTAGTTTCTTGTGCTGAGTAAACTTTTGATTAATCAATATACATTTTGATTATCTGATACATTGAAATGAGCTCGTTTCTATTCTCGGTAAAAAGTTAAATGATAAACCAATGCTGCTTTATTGTAAAGTTGAGACTATCATAATAAAAAAACGTATTCAGCAGGTTTTGAATGACATGCTTTGTTGAAACCGTACAAGCTTTGATTTGGTTTTTTTTCCGTATTACCTATTGTTAAGGTGGCTCGGATATCTATCTCAATCTTGGATTTTGAAAAAGCAGATAACTACAAAGGTATTGGTCTAGATATTTTATTAAATGTGCAAATGTGGAGAGTAGTATGTGTAATACTTTTATTATAAATATAGAAAATTACAAGTTTTACATTTGTTCGATTGTATTTTGATAAAAAAAACAATATTTTTATTTTTTTTATTCAACCTTGCCAAATATGGGGTGTTAACTCTGACAGTACAGGAGATTTGTCAGTTTAGGTAATTCTTTAATAAAAAGTAAAAGTAATAAAAAAGAATCTAACATGTAGCAAAAAAAACCCAAGTCCGATGACCAAGTCTTTACAAGAAAGCATGTTATAGGTTAGATAGTTATCAAGAGAACCAGGATTATAATTTAGTACGCCAGACGCGCGTTTTGTCTACATAAGACTCATCAGTGACGATCATATCAAAATAGTTATAAATCAAAAGCTATTCTCTCACAGTTTATCTTCAATTCTATTGTGTAGTTTCTTTTCATTACGAAAATAAATAGAGTTTATATGCATAATCTCTACAAAATCTGACAATTATGCACAAATTTCAGCGTAAAAGGTCCAGTGACTTTTTGGAAGAAAAAAATGGTGAAACCTTATTTTTAACAAATTATTAAAAATTCTATGGCTTTTAATTCCTTACAGTTTTATAGTTATTTTGTTTGTATTATTGTCCTCCTGTATGTTCTGTGTGCGTTATTTTGTTTTCCTCCATGTCGTTGTGTTTCAATTTCGCAATTCGATTGCGAATCTTGAATAGTTTAACCAAGGAATTTTTAGTAATATAAACTTTAGTATATGGATAATAATCCCACAGCAATGTGTGACTATAAAAACAGCTTGATACCAAAACAAATTTGTGAACATGGTTCAACTACTATTTCGATCCCGATTCGCCTCATGTTGAGTCTTTTTATGATTGTATGCGTATTAAATCATATTTAATAGGTTATTTAACATTCACGCAATATGATTATTATGCATAATCCTATTTGTCTAATCATTGTTAATAATAATATTGAATTCAGAGTGTTCCTCATTCTTCATTCATATTCTACAAGTTAAACAACCTTAATGTTTTTTGTACTTTTGGTTCATCCTCTTTTTGTACTAGTTCATTTTTTATTCAGGTTACTTTTATTCGACGCTACTTCGGATGGCGTATTCTCTGGCAAAACAGAATGTATTAACAATGTAGACGCAAATCCTAAAGTCATAATTGTCTTGAACCTTAAAGTCGTTGACACCTATATAATGTTTGTAGGTTGATTATTCTAAATTGAATATTGCAATTACCATATCAAAACATGCATGCTATAACTAATTCTCATTTATGCTACCTTGCTATAAAAATTTCAGAATTTTGAAATGTGTTCAACTGAATCTCTAAATAAAACAGTTATGTACATTTGTTTCAGTTATTGGTCTCGTCTCATAGACTTGTGGGTAAATATTATGACGTTGACTTGGACACATTCAACCACGCAATACTCTCTCTCTTGGATGCATGCATCAATTTCACCCTGTCATTTACCCATTAAAGAAAGGCAACAGTAGTATACCGCTGTTCAAAACTCGTAAATCTATGGACAAAAATCAAAATTGGGGTAACAAACTAAAACTGAGGGAACCGCATTAAATATAAGGGACAACAACGACACAACATTAAAATGCAACACACACAGAAACGGACTACTCATTAGACAAAATCCGATGAGAATAACAAATATAACATCAAAACCAAATACATGAATTGTTAGAATGTCACACACACAAAAACGAACTATGATATAACTATGGCCATTTTCCTGACTTGGTACAGGACATTTTTAAAGATAAAAATGGTGGGTTGAACCTTGTTCGTGGCATTTACTACAACATGTATTGACAGCTTTTGCTATTGATATATATCAAACATAACGTATTATTTACATATGCATGTATAATGAATTAATTCTTAAAGTCAATACGTAGATATTTCTTACTTGAAAACAACAACTGACTCTGTATCAGAGATATCTAAACTATTGATGCAAGTCCAATCGTCAATTTTTGTCCCCTTAGCGTCTAAATTAATGGCGGAATTTTGAAGCGTTGTAGTCACGATGTTGAGAGTTGTTGATTGTTCTGTATTATCTGATACGTCTGTGTAATTATATCCCCATGCTGTATTTATCAAGTCTTGAGGCAATGAACAGATGGCATCTGGAAAGATATTACAGATAATTAGTAAAGTATATATTTGAACAAACGTTGAATAGATAAAAGGTGTAGGTCATTGAAAAATAACTCAACGATTGATTGATTAATTGGTTAGTGTGAAAAAAAACCCTGAATATTCTAGTCAATAAAGATTGAAGTGAAACGCGACTGACACATGCAGAATTCAACCTAAACGCCCCAGAGTTGACAGTAGTTTCATATATGTCCACTGATGAAAGTTGCCTACTGAGAATCTACCAACTCCACGACAAAAATATCATGTCTAAAGGGCATGATAGTTATACCAACACTAGATATATTTCGACCGTCCCGTACAACAAATGAATAAATTATTTATGCATGTGCCTGTCCCAAGTCAGTAGCCTGTAATTCAGTGGTTGTCGTTTGTTTATGTGTTACATATTTGTTTTTCGTTCATTTTCTTACATAAATAAGGCCGTTAGTTTTCTCGTTTGAATTGTTTTACATTGTCTTGTCGGGGCCTTTTATAGCTGACTATGCGGTTACGGCTTTGCTTATTGTTGAAGGCCGTACGGTGACCTATAATTGTTAATGTTTGTGTCTTTTGGTCTTTTATGGATAGTTGTCTCATTGGCAATCATACCACATCTTCTTTTTTTATATTTTCGTTCAGCATCCATCTTATCGGAAATTAATATTTTTGTCAATTGTAAAAACATGAATGGTATAGCAATATTTTTAAAAATTCTTACACGATACTTGTGATTTATGTTGGTTTTTAGTTGAAAGTTATGGTAGTTTGTAAATTGACATTTGCTATATTTTTTCATGTATGTAGCATTATTATGTTTAGTGTCAATGTATTGAGTACAAACATGTGTATACGTGTATATATGATATCCTCTTGTACACCTATGTGTCTGAGGTTTATTAATAAAGTATTGTCTATTGTCTATTGGTACAACTCTCTTATTCGTAAAAGACAGTTTCAAAATAGTTAATACCAAGAATAACAATTCTTTACTAATTTTTTTCTTACTTTGTGTATTTTTTTGTTCTCACCGTAATATCGTATCGAATTACTTTTACAGCAAATGTTATACGACGATAATAAATATCAACGATAATGATTTTACTGCACTCAAATGCGAATTTCTACATTTTATTTGAACATAACCACAACTATGTTTATAATTTTTTTTCTTGAGATATTATCTTGTCGTATATTAAATTGGTTTCTCAAGTTGCAGATTACTATCACTAGAAGTTTTCTTTTCATTAATAACACAAAAGGTGTCACTATTAGATCATGAAACGCGAAATGCAACAACCAGCTTTTTTTTCGAATTATGTGAACAGTTCTTGCAATTTATGTTTTTATCTTCTCTTTTCCAAACGCAACATTTATTTCGTAGAGTATTCATAACCTTCGTACTATAAACTATAATCATTGCTGACATAAATTTATAAATCTGGTCTCTTTTTCACTTAATCAATACGGAAAGCTAAAAACCACGTTTGAATTATTGATTGATTGGTGTTTATCGTACTTAGTAAACTGGACCAAATTTACAACAGTTCGACTATTCATAACACTCGTCCACCTCCTCTCTGCTAGAATTTTATAACGTGACTGTGTTCTTTACAGTATTGTATATATTTACAAGAATGCAGTCCACAAATCAATGAACATGTATATTTTCGATCAGATTGTGAACACTACTTAATATCAATCATTTCAGACATGCAATTGTATATAGACTAAAATTAAAAATGATCAAAACTATACATGACGTTCTGTGTGTTTAAAAGCTATCAGATGATCTAAGATTGAGAACACTTACGTTTTAATATCAATTAAACCAAAATTTAAAATGATCCAAACCATACCTGACGTTGACGAATACATCAAAACTATAATCACATAAACCAGAGCGTTGCCACTATTCCATATAGACGTGTCAATGTGCATTTTGCTCCTACTGTTCAAATACAAAACTTGAGATTTTCTTTCTTTTTTTATTAGTTTATTGAATAATCCTGCAATATTATAAACAAATCCTTCACATATTTCATGCAGTTAACTATAACTAACAAAGTATAACGACACACATTTTAAATGTTCTTGTCGACACTTCAGTGATAAAAGGGAATGAATAGAAAACAAATCTAAATAATTCAAGAGGTATATCATTGTAGTCGAGATTTATAATTTCACGCCTTGTGAAAAATCGTACAGCGATCAATTTGGAGGTGTAACAACTTTGTTTTGATTATTTTCATTCATCATCTGCAGTCATTTGAATTTTTATTTACTCCGAAAATAGCTAAGCCCAATACAATTTAAGTCAAATTCGTTCTTTTAAAAGGTCAACGAAATTAACACAAGAGTAACCGTTAAATACGTATCTTGTGCAAGGTCAGTTTAAATATATAGGTTTACTTGTTCAACCAGACGTAACGGTCGATATTCAGAACGACATACCATATAAATCATAAATGGGATATGAATAAGTCAATAAACTTTGTTATTTATACAATATTTAAAGAGGAAACAGTGTCTTTAATAATTTATTGCACACACCAATAGACTTATATATCAGAGGTGTTATGTATGTTTTTAGCTTGAACGGGTATATAATGTTGCAAATAAGACAGCGGAAAACCACCAATGCACTTGACTTTAATCTTATGAATATTTTGACCTTTGTCTTAGTAAATATTTAATCAATCCTAACAATTTTAAATAGGCATAGAAAAACGTTGAACACTAATGTATTGTAAAAAGTAAAATCACAAAAATACTGAACTCAGAGGAAAATCAATTCGGAAAGTCCATATTTACATGGCAAAATCAAATAACAAAACGCATCAAAAACGAATGGACAAGAACTGTCATATTCCTGACTTGGTAGAGGCATTTTCAAATGTAGAACATGGTGGATTAAACGTATTTTTCCGTTGTTGCAATCTGTATGTTGTATCATCGACGTATTTTTCATTTCCTACAAATTACACACGATTGTTAACATGTTCTTTAAAAGAACTCCTGTCTTCATTTTATGTATGTTTTATCGAAGGGTCTATAGTTGATCTACCGTTGATTTTATTTTGGTAATGTCAAAACCACTTAATAACCAATCTATTTTCAAACGTTAATTCCCTCAAATGCCCTATCATCTGAGAGAATTTGAAGCTGTAATTCTACATAAGTTTTTTTGTAGAAAATAGTTGATTAAACCTGGTTTTTAAAGCAAGCTAAATCTCTCACTTGTATACAGTCGCATTCAATTCCATTACATTGACAATAAAGTGTTAATAAAACAAAAATACATTATAGGCACTATAATATTATAGAATGTTATGATATGGCGTAATCTTAATAAGTACAAAAGTAAGCAAGAACGCCAAAAAAAAAGGACAAACAGGCATGAAAACAAAGCAAATTTATTTAGCAAAAACAAATGACAAAATAATACAATTATACCATAGCACTACAACACAATGTCGGGATGTGCAAGTATGAAAAAATATAGCACGAACCTAAATGTCTCACTTGCTTTGTATATCAGGATTTGATTCATCTTCGATAGTTATCTATGCAGTATCAGTGTTGAAGACCGTACAATGACCTAACGTCGGTAATTATTACCTCCCTGGACTTATAATAGATTTACACCATACAAATTAATGCATGTATTACTCTTAAGATATACTGAACGAATAATACACAACTAACTGTTCTCATTTCTTTAAACTGATTGACCTTTTCAATTAGGTTATACAATGAAATATTTCACGTAGCGAATCTTTTATTTCATCTTTGTATCTACATCTCATTATTATTTCTTGCACATTTGATGTAAATAATAATTATATTCCTCGCACACAATTAACCTTAATGTTCTAACCCTTATGCATGTAGCAGTGTAAACATGTACTTTGTTAAGCTGGTAAATCAAGTAACTAACATTCTAATGGTGTATAATTGATCATTACACTGATTTCTTACACTGGAGTGTTACTAAAATAGGCCAACAAATAACATATGATGAAAACCAAAGGCAATCCATTGACCGGTATGCGGACTGTCTATCTGCAGTCCACAATATAACTAATCCCATGTTGACCATATCAATCCAAACATTCTAATGCACATAAGTCTGACTTTGGTCCAACAAGTCTTCGATTTCTCTCCTGAAGTATATGTGCTTTATTGTAACTCTCTTTTTTAGACTTGTATTATTCAATTATTGGAGACTATTATCCTCTATTTGTTCTTTTTGAGGTCCCACTATTTTTAATTTCTTTATACTCAATCGCCTCTTATTTCAAAATACTTTTTTTGTTATGTTTTGTTTTCTTCTTTTTTGTCAATATTCTTTATTAAGTAAAAACCTTTATAAGCGAATGTCCTACCTAACAATTACCTATTGATCAAGTCCGCTAGCAACATATACACAATATTTTGAAAATTGTGGTCATTTTTATATTATTCATGTACATGGTGTATTTAATCACACCTTGCTTTTTAGTGATATTTTAATGACAATCCCAATGCCGAATTGCAATACGTTGTAATCCAAATGCTCTGCCTTTATATAAATAGTATATTACTTTCTCTCCTTTCGGGGATCTGAAAAGGAAAGCTTGATATGAAAATCATGTCCATCAGATGAGTTAATCATTTTTTCGACTGACTTTATAGTGTGCTTTTATGGTGTACTGTGACTCCACTGACCAAGGAAATAGGACGGGACGGGAGGAGTAGTGCTATTTTTTTTCGACGGTCAAAACATAGAGCTGTGTGGCATATTTAATATAAAAAAAGAAGATGTGGTATGATTGCCAATAAGACAAACATTAACAATTATAGGTCACCGTACGGCCTTCAACAATGAGCAAAGCCCATACCGCATATAGTCAGCTACAAAAGGGCCCGATAAGACAAAGTAAAACCATTCAAGCGAGAAAACTAACGGCCTAATTTATGTAAAAAAATGAACGAAAAACAAATATGTAACACATAAACAAATATATGAATTATTCCTCATTTCACTTCGGGTTTCCTCGAAATTTAATTTCGCCGCTACCATAATTTCTGACACTGGTAATATTGCCAAGTTATATCTCTGTGAGATGGAGCATAGAGATCATGTCTGCGAACAACTACGATAACAAAACAAAATATCAAGGAATATTTATATCGCCCAAAAACTGGCATAATTTATGAAACAGCTGATTATTCAAAGTGCAACATACAGTACGCATATGCGTTTAAGATATCGATTTGATATGAGGTCACTAATTTAAAATGGAGTGAGGCGAGATGATACATAAAAGTGATCTATTGTATCAATTAGAATGAAAAAGGTAACTCTTCATGATATACAAAAGCAAGCATAATTTGTAAAGGGGATTTTCTTTTGTTGTTGGTGTTTTTTTCATTGTTCAAGTCACCGTTTTACTGATATAAAGAAAACAAAAACAATACTCACTCCATTTGTTCTTTGTTAATTCTCGAAATATCCATGCAGTACAACATGACTATCATAACTATTAGAATTAAACAACAGACACCTACGACAGCTCCTATAATAGTATTGTCCACATTACGCAACTTCTGAATTCCTGTATCTACAGTATGATTATAAAAAATAAAACAGCAATAAATTTCGTCCCATTTTTTTTAAGTACAAATTTGTGTTAAATATACTTGTGTACGATAAACCGACACATTACAAATACTTATCATTCAGTTGATGATGCATATTAAAATGTTTCGTAAAGAACACCGACATGCATTTAAAACAACTCGTGACATTAAAGTTTCGTTTTTTTACCAATGATCATATTAAGATATTTATGATATCTTACGTTGTACTATTGCATCACTAACTTATGTTATGGGGAGGAAACTGGGCTTTTAAAAACATGTTTAGTCCCGCCACATTCGATCTGTGCCTTTCCAGACCGTGTTGTTCAGTGGTTGTCATTTGTTTATATCTGTCATATTTGCTTTTCGTAAATTGTTCTGGATTAATTTAGACCGTTAGTTTTTTTTTCTGTTGAATTGTTGTCCTGATTTTTAAAAAGCAAACATGCGGTATGTTTTCTTCTCATTGTCGAAATCCATACGGTTACTAATATAATAGCTTACATCCACCTTATATGAACTTTGGTGAATAATTATATTTAAGGCAATCATACCACATCTCCTTAGTTTTATTTTATATGCTTATGTTTGTATTCTAAATAATTACTTCATAACTTAACTAGTGGCTAATTGCTACATTTCTGTTATTATAAACTTTACGATTCCCGTATAAACATCCTTTGTAACTAAATTTGTGCCCCTTTTACTATTAATTTCGTAGAAAAATATCCTTGAAAGGAAATAAAATATGCACTCCTAGTTTACTAAAAGGTATAAATATAAGGTTGTGTGGCATATTTTCAACATCTATTTACCCGGAATTTGTGAAAGTTTTAGCTTATATTAAATATCTTTTCTGCTCATACTTTCACTTTGTTTCACTTTGTGCCAACTTCATACTTTAATTTTCATCGCAACAATATGTTGTTATACTGATAGCATTTCCGAGTTATGCCTCTATGAGATTAAACATATAGATCGTATCTAGGAACAAGTACGTTAACACATCAAATTAATTATAAATATCATATATCTCCGCAAAAGAGGCGTGGTTTCAGAAACAGCTATATTTATAATTAGTGCAACCTAAACTAACAATTTTGTTTGAATAGAAAACTGTCTAAAGCTCTGTTTCTCAATAGTTTAAAAAGGTTGTTAAAGTCTTACATTTTTAACCATAGAGTGAATATAATGATAACTGGCGGAAAAACAAATTATGTTGTACTGTTATACTACTGTCCCAGGTTAGTTCTTTTTCCGTAAATGGACCTGTATTCTCGCCTGGCAAATCTTGCAGGTGTATATCTGGGTTTGATGTCAATTTCTTAAAATGTTCTAAAAACTGCTCTGTTGTACTGTTATATCACTGTCCATGTTAAGGGGGGGGGGGGGGGGGATCCCGCTAACATGTTAAACCCCGCCACATTATTTATGCATGTGCCTGTCCCAAGTCAGGAGCCTGTAATTCAGTGGTTGTCGTTTGTTTATGTGTTACATAGTTTTCTCGCTTGAATTGTTTTACATTGTCTTATCGGGGCCTTTTGTAGCTGACTATATGCGGTATGGGCTTTGCTCATTGTTAAAGGCCATACGGTGACCTATAATTGTTAATGTTTTTGTCATTTTGGTCTTTTGTGAATAGTTGTCTCATTGGCAATCATACCACATCTTTTTTTTATATATTCTGTCTTGTTTTGAAGAAATCCAATATAGTTCAAAAACTTAACCGCAGTGAATATTTGTGGATGCCTTCTCCGCCGCCGACAACGACAAGGCCATGTAAGATTGTTATGTCTCGCTTTTCCGACAATAGTCGCACGCTCTTCAAAAATCATAGCATTTACAGGTTATTTATTTATCGGTTTATTAGCCAGAGGTGACAGTTCTTTCTTTGCCACTGGCCTGGGTCCTCAAATGTCCTAAATTATTCTGCTGTTTTCCACGCTATATGGCATATTAAATACCTATTATTAAAGACAATAATTTGGTAGTATCATTGAGGTATACATTTTATATTAAGCTTGTATTTTGTTAATGTTGTGGTCACCAAAAGGCACATTTAGGTAAAATTGAGAATGGAAATGGGGAATGTGTCAAAGAGACAACAACCCGACCAAAGAAAAAAAAACAACAGCAGAAGGTCAGCAACAGGTCTTCAATGTAGCGAGAAATTTCCGCACCCGGAGGCGTCCTTTAGCTGGCCCTTAACAAATATATACTAGTTCAGTGATAATGAACGCCATACTAATTTCCAAATTGTACACAAAAAACTAAAATTAAAATAAAACAAGACTAACAACGGCCAGAGGTACATTGTATGACGACTTACTTTAGGTAATCGACACGACTAAAGCACCTCACAAATAATATTCAGGAAGGATCTAGGAGTTTCTTTGTCTGCAAGTAGTTATCAAGTACCAGGATTATACTTTAGTACACCAGACGCGCATTTGGTCCATATAAGACTCATAAGTGACGCCCATATCAAAATATTTATCAAGCCAAACAAGTACAAAGTACAACTAGAATGGAAAGTTGATATGCACTACTTTTATATTAAAAGGTCAAAATATAGGGCTGTGCGGCATATTTTGAATCTTTATATACCCGAACTTGTTAAGAGTTTAAACATATACATAAATTATGTAGTTTACCCCTACCTACAACATGTGTCTACTTCAGAATTCAATTTTCACCGCAACTATGTTTTATACTAATATTAAACTTAGAGATCATATATGGAACCAGTACGTTAACACATCAAATTGTCCAAGAATTTCATATAACTCTCCAAAATGGCGTGGTTTCAAAGACAGCTGTATTTAAAAGTGCAACTTATAAAGAGCATGTGTCGGCCACCTTGGTCTATATGCTTATTCAGCGAAGACAACTGTCAAACATTGCAGACATAAAACGAATGCATGACACATATCTCTTGTTAGTTGATCTTGTACTGTTGTTCGTCTAGTTTGTTTGTTCCGTACTGTCTTTAGTTTTTTCCATAAAAAAAGGATAACAAAAACGCATGTACCAAGTCAGGAATATGACAGTTTATGTCCATTCGTTTGATGTTTTTTGTCATTTGATTTTGCCATTTGATCAGGGACTTTCCAATTGAATTTTCCTCGGAGTTCAGTAAATTTGTGATTTTACTTTTTTCGTAATTTTAGGGGATCCATTCTGATAAAGAATTATTAGAACTTGCTTTGTTGGTCGGTTTTGCTGATTTAAGTATTTATCTATTATAAGTTTATTAGTTATTTTTATGATGTGTGTTGTCAAGTGTGGTAAAATCGGCCAAATTGTTTCAGAGGAGAAGATGTTTGTAGATGGAAATAGACGACGACGAATAATGACGACGAACGACGGACATCAAGTAATTAGATAAGCTCTATTGGCCCTGTCAAAGCTCTTTTACTTTTTTGTTGTTGTAGCAACAGCAGCGCATTGTAGGTTAATACATTTATCCCAAATGTAGCATGAAGCAATCCTAATTTACAGATGTTGTATTTGGTTTGAAGAGAAATATACACGAACCTTTAGGTTTGGTTGGTATTGGTGTGTCGTCTTTTATATCGGTAGTGGTTTTCGTATATGTTGTTATGATTTCCGTTGTTTTCTGTTTTGTTTCTGTTGATTTTATTCCTGTGGAAGTGTCCATTTCAGTAGACGTGGAGTGTTGCGTTGTTATCTGATTTGTCTCTTTTAATGTCATGTCCGTCGTAGTATCAATTTCAGTAGACGTGGATGGTTGCATGGTTATCTGATTTGTCTCTGATGTTGTCATGTCTGTCGTCGTGTCCATTTCAGTAGACGTGGGTGGTTGCGTTGTTTTCTGATTTGTCTCTGTTGATGTCATGTCTGTCGTAGTGTCAATTTCAGTAGACGTGGATGGTTGCTTAGTTTTCTGATTTGTCTCTGTTGATGGCATGTCCATTGTAGTGTCCACTTCAGTAGACGTGGATGGTTGCGTTGTTTTCTGATTCGTCTCTGATGATGTCATGTCTGTCGTAGTGTCAATTTCAGTAGACGTGGATGGTTGCTTAGTTTTCTGATTTGTCTCTGTTGATGGCATGTCCGTCGTAGTGTCCACTTCAGTAGACGTGGATGGTTGCGTTGTTATCTGATTCGTCTCTGATGATGTAATTTCTTTAGTAGTGTCCATTTCAGAAGACGTGGATGGTTGCGTTGTTTTCTGATTTGTCTCTGATGATGTCATGTCTGTCGTAGTGTCCATTTCAGTAGACGTGATTTCCTGTGTTGTCTCAGTTGGTGTCATTTCTGTAGTTGCTGCAAAAAAAGTTATGATCATGGTGTCAAAGATGAATACAGGTTGGTGTTGATTGAGTCAGTATGCTGTATTCTGAGGTACTAAACGACTAACCCCTTCAAAAATATAAAGGAACAAATCATTTCTAAAAATAATAATGAAGATATAAGGAGGGTTCTAGCATACTAATGTTAAACGTTACTGATTCAATCACAGTACCAATCACAAAAGAATTAAATCGTAAAGTACTCAAATATTTTGTCAAAATCGATAGTAGTTAAATTCCCTTAAAAAGTAAGAAAATATTATCAATGACAGAATCATGTTAAACAGAACAATCACAAATATATTTTTTACGAAAAAAGACAGCCTATGACCAGATGGCATCAAGGCTGATTAAAGTATTCTATCAAACCACACAGAACCAAATGTTGGACGAAATTGGAAGAAACCGTGTCTGTGATGTGATTAAAAGGATTATGCGATGTATTGGTGTTATGTATCAGTTTGATTCTTTCCAAAATTACTTTATTTCTTTACTTATACATTAAATATTTTTTTTTACAAATGGACTATCACGGGACTACAAAGTTAAATGAATAAAGGATCACCTTCTTAAAATGTCTTCATAGTAAGAAATAAGTCTGCGTAATTTGTGTGCCTTAGTTATTGAAGCGAGTGTTGACTTTTCAAGATGTCTTCGATCCTACTACTGCTCATTAGAAAAAAAACTCTTTAGAACCTTTAGATTCTGTAAAAATTACGTTAACGCTAAAAATATGCAAAGCGATATATTTACTCACCGTGTACTAACCAAACACATTGATAGCAACAACAAAAAACGAACCGTAACAAAAACACTACACAGAGACACTGAAAATTTATATTTTCCCTACAGACTTTATACATCTAGGACGTATGTTTTGCAAGAAATGGTTGAAATTATTACAAACCTTTCTCACAAGCACTATCACAGGGTTCACACAAGGACGTGTTTAAAGGTAAATTAGCACTGCTACCTGAAAAATATTAACATTTATAGTTTGACTTTAACCAAAAACAAATCTTAAATGAATTTGATAAGATTAAATAAGTGTATGTATGAAGGTAAGATTTCCTTTTAAACCATTTTTTATATAAACAGATTAGTATTGATATTTTTTTCTCAACTTCTTAATTTAGCAAAAAAATGTTTAGTGTTCTGAAACATAGTTAGTATTTTTTTTCACATGTTAGTCATATATTGTACCAATTCTATTACCCAACAAAAAAAAATGAAATGCCGCAAATGATTCTACTGAAATGTGTTTTAAATAGATGACAACACTATTTATCAAAAACTCCCCTATCTTAACATTTCATTGTAAGCTTTGTTGTGAAATCCGGTCCAAATAACGTTGAGTTTTCAACAAAATGAAGGTTACTTTTATTTTGAATATGCAAACCGAACATCGGAAAAAAAACCTACAATATTATCAAAACACAAAATGCCCCTTTCCTGCATTCATACGAAAGTATACATTTCAATTTCATATTACAATATGTGTTGTATACATACATTAATAATTAATCATGTTAAAATAACTCCTTATAGATTGTTCAATGCAGCAATAATACTGTGTTCGTTTCCGATAATGTTCAATCAAATGATGAGAATTGAATTGTCAAATCATCACAGGGCATTAAAACTATGATGAAAATTCCGCTTAAAACTAACGACTACTTGTTACTACGTTCACAATCATACACCAACAAAATGTGATTAGTTAAAATCAACAAAGGCAATAAAAATTCAACCACTGATCTTAGCATTTGGGGTTTGGTGTATGACAATAGCCAAATCCTACAGTTTAAATGCATCTAGAAAATTCAGGGGAGAAACTCATTAAATACTGTTTATCTATAATACACTTTGAATATACTATGAACATGTGTAGTTTAAAGTGTAATCAATTTATTTCGATTGGTAATAATCAGTTTATGTATATCCAAATGTGTATAAATGTTCGAAATCGCAAAATTAAAATTAAAAAAAAATGCTTTGCAAGAAAGAATATATAAATAATAAGAAAAAAAAACAGAGACATGAACAACATCGATACAAATTTTCATATTACATATATAATATACCTGATTTTTTAAGTGTACGAATCCTTGGTTGAGTTGTGTACTGACAGAATGTGCTACACACTGGAACAGTATTGTCTGAAATACTGCCAGATTGATATACTCTCTCCTCAGGATAAACGTTACTATCTTTATCTAAAAACGTTTAATTGATAAATAAATATAATTATGAATTATTGATAACTGTCAGGAGTTGTGTGACAGTTCTTTAAAACAGGAACAAAAATAAACTGACAAAACCATGGCTAAAATGAAAAAGACAGACAAACCACAATATAAAGGAAACAATATAGAAAACTAAAGACTAAACAACCCGAACCCAGTCAAATAATGGGGGTAAATGTTGCTTGATCAAATATTTTGTTCTTTCTTTTTTTTTCTCTTTTCGTTAATATACCTTTCGGTTTTTTTTATGGTCTATTTGAAATTAAAATACATAAACCAATACACATATAATTAACAAACAATATAAAAGATATAACAAGTTATGTGTTTGTTTACTTTAATTGCACTCGCATAAAGCAGTTTTTTTCGAAAAACAAATCGATTAAGAAAATATAAACAAGAAATTTTACTAGGAGATTTCGTCTTGTAGTTTTTAAAATATCATATTAAAAAAACACAAACGTTGAACAAGCCATCTATTTAATTTGAGAATCTTACGATTGCAATAAATGAACCGTTTTTGAATTAATGAGAGACAAACTAAACGTTTGGTAAATGGTTGAATAAAATTCAAAGAATTGAAAAAAGTTGGAAACTTTAAAAAAAAAACAAAAAAACAAAAAAAACATTAGGCATGTTAAGATGTAAAAGTCCTAATTATGAAGCACAATTCCTTACTTGGTACGAGTATTTTCTTATTTAGAAAACGGTGGATTAAACTATCCTGGTTTAATCTTTAGAAAAATTTTCATTTGTATGACAAGAATAACATTTTATCGAATACTAGATACTTCATGTTTGTAGCAGTAATATTTCACATACATGATAATAGATAGAAATAGAAGAAATCATCTGCCACTTTGGTTAGTTTCATGCATATGTATACCCATTTTGTGATTTGGTTAGCATCTGTGTAGCTTTTATCACTCCTGCATATAGAAATAATGTTATTTAAAGCTTTATCAAATATTTATTTCATATGATTATCAACTACTTTCAAGTACTGTTGTTAGCATTTCTGTACGTTTTCTAAAAGTAAATGTTAAAATATTTATGGGTTGAAAGGATTGGAATAGTCTACATGCAAATGAAATTGAAATATGCTAGTTCAGAGTTCATATCGTGGCAAAAATATCCTATAAACAATAACAATGAAAACTTTTAAACACTTCACAAGATTGACCCTAACAGACATTTTGACTGATCTCAGTTTACCTGGAATTGTTCAAATGTCATATTACACATGACAACAGTTGATCACTATGTCTCACAGTAGAGATACTGTGTATTTATTTTGGGTCAATAGGTTACACATTTGCATAATGTAACACTTCCGAGACTATGATCAAGTCGTGTGATCTTTGTATATGTACAGGTATATAGAGGTTAACTGACGATCATATCAAAAAATATCGAAAACGCATCTACAGGATAGAGATGAAGATTTTGACCTTAGACAATCAAAACATTTTAACTAACAATTTCAATGTCAAAATCAGATGACGAGTCTCGTGCAATTTACCACCAGGTTGGTGCTGTTTATGTAAAACTTATTAACTTAAAAAATTATATTGATCTGACAAAAAAATATACAGGAGTATTAAGGCAAGTGCATAAAGTTATTGTTTTAGTAGTCTAGCCCGCATTGTCTTGCCTTAATATATGATACTTACTTGAAAACTGCAACTGAAACAGCATTAGACAGTGTTAAGTTAGAGATACAGGTCCATGCGTTCAAAGTTGTTCCTAAAGCATTTAATCTAAAGTTTGACGGCTCTGTAAGTGTTGTTCTTCCAAAAGTGAGTGTTGTTGTTTTTGCGTTGTTTGAAAGGTCTGTATACTGATAATTCCAGACTGAATTGTGTAGTTCTGTTGGAAGGGTACATACTCCAACTATGCATAAACAAAATGTGTAATAAAAAAGTATGACTAATTCAGGGACACAAAAAAAATATAATTATTGGAATTGTGCTGGCATCACCAATTATAGAAAAACACGGACTACATTCGGTTTTGTCATTATCTTTTTTTAAAGAATAAACTATGCAATGATGACATCATAAACATGATCAACAGTAGACGTTCTCAAATATACAACAGTATAGGATATTTCTGTGTTGATTTTCTCACTTACATTTTCAATGAGATTTAAATCGGCGATGCTGTCAAATTTTCTATGTTTTTCATCTGCTCTTTCTTTAAAACAGATGTAATTTTTTTTTTATAAAATTTGTTAATGCCGGAAGGGCTAATTTTTATCAAGTATTTCAATGGTTTTTTTTTAAACTTTCAATCATTTTCCAAGCATTTTCTTTTTTCTAAATGTATACATACCAGTGGCGTCATTTAAGAGGAGAGAACTCGAATTCAAATCAAATGGTTCAATGCATATAGTCTATATATATGTGTCTGAATGATAAACAATGATAAATCTTACGGGGCATATGATCATATAATTATGAAACGAAAATAACAAGTATACAATGGTACAAAATTACCAAAATCTAATTAAAATCATGAGTTAATGTTAGATATGTCGGATAACTATTATCCTTCATTAGTAGCGTATACAATGATCATTATCTTGTCAGATGGTAGTCAAACTGAAATTATAAAGATGAAGTTGCATTGAATATATATTTCTTCATGTTAATGCTTGTTTGGGTTGCTAAACCAATCTTGTCAATATAGCGGAAATTTAAACAAATTGCTAGCTATAAATCTATAAACCATATCATTTCCTTCGCAACATGTACCATATTATGATTATGGATATGTTTTTCACTGGCTTGGAAGCTTTTTTTCAGTTAAGGACTTGATCATTTGCCTTTAAGTTCAAAATTACATTAGTCAAATATTGCTTTTTTTATTTTTTTAGATGCTAAGATTAATACAATTTGAAGATTTTTGATCAAATATTTACTATTTGTTTTACTCTGACCAAAATAATCACAGTTTTCACGCTAACACAATCATTCCCATTTACCCGCAGACAATCTGGTTATAATAAAATAGAAAGTATATTCATATGAATAACAAATTATGTATGCTGATGATTTCATTTAAAATCTTAATCATGTTAATGTTCATCTTTTTAATAAAAATGAACCAGTCACTGTGTTATATGATTCGTCATCAAATTACCTGTTTTTTACGTCTTGGTTCTTAACCTTTTTCAACTAAATATATCTGATATCAAACTATGTAATACATTTATAAATTTAAAAAAAAAAAAGAATATTTTAAGCTATAGAATTATTATCACTGCGAACAAACATACATTGACAAAGCAGTTTGTTTCGAGAAAGACAAGATAGTGTTTTATACTCATCATGGTGAAATAAATGTCGAATCAACAGATTCGAAAACACCTTAAATCTTAAAGGTGACATGCATTCTTCAACAATATTTTGGTTGAAATCAAGCAAAATGACGCACTAAATCGACATTAGACATACAAAATTTAAAAAAAAAATCAAATATGCTATTAGAACTAAAATCTAAAAGAAAAGAGATAACTTAAACATTGTAATACATGCATGATCGTTTTAGTTACTTACATCAGAACAAAACAGGTAAGAGTTATATAACATGCATCAGTTACATTTTGAATGAAGGAGTATTCGTTTAGTAAATATATGAATCAAGTATCTGAGGATTAATACATCATTATTTTTTCTTATTGCACGCATAGTGTAGGTGGTGATTGTAGACACACCATGATCTACATGTCTGTGTGTAGGATCACACAGAGAGTTCAATACTTTGGAGTATGCATTGCAAAAGTTTAGTAACCTAATTCATTAATGACATATTTTAATGTTATTGTACGTAATATAACGCATGTTTTGTAACTGTATACCATTAACAGTAATGCAACCTAGATCCTACACGCTATAGTACAACATGATTCTTTAAAACTATACAATACATGTTTATTGAAATGCTTAAATATAAATTTGAGAATGGAAATTTGGAATGTGTCAAAGAGACAACAACCCGACCATAGAAAAAAAAACAGCAGAAGGTCACCAACAGGTCTTGAATGTAGCGAGAAATCCCCGCACCATGCACTTTTATTCCAAAGAAAGTCGTCGGAATGTGCTTCAAATGAGTGACGCCATAAGTACAAAAGTAATAATAAACAGGATTTTAAGCTTTGGTTTACAATAAAGAGTACTGTAAGAAAATATATCGCACGTTTGTGCAATATGTAAAATCACCTTTTGGACATGTTTTAGAAACATCAGTGCAATAACCTTAGAGCAAAACAACCTAACAATGGTTGTATTTTATATATCATTGGTAGTACCTTAAATTATTTAGCCTGATATAGACAGGATCTGACCAACATGAATTTGGTGATGTTTGTCACAGGAAATTAGTTATTTATCAATATATTCTAGAAGCATAAACCCAGTTTACTGTAGGATTAAATCTGCATCCATTGTACGCTTGTACTTATTCTGTCCAATATTCCAATACTCACTTCATTGTTCATACAGGTCCGTAGCCAGGAATTTCCAAAAGGGGGTGGGTATTTGGACTCTAGAACTCAACTTTAAATGTCGAAATTCAAATTCAAACAGAACATTGACTTAAAGAGTGCTCCTTTGTTTGTACGAACTTCAGAACCCGCTCCCCTTTCCTCTGGGCTACAAGTATGTCAGTTTATGTTTCTTTTACAAAAAGAGCACTAGCCGTTTTAAATATCTATTGTTGGGCAGGAATTCAGCTTACTTTGTGAAACATCATACAGAGTCAAGCAAAAAATACATGGAAGAAGATATCACTGCCATGCTGGACTTTTTAATTGCTAACATATTTTTTTTAATTTGGAGGTTTGGTCTTCAAACAGACTATAGGAATCCCAATGGGTACCAATTACGCTCCTCTACTTGCAGATTTGTTTTTGTATTCCTATAAAGCAGAATTTATCCAATGGCTTGTACAGAAAGGATAAAAGAGATTAGCCCAGTCTTTTAATTTCACCTTTCGGTATATTGATGATGTACTGTCTCTTAATAAGAATAGATTAAGTGATCACTTCTATCTAATATATACAAATGAACTGAACTTGAAATTAAAGATACTACCGACACAGATAAATCTGCTTCATATTTAGACCATTTTATCGAAATGACTACTGATGGTAGGTTAAATGCCAAAATTCATGACAAACGCGATGACTTTAATTTGCCTAAAGTCAACTTTTCATTTCTGTGTAGCAACATGCCAGCGGCACCAGTATATGGAGTATATGTGTCTCGATTGATGCGTTATTCTAGAGCTAGCTCAAAGTACGTTGATTTTGTTGAACGAGAAATACTGCTTTCAAAGTTGCAAAGACAGGGCTATGAATTAATTAATTAAAGTCATCACTCAGAAATGCTTACCCTTCTGAAGCACCTGATTTCACTCCAGATTTTTAGTGTGTGTTGTTTCTTATTTAGTATTTATAACTGTTGATGTATATGTAATTTGTTATTATCTTATTCAAAATACCTAAATATGAACTTTTATTCCATACAATTCATTTAAAGATGTGGAAATAAAATTAGGACGGATATTTTTAATAAAACAACAACATTGTACACGCAATCAATTTGGTAAAATAAGATAGAACCCGGATCGAAAACAATTTAAAGAATTGATGAAATACTATAAAATTTGTCATGATATCTTATATATAAAAATACTGACATCCGAGGAAAATAAAAAAAAAAGGTTTCCAATCAAATTGCAAAATTAAAACCTCAAACACATCAAACATATGGTTAGCAACTGTCATATTCCTGACTTGGTACATGTGTACGTGTATTTTCTTATGTAGAACATATTGGATTAATCATGGTTTTGAATCTAGCTGAACCTCTCACGTGTATAACAGTCGTATCAAATTCCATTATATTGCCAACTATGTGTAAAAAAAAACAGACATAAAAGGTGGAAAAAAGGGTTAAAGCAGTCAACATTGTTTTATAATCTTCATCACTATAAATACAAACAAACATTTAACAAAGAAGCACAAAATATTATATAGACCAAGCATATAAGAAAAACTTAAAGACAAGAACACATACATTTACCATAGTACAATAGCACAATAACGGGATGTATAAGTACACAGCCAGGTCATGTATATGTATCAATGAAATATAATGAGCAATAATTATTTTCTAAGGAATATTAAAGAATATGTTGAAATAAAATTAAGAAATTGTCTGAAAATGAACATGAAATTTGATTATGTTATTTCGAACTGCCAACGACATGATAAAATTTGAAATCATTACATCCGAAAAAAAATAACCGAATAATTTTTGATTGAAAAAAACATAGAAGTATACATTGTAGCAACGAACATCTTAAATTTATACTTAAAAAGGTTCACTATTTGGGCGTATACACAATCACCGAATTGAAGAAGCAGTAAAAATACTTCAACAGTAGTGCATATACTATAATGTATTATGTTACAAAATAAGCAGCAAGTACTATGTGATACAAACAGTCAGATTATGTCATTTATGAATCAGGTTACTTTTAGTGGAATGCATACTTTGAATTTCACTGAACCCCTATTGTAATCATATACATTTAAACAATGATTGTATCTTCATTTACCACCCACCGTATGCGTTAAATTTTAAAAATAGCGATATGTCCATCCTGGGTGAATGGGTACATGTCAGTACACTAAACGTTGACTCTATTATTCGAAATATCATGTTTAACCAAGCGGGTGCGTTCCGCAATTATTATACAATAAATTTACAAGTATGGCTGCTGCAGAAATTTAAAAGATAATATCTCCGACGTAATATATACGTATTCTTTTTTACGCTTTTAGTCATAAGACGGATGATGTGAAAATGTTAGAATTTGTTTTTACGATATTCTATTTCTATTTTGTATTTGTCAATGTTATCTTCTCATTAACTTATGGTAATGCAATTTCTGAATATACGTGATCGTATATCGGTGTCTGGTCGCAAGTCCGTCATGGAAAAGCTTTCCAAATAGCAACTTTAAAAACATGCGTACTATTTATTATTGTTAATATTCAATTTGCATAATTTTTGGATAATAAAATATATTGTAGTAACTCTTTTATAAAGTAAAATTACATAAAAGAATCACGATTTACTTATCGACAAACCAGATAGAGGACTGTATGATAACGTCCTTTGTATAATTGAAGACAATTCTGTATACATCATGATACCTTGATATCTTGTCCCAGGCAAAGATAACCTATGCTGTATTTGGCACAACGTTTGGCAAATTTAGGTCCCCTATGCTCTTCAATTTTGTATTTGTTTGGCTTTATACAAATTTTGATCTGAGCGTCATTGGCGTATTGAATTAAAAGCCTAGTACCTTTGAAAACAATTTATCCACATCTACATGTAATATGGAACTATATATGGTATTACATTAGTATGAACAGAGAAAAAATGGATGACAACACGATGTAGGGGAAAATTGACCATTACGTACAGTGTAAAGGCAAAAAAAATACCGAGATGCTTAGTATTAATACTGGAAAATTAAGGACTAAATAGAGAAAACAAACAAGGAGATATGTTAATAATTATACAGAATAGATAAGTGAAGAGCTCTTAAACTACAACGTTTTATAATAATGCGTTGTATAAACTATCGGACCAATTGGTTATACATTTGTAATCGTATATAGAGCTGATCACCTTGTTTACATAAAACAAAACATGCTAAAAATATTCGCCTGCTTTACTAATCATAATGGAATGATTTGAATGACAAGTACAGTTAGCATATAAACTTAACATAAACAATCTTATGGGCCATGTATTTTGGTCAGACAAACAAGTTCATCTAACTAGCATACCACACACCAAATATAGAGACCCTGTTGCGTTTAGTACATACGAAACATACCAAACATTGATAACTGAACTATAAAAATGATGTCGAGGTCATTTGAACTATAACAGGTTTCTATTCCATGCAATCATTCAAAACATTACGTAGATTGATTGCTGACGTCCAGTGGCAAATCTTTCATACATGTTCAGGACTACCATACATTAAATAAAGTTTACCTATTGACTGAGCTCAAGGTCAGATGACCCCTGCCAGACAGACATGAATTCCTTACAATCATTCCATACATCAGTTCTACTGTGTAGTCTATAGTATAGTATCTCATGAAATAGACTAAACCGGAAACCTTTTACATTCTCTAGAACATGGATCATATCACAGACGGAAACCTCGCAACATAAGGGAATTGATTAAAAGGTATGAAGCACCCAGGTCTTCTTCTTCTGAAATATAATGCTGATACAGATAGTATACGCAGTTGCCGCCGCAAACGCCGTCGTTTTCGACAGACGGTAATCCCTATGTCTTGCATTCTGAGATTTGTATTGCAGAAGAGACTAAAATTATACATACCTGCGAATGTAGAAAAACTTGATATGAGTAAAACCGTTGTCAGACAGATGCTGTTATATTCGTTAAATACGTTCATGTTGAACTTTCATCTTTCACTGTAGTTAAAATCCTTCACATGAGATGGTTAAACGTATCATTGCAACAATAAAGCCATCTGAAAAGAGGTCGTATTACAAAATGTATTTATCTATAGTTTTTACTTTCGTGAAAATAATGCCAATATTCCTAAACTACATGAGGATATGAATGTGCATGAACAGTTGTATAGTGTGCTCTGTATAGCGTACATTAACTTTCCGTTAAACATCAACTATTTCAAAAAATAAACAAAAAAATTGATGTGGACACTGAACCATAACAGGGTAAATATATACATCAACACATTTAGTCAGAAATTCAATTCTATTTTACAATGAAATATGATATATGTGTCAGGTGAAAAGAATTATCGTGTCCATAAAATTTGTTTCACTATATGAACTCAAATTATCGTTTCAGTGAAATATATTTATGAAAAGTAAGAAAATGATTGGATGTGACGGATAATTCATCGAATCAATTATTTTTTTAACTTTGAACTACATGTAGCTGATGCATGGTTTATAATTTAGTGAACATAAATACTCTGATTTGTTTTAGTCTTACATATAAATTAATGTCATATCGACTTTTAAGAGCCCAAACGCACCTTAATGGTGAAAAATGAAATAATAAAATACGGATGTTTAAATTCGATACGTTGTAAGTTCATTCATGTCTTAATCTTTTCATTGCTAAATGTCGGAAGTCCGCATGTATTTCTAGCAAAAACTTAATTGAAAAAACATATTTAGAGACAACAGGCAACATAACATCGTTTTGTTTTACTTACAAAGTTATATGAATATTGAATACTAATGCCACTTCCTAATGCCACTTCCTTTAAAAAAAAACTTCAACAAGTCAATATGAAAACATTCAATAAAATGTGTCCACAAGACCTACATAATATATCTGCATGAAAGTTCGTATATTAAATGCATGCTACATTGTAATTCATATTTTAAAATGCATGTATATGTATCAAAATAATTACATCTCAAGATTCATTTAACACATGCACATGCAACATTAGTATTTTGATACCAATAGAATTTTTCTCAATATCGCAAAAGTTGAATTTGCATTCTAGTCCAAACTACAAAATAGCAATAATAAACATCATAATAAAATAAATCTGATGTGCAGTAGTTGTCGTTTGTGTATGTAATTTATATGTGTTTTTTTTATTAGATTAGACCGTTGGTTTTCCCGTTTGAATGGTTTTACACACTAGTAATGTTGGGGCCCTTTATAGCTTGTTGTTCGGTGTGAGCCAAGGCTCCGTGTTGAAGGCCGTACATTGACCTATAATGGTTTACTTTTTTAAATTGTTATTTGGATGGAGTGTTGTCTCATTGGCACTCACACCACATCTTCCTATATCTATATATATACACAATAATCGCTGAAATTACAGTAGTTTTGTTTAAGCCGTTGAATCATTTTGTTTTGTTAAATGCATGTTCATTTTATTATATATAAATTGTGTTAACTAAAAAATAAAACTTATGTAGAAAACAAGGCTATTTATTTTACTTGATTATTTGAAAAAATAAACATAATTCTATTCATTTTTTTAACAATCTCATCTACACATTAACTTTGAAAAGATATCTTCCCGTTTTAAAAGATAATTATTGAGAACATGGTGCATATTTGTTAATTTCAAGAGAATAATGATTCAAATACATTTCACGTAGAGAGAAAAAAATGTAACTGCAATACCTGAAACCATTTAGCAACGAGGAGTCTTTGGATTGAAATAGTAATACAACCGAATTGTGTGCGTTTGGTTAACGTTAATTTGATAGTTGTCCAACGTCGATCGCAAATACATTAGTATGCAGAAATAGTTGTGTACATGTACCGTGTCCTTACCAGTTTAGTATACATAAGCTGGGGAGTGTAAAAGCAACAATTATTTAAATGTTGCTGTGTTCTATTTAGCGTCATTTTTTAGTGGTATTGTTGTAAACCGTGATGTTCGACGACCAAAGAGGCATAACTCAAACCTAAAAACCGAATGTTTTACTTTGTGTTCTTTTTATGAATACTCAAATGAAAATAAAATATTAGTAAAAAAAGTGAAAAGTTAAAGCCTTAATTATATTAAAATTCTATAGTTATGAATACTACAAGCAGTTTCATTGTTATAATTGAATCTCATTATATGCAAAAAAAATTCTTACTTATTATTCCCAAAGGTATGACATGTGCGCCTTCAAGAACAAGCGACTGATACGAGGCTCTATAAATAAAAAGTTGCGTGCGATAAAACAAAATTAGCATACTCAAATGTATAACTAGAAAGAATTAAATAGAAGTGGATGTGTTAATCCTGGTTACCCCCATTGTATTCGGCTGATGCTCCCTGTCCCTGGTATTTGGGTGAACATTCAATCTTTGAAAGCGTGGCTTATATTTGAATTTATATTTAATACATTATTATACAATATAACGTATAGGACACATGTATTGCTATTTTGATTTTCGATTCATTTTACTTGTATCTCATGTTATAGAAGATACTTCAAAGCTTTTTTACGGGATGTGTATTTGTTCAACGTTATCTTGGTAAATACGCATGGTTTATGCATATTTTCAATTCATCATAATAGTTGAGCGGCGAATGTTGAAAAATTCGGTAGATTTTGAGTTCGAAATTGTAGTACAAACTAAAGAGAGAGACCTTCTTCGTGACAAAAATCTCCTTGCATGTAATGTCATCAGTTTTGACAATGTACTAGTCTCTTTTACTAGATAAAACTAGTCGGACCTAATGAAACCTCAAGGCTAAACTGGCGAGGCATTTCAAGGCTGCCAGTGTGTTATTTGCCTAACAAGTACTTGGTTAGTCTAGCGTTATATTTGCTAATTGATTTTAATTGCAGAAGTCGTAAAGACCACAAATAACGTCAATGCAGAATTAGAATTGACATGATAGCAGACAATTTATACCAGTTCACGCAATGTTTCGTTTTTGAACAAGTTTCTGTTACCAGTATTCCGACTTAATATGGTCATGCCTTAAGGGGAGGCATACCAGGCAGCATGTGCCGCTTTGTAAGGACTTGGGTCTTCCTTGAGCTGATATGTGTTTTGTCAAAATGTGGGTAGTTGCAACAATGTCCAGGCCGTATCAGCCGACAAAGCAAAATATTTATCTTTTTACGCATTTTGTTCAAAAAGTGAATCAGTCGATTGAAGTATTATACGACGTCTTTCCAGGGTTGATTTCAATATCGTAGCAGCTACATAGCGACTAAGTAGCGAACTATGTAGCTGCTATCAATATCTATGTAGAAACTAGTCTAAAGCTTCACGTTCAATAGTCAAAATCTACGTAGCACTACGTACATTGTAGCTGCTACGATATTGAACTCATCCCTGTTATACCTTTTATACACATCTACAATGTAAACTGCACGTGCAAATAATGCCAGATTAAAACGTCATTACCTCCCCTGTAGGTCCGTGTAACACTTATCAATTCAAAGTTTTAAAAAGATTTTAAATTTTAGATTTTTGGAATTTCGATCAAAGTTTTAAAATATGCAAATTCCAAATTATGTAAAAGTTTTAAAATTTTAACCAAATAATCAAAATATTAAAATTCTAAATATCGTTTTTAAATTTGATAGATAAGAAATTTGATAAAACTTTTTAAATACTAAACTGGACGTTCAATTTTGATTACTTTACTTTTTGAAAGTTCGATATTTTAACTTTTTGATTAAAATATGAAAAATAGAAAAGTGGCGAAAAGAGGGGAACATTTAAACACGGCTCTGATTATAATCATCCTAAGTTGGGAATAAATAGCACAAAATATATCAAATTATTTTTAATTACAAAATAAAATTTAAAAAAAGAAGTCGTTTTATTTTAATTTAACATATTAAACATCACATGGGATAACAGTACTGAAATTTAAAGATTGTGCATCCATTAAATTTTTTATAAAAAAACTATTTAAACCGGCATCAACAAGGCCAGAGGCTCCTGAATCGGGACAGGCGCAGGTGCACAAAAGCAAAAAGCTTAAACATGTTACGTGAGATCACAACCCTCCCCCTATACATCTAGCCAATGTAGAATGAACTAACACATATAATATATAACAATACGGACAGTAAAACGCACTTTTAAATAAATCCAAGTCTTATGTCAGGATAGGAAACAAAAAGAAACTAATCATAATGACAATGATAATGAAATAACAAAGGACTGCTATTCCTTTTACATAAATGTTGGGTTCTTATGACTTTATGTGTATATATGTTGTGTACAAGTTATCATTTTGTACTAATTATAATTTGTACAAAAATATTGTACAAATTATAATTTGTATTTTGACTTTGTACAAATTATAATTTGTACGAAACGTGCCTGTACAAATTACAATTTGTACAAAATTTGACCAAAATTCACTCAAAACTTGTACAACAGTTTTAAATATGAATTTTGGTGAAAAATGCATTGATTCACAATTATAGGTTAAGGTAAGGCCTTCAACACGGAGCCTTGGCACACACCGAAAAGCAAGCTACATGTGTGACAGAATATAAGTTCCCCCATAATATTTGTTCCAAGGAACTTTTGGCATATAACAAAAGTTCCATTTGGAACTTTCATTCTATAATATTTTATCCAATGCTATAAGAAAATTTCCTTCACAATGGATAAAATATTACATAAGGAAAGTTCCAAATGGAACATTTGTGATATGCCAAAAGTTCTCAAAGGATAAAATATTACATAAGACAAGTTCCAATTGGAACATTTGTGATATGCCAAAAGTTCTCAAAGGATAAAATATTACATAAGACAAGTTCCAAATGGAACTTTTGTAATATTTTAAAAAGTTCTTTGTATTTTAATTGTAGACAATGTCTTGATAATTTACAACAATTTGATGCTTAAGATTGGAACTTTTGTTATGTAACAAACGTTTCTTTTTAATAAATACATTTATTTCCATCATGATATCAAACATTTGGCAAACAAGAAACAACAAATAAGGCAAAAACATATTTTAACATATATGCATTGCATATTCGATACATTGTTTCTAGACAAAAGTTTGGTGAATAAGTTCATTGGCCTTTCACATTTTTTTTATGAGAGGAAAATATTCATAAATACTGTTACGTCGTTCTTTTCCAACACATTGACGTCTTGGTCGTCCACTACTTGCACATGCAGTGTCATCACCAGAGTCAAGAACTGGAGATGGAAATGACAAAAGTTCATCTACCTCCAAATCAAACGTAGCATCTGACTGCTGAAAAGTAGATTGCGTAAGGAAGATGCTTTCATCATCAAGCTCATTATTGTTTTCATCCTGCTCCTCATTTTTCGTGTTTATATTCTCTTCAATTTCATCATCTTTGTCGTGTTTTTCTGACGAATCTTCTTCTAGCATGGTTTCCGGCTCATAGTATTTTTTCACATTATTCTGTCTGTACTTGCCTACAATCTTTTCATTACTATCCATTAACGTAATTGTACCTAATCTAGGAATATCATAAATCTTATATGGTCCTAGCCATTTCTGCATTCCAAGAGTCTTCTTTCTCTTCAAGTTCCTTAGCAGTACCAAATCACCAGTGCAAAATTCATTTTGAATAACATTATGTCTTTTATCAAAATTGAGTTTCTGTTTCATTTGAGCATGGCCCACATTCTCAACTACATCAGCAGCTATCTTGTTCTGTATTTGAAGCATGTTATTAGCCGCTTTCTCTATCTCACTTTCTGATATTTCCTTATATTTTTCAAAGGTGTTGGTTGTTTCTCCATGAAGATTTTCATTGGGAAGGACAGGATTTCTCCAGTACATTAAATAATACGGCGAATATTTGGTGCTGTTCTGCTTAGAAGTGTTGTACGAAAAGCAGCATTTTGGTACATATCGCTCCCAAATTTGTGTGTTCTCTTGTACTGATTTGTTCAGCATAGCCTTCAAAGTCTGATTGAACCTTTCAGATCTTCCATTTGACTGTGGATGATATGGCGTAATAAGAATATGTTTGTACCCATACTGTGCCTCCAAGGAATGTGTGAGAAGAGAGTTGAATTCACCACCATTATCACTTACTAACTCCAGGGGCATGCCATGTCTGCAAAATAATTCGTACATTTTTTCAGCTACTTCTGATGCTAATTTTCTCTTTAATGGAAATGCCTCCACATAATTGGAAAAATAGTCAATAACTGTTAGGACATACCGGTATCCATTGTCAGATAAAGGTTTTCCACTGCTGTCATTATACGGTCCAATAAGATCTATGGCAATTTTTTTCCAGGTGCTGTTAGGAATTTTTACAGATTGTAACTCAGTAGGTGTCGTTTTCGTTTTTTTGTTTGTGCTCTGACAATGTTCACAGTGCTGGATGTAGTGCTTTACATCTGCAGACATCCCCTTCCAGTAATATCGTTCAGCCAATTTATAATAAGTTTTTTCCATACCTAAATGACTTCCATTCTCAGAGTGACATAACTTCAGTATAGACAGTTTTTGATCTCCTGTAATGACCAGCTTCTTTTCTCCTTTGTTACTTTTACCGCCAGTATAGTACATTTTTCCCTCTAGGATCTCGAAATTCTGGGTTCTCTTCCTAATGCGCCTTCTTTCATTATCATCCATATCTGGAAAAGTAAATGACATAATCATCATTAATCAGTATTAAAACAGCAAATATAGTGGCCACAAATATATGAAATAACACAAACTAACTATAAAACAATATCAACCGGTGATAATCTTTATGATTCATTGACATTCATTGAATATTTGTTTAATATATATATTACTTATTTTATTATAAAAGTTCCAGGAATATTTGTTATAGTATAAAAGTTCCAGGAATATTGGTTATAGTATAAAAGTTCCAGGAATATTTGTTATAGTATAAAAGTTCCAGGAATATTTGATATAGTATAAAAATTCCAGGATTATTTGTTATAGTGTATAAGTTCCAGGAATATTTGTTATAGTATAAAAGTTCCAGGAATATTTGTTATAGTATAAAAGTACCAGGAATATTTGTTATAGTATGAAAGTTCCAGGAATATTGGTTATAGTATAAAAGTTCCAGGAATATTTGTTATAGTATAAAAGTTCCAGGAATATTTGTTATAGTATAAAAGTACCATGCATGCATTCAAATTACAGTTATCATGATGAATATAAGATAGATGTTTCAGGTTTATTCATTAAATGATAAAAGTTCTTAGAATAAAAGTATGATATCCAAACGTATTTCTTGAAACAAATGTATAGAAAAAAACTTCCATTGATAAATAAAACAGGCATTTTTATCTAAATACATGCTTGACTGTATAATTATATCATGTATATGGTAAACTGTCTCATTGTTACATACACACAGACCATTTAGTTCATCGAATTGGTAAATATAATGATCAAATAGTAAAATAATATATTCTTACCTTGTTTAGAATAGGATTCATCATTTAAATATGTGAATAGTTTATTGTATTCTTCAGCCTCCATTCTTTTTTTATATACTACATGTACAGGTAATGGTCAAAACAAGTAATGGTCAAAACAGGTAAGATGAGCAGTATTTAAACTGCAATCAGGTGAAAAAAATCACATGACATTCATTCTTTATATAGGAACAAATATTATGGAACCATATGAAGTTTCATTACCAGGAACAAATCTTATAAAGGTGGAAATAATATTATGCAATTTTTGTTCCCAAGAACTTTTATTTTCCATAGTTTTGTTCCAGGGGGAACAAGTATTATGCGGAACAAATATATGTTCACACATGTGCATGTATAAAAGGCCCAAAAAATTACTAGACTAAGTGTAAAACCATTCAAACGGGAAAACCAACGGTCTTATCTATATCAAAAAGAGAAACGAGAAACACGTATGCACTACATCAACAGACGACAACCGCTGTACATCAGATAAACTTAAATTTGGCGAAACACCTCTTCAGTTGTTTCGGATCTTAATATATTTGCTTCATTTTCAAATACAAATGTATTCAGTTTTCCGCGTTCTATAGGTCCCTGAATGCTTTACTTAAAATTCAGCGTTTTACAATGTACTGGTTTTTCGAGAGCAACATTGGTGTATAGCTAAAAAAGGAAAAAAATCATAATGCAGCTGACAGCATGGCACTCTCTTTACACGCCCAATTCTGATTTAACGTACCTGTTTTCTTTTACTTTGCTCAAAGTTGATTATCGTTCGATAAATTATAAATGCATAAATAACAAATACAGAACAATGATATCCCTTGATACGAATAAAAATCCCCTTTCCTTGTATTTGCTACGTGAATGATGAATGCATATTCGTTTTACCATCTTCGCTAGCCAAGGGTTACGATCCACTCCCGCTCTCTTCACCCTTGGCGGATTGAGATAATATTTCGGAGACACAAGGTAAGGATTTTTATTGGTTGCAGTAGATACTCGCTGCATCCAATCAAAAAGCGCCTATAACATGATCACGTGTAAATGTTGAAAGTGTTTGTAAACAATTGCCACGTGTTTATTGTGCAACAAGTCTTTACATCACTAAACATAGGACTATATTTAGTGACAACTTGAATGTGTTTAATCAACTAATAGAAGTTTCTGTGTATGTTTCATGCACAAATGCATGAATATTGACATATATTTTCGTTTCCGGCTTTACCAAGTGGTTAGAATCTAGACGCTACCGTGTTTTTATCTCCAAATTGAAGAGTTCAAGTGCTATCATTGGTCAAGAATAATTTATTCGGAATGGGCGTGACTTTAAACTTCCGATAGATGGCGCAACATTGATATCACAAATGTTGGCTCAATCTGCCAAGGGTGAAGAGAGCGGGAGTGGATCGTAACCCTTGGCTAGCGAAGATGTCGTTTTACAAGCATCATTCCAAACGTTGCTAGTCTAAGGGAGTAACCATTTAATTTCAAACATGGGGATATGGTTATTCTATTAGAGTAAGAGAAAAAAAATTGCGCTAAGCGCTTACAATTTTATCAAGTTATTAATTAATTTATTTATTTCAAAATTTAACACTATAAGGTATGTGGGAAATCTGGATTAGGAATATTTGCTTTGTCCTCTGCTTGCACAGAATATTTTTTTATATTAAACTGGGGTCTAGAATATTTGTATGTACCATTATTGAAGCACCTCGTGAAAGTATACAAATAAAATTAAAAAAAAGTGCGTACAATCTACTAGTATTCAAAACAATTTTTAATTTTCAAATTGCCGACACCTACAAATGGATAGGTGAGTGCATAATGTACAGCGGCAACTATGACATAAATATGAAGGGAGTAAATAATGTTTATCCAATGAGGCATCTGATTTCACTGAATGGGACATAACTGACTGCAGTTAATGATTTCACATTGTTGCAGACAGAAAATAAGGCAAACTAAATGTCTTAAAATTCAAAAGAATTCGATTTTTTTCCAAAATCGTATTTATTGACTTATGCTACAAATTGTAGTACCTTAAACTAGAACAAAATTGTACATAACTTATATCGCTGAGGTTGTCGATAGGTAAATAAATCAAGTATGATACAAAATCGGAATAATATCGGTAACTGTAAAAATGCATGTTTTAGTAACTGAAATACATTGTAGCAAGCATTCTTTTTTTTTTCGTTGCTGTGAAATTTCAGGATTTTTTTTTCAAAATTTTCTACATTTAAATGATGTTCGTGTACTGTATATACCCCATAAAATTTATTAATATACTCTGCAAGTTAAACAGGTATTGATAAAACATTAAACAATAATAATACTGAACATAAAATAGAAATACTGTATTTAATTTAATATGCAACTTGGACCTACATATGATAGACATACAATCTAATGCAGGGTGTGACAGCAAATAACATAGAACTTAAGTATACCTTCACGTTCAGGAGTTACAAATGTACTTACGTACAATTATTGTGGCTAAGTTTGGATTAATTAAGTCGGGATGTATAAGTACCCGGCCACGTCCACTTGTAATGTTTGTCTATCTGATTAGTTAAACCTTTTTCAACTTATTGTTATAGTTCGTTCTTATGTTGTACTGTTATACCACTGTCCCAGGTTAGGGGAGGGTTGGGATCAGGCTAACATGTTTAACTCCGACACATTATTTGTGTATGTGCCTGTCCAAAGTCAGGAGCCTGTAATTCAGGTTGTCGTTTGTTTATGTTTTACATATTTGTTTTTCGTTCATTTTTTTACATAAATAGGCCAGGGCTGTAGTTTTCTCGTTTGAATTGTTTTACATTGTCGTATTGGGGCTTTTTATAGCTGACTATGCGGTATGGGCTTTGCTCATTGTTGAAGGCCGTACGGTGACCTATAGTTGTTAATGTTTGTGTCATTTTGGTCTTTTGTGGATAGTTGTCTCATTGGCAATCATACCACATCTTCTTTTTTATATTACATCTACAAAAAAGTAATTATTATTGAATGTTTAACAAATATTAGCAATATTTGATCTGTTTTCATAGATTTTTAAGAACATCGGATTTTCTGCATTTGTAAAAACATCGGAAGAGAATGGTCTTACTCTTTAAAGGGCCAGTGTTGATTATTGTTTCCCAATGTCTAGTGACAAATATTTCATGCAATTTGAAAATAAATCCAGATATATGTTCTGCACTGTTGGCCGACCGGGATATGGGCTGGAAATTTAGACCATCGCTGGGACTGATGATACATGTATGTCAGATGAGAACATATTGTTGTGTTGGAATAGACCATTCACGTATGCGGTACTTTCAAGAATTGTTCTTGAATTAGCAGAGTGATTTGGGCCCTGCATACACCAGGCACATGCATTAAAAAATGGGGAGGGGGGATTACAACTCCCAAAAACACTCTCGATCTGCCAATGAGGCATCTGATTTCAATTCGCTATACTAACTAGACGTGGCAGCGTATTTATACATCCCACACGAACACCTTCAAGTTGATGCTCCTCTTCAACCTTTGATTAACTGTCAGTCAGGTTATCATAACGTCCATGTCTACACCGCAGTCGACCCTTTGACTGCTTAAGGATTTTTTTTAATTACAAAAAAACATGTCTGAAGGGGTAGTTCTTCGATTTAAGGTTCATGTGGACCCTATGGCTAAAATGGCCGTATTTTCACCTCAAATTTTTCTCTGAGTACCAGCAAACCTGTGCACATGGAAAAGTTTTAAGGCATAGCATGCCCTAGATAAATAGAATTCAAATGCATTGTATGATTTAGAAAATTCATAACTTAACTGGATTTTGCCGTACACTTTTTTTCGTCTCTGCAGAAGATGATAAAATTAACAAACAGTTGAGTTTACCTTGATATGGTCCACTCAGGTACACAGTTTAAATAACCAATTATTGTCAGGTATCTATTGTCCATCTAATGTCCATGTCAATTAAAAATGCTCACTTTAATTTTTACCTTTGGGGAAGTTCTCAAACCAGTTTCCCAACTTAGTTTATTTTGGCACCTTCTGTAGGAATGAAAAAAAGTGCACGGCAAAATCCTGGTAAGTTTTTATTTTTCTAAAACATAAAACATACTTAAAATTCATTTATCTAGGGCATGCTATGCCTGAATGTTTTTACAGATGCGCTGATTTGTCTGTACTCAGAGTAAATTTTGAGGTGATAATACGGCCATTTTAGCCATAGGGTCCACATGAACCTTAAAGGCAGCAGATTATCATTTAAATTCTAAAAAAGGGATTATCTTTCCTTGATTTACCAGGATGCATTTATACGGTTTGTTTATGTTTTTATAGATTTATTTTTCATAAAAGCATGCCTTTATCTCATTAGCGTTATTGGATTCTTAGAAATTTACCAACTTGAAATAATTTACTGAACTAGACAAAGACTTTTAATAGTAATAATAAACATCACTAGGCTAAATTGTTATCCCTTATTTTGTTATTATTATGACGATTTTTTCTTATTGCCATCATCATATCAACGTAGCAATTAAAAAATCAATTTCGAGTCATTAGAATTATTTACCTGACCTTGGTTATGTCTTATACATAAACGAAAATATCTGATAAATATTGTATTTACTTACATTAAAAGTGTATTTGACTGACTGACTGACATCAATCGTTCACGGTGTGTTCGATTTGAATTCGTAAACGCCCGGATTGATTTGTATAATGGGATTAAACAACCAGCTAATGGTGGCATTTTCATCGCATTACACAAATGCATAGTAATGTCATGGCAATTGATAATTCCGAGTTTAAATAACATTTTAAATAATTTATAATATTGTCTATATATTTGTATATTATTTCTAAAAGGCTATATGCGTCAATACAAACTAATGGATTAATAGGGCAATAGGAATCTATTTGAACATGGGACGTACGATAAATGTTAATGTATTATCAAACAAGTAATAGCTTTTCTAAAAAGCTTGCCGTATTTTAGCTGATTATATTGAGATCAGTGGTTTGTGAGTAGTTTATTTTTATTGGAATATTGCACTTCAAGCAATATGAAAACAGCGCGCTTTTTTCTACTAATATGTCATTTTTGTTGTAATATTGGTGGACCCGTGTTATAATGGAAGGAGACTTAATAAAAATGAGAATGGAAATTGGGAATGATATTATAATAAAATGTATTCTGTGTCTATAATCAACTTGATAAAAATAGCATATAACGTAAACATACTTTTGAGGATTACTACTTGACAAAATGGACAACAACAGAAGGCAGTGGCGGATTCAGAGGGGGACGTAGAGGGCGTACCCCCCATCCCCCCATTAGCTTGTTTTTTTTTATAATGATTATTCATACTAGACTATGTGAACTTCGCCATTTCCTGTGTACTCTATTATTTAATTTTTATGAGACAATTCTTTACTTAAGAAGATATTTTTCGCCATAATTTACTGATTGTCAAAGTCATGTGATTCGCTATGGTGGAGTTGACCAGTGCTTCGAAAAACGTCGCTCAGTCATTTTGAAATTCAAATTACAGTAACACATTACTTAAGCTGAGGATGACAATCATGACACCTTCAAAGCGACATAGGATTGAGCAAGAACATATTGACTTCTATTTCACTATTCCACCAAACAGGAAGTAATACTCTATAGACACTCTAAACACTCTCAAGAAAAAAATTCCATGGCAATATTATTTACATGTACCTACGAAAACATGTTTAACCCCAAACGCCATTGTCATGATTGATATGGACTATATAAAATTGCTGTTTGGTGTGAACCAAGCTTTGCGTTGAAGACCAAACTACAACCTTTAATAGTTTACTTTTATAAATTATGACTTGGATAGACTTGTCTTTGGTACTTACATGTATATGAGATCCAGTAATATCTATCTACAAGATTGAGAACACATTTTTTTGTAATAAATTTAAAACATATTTAATTCTGTAATATCTGATAATATGTATCAGTTATTTGTGATTTTTCATTTGATGTGTACCGGTACTCTCTGGTAATGTCAGTATCAGCATGATTAGTTGATTGGTTGTGATAAAAAAAAAATTGGGCAGTTGTCATGTGCAGGTATACCACATGTGGATATTCTTTCCCCTCTCATTTATAAAATTGTGCATGATATTTATCACAGAAACGCACCAGTATTTTGGTGGATTAAACACTTGTCATATTAAATTAAAGTCAGAGGTTGAGTTAGAGGGTTTTTCTGGGGGCCTGGGCCACCCCTTTTGTAGGAAAAATTTTGTTGTTTTATAAGGAATCACTGAAGCATGACTGGAGTTGGCTCCTTCTTGGGCAGTCAGTGGGTTCCGATTATGAAAATTTTTGGATCCACCACTGAAAGTTTGAGTAAAGTTAGATAACAATTTAATTTATGACAAATAATGTTGAAATTTGCACAGATAATGAATGAAAAATCTAGTAAATTAAAAAATAGGCACTATTATTAAAAGCTTTCCTTGCTTATTCACAAGGACATATAATATCCTTCATGCTATTCTGATCTGAGTTTTTATTCATACATACATGTAGTCTGGTGCTGTTCCGAGTAGTCTTTTTTTTCTGTTTCTTGAGAAGTATTTGTTTTACCTGTTCAGTCACTGTAAAGTGTTACAATTCATATTTAAACGCAACACATAAATAGTGACCAAAAAGGTATTGCTATCACATGAGAAGCTAGAAAAAAGTAAAATGTATACATTTTAAACATTTTTGTGGGACCTTGAAAATGTGGTATATAGATAGATATGCATAGATAGACCATAGAACAAATAAGCAAAAAAATCAAAGGAGGTGTACATGTAAGATGAATTATGAAAAAAAGAGCCAGACAGCATTTGGTGCTGAACATGTAAAATGTTTGCATTGACAATAAATACAGCCTTTGTTAGAGGTGACCCAGGTGGCCTTTCTCTAAATCAGCTATATTAAACATATTTATGGGCCGGGTTGAAAAATAAATGAAAATGACTTTGAAAAAATCTAATAGAAATACACCAAATTTGGGAGACATCTTTTAAAATGTTTATAATAATAAGAAAGTTGACAAGAACTAAGCTTTTTCAGATAATATACAGACTATTGCTGCTTAGTCAGCATATAAAAGACTCTTTGCCTTATTAAATGTTTGCTTATACACTGTGCTTTCCTATAATGATTTAAAATCAGTGTGATAGTTTTCATGAAAAACACTGAGCGTACAAGTATTATGACAAGATAAATGTTGTGTTACATGTATCAACCCAAATAAGTAAAATATAAAAATTCTTGACTTCTAAAACCAGTGATTGATCTCCTGATTTACATCTCATCACTCTATGCAGATGCTGTGTGAAAAAAAAATTGACTTACCAGAATGCTTCTATCCATTGAGTTGATTTATTATTAATTATTTTTCTTTGAATACACCTTATTGTTACAATATGTATATGTATATGTCCGCCATTACAAACTGTACATGTACATCACAAATATTCCATGTAAAAATTTGATGTTTTAATGCAAAATATATCATGCCACAATGGTAAAGTAAAGACATGTATGACGTTAATGGTTATAGAGGGACAGATTCTCAGGTCAGCTGGGACAATAAGTGGGGGTGGGGGAGGTGGGCAACTTCTCCAGTCATGCTTCAGTGATTCCCTACATAATCAACCAAATAGTAGTGTTCATCATGAAAATATACTAAGTGTAAGATCTGATGATGTGAATAAATTGAAATCAGACATATCAAATGAATTTTCAGTGCTTTTGGTATATCAATTAGCAATCTAATGAGTAAACTAGCCTTTATCAACTGATTTTTATAGGTTATTCTTATGATGTACTGTTATACATGTACCATTGTCCAAGATTAGGGGAGGATTGGAATCCCGCTAACATGTTTATTTATTTATGTATGTGTCTGTCCAAAGTCAGGAGCCTATAAGTCAGCGATTGTCGTTTGTTTACGTGTTACATATTTGTTTTTCGTTCAATTTTTTTATATAAATAAGGCCGTTGGTTTTCTGGTTTGAATTATTTTACATGTCATATCAGGGCCTTTTATAGCTGACTGTGTTGTATAGGCTTTTATGAATGTTGAAGGCCGTACGGTGACCTATAGTTGTTAATGTCTGTGTCATTTTGGTCTCTTGTAGACAGTTGTCTCATTTGCAATCATACCACATCTTCTTTTTTATAATGACTGCTGATCACCACTGTGTCCATCATGGGACTATTATGGTCCAACAACCAGTGGAGGATCCAGAAATTTTCATAAGTGCAGGCCCACCAAATTTCCCAGAAAAGGATTGGCTCAACATGTTCCTCACAAAACGATCCATGAGAGTCTTAGTGGATGGCGAAAATTCTGACTCTGTAGGGGTAGCATCAGGAGTTCCTCAAGGCACGGTATTAGGACCGCTGCTGTTCCTATGTCATATTAATGACTTACCCGAAACTGTTTAATCTCAAGTCAGATTATTCGCAGATGATTGCCTACTGTATAGGAAAGTCCAAACACAACAGGACCACCAACTACTACAAAACGACCTTGTATCGTTGGAAGAATGGGCCACAAAATGGGGTATGAGATTTAATGCCAAAAAATGTTACGTGATGAGAGTCAACAACAAATCATCTCATTTTTATAAACTGGACAATCAGATACTGCAACAGGTACAACAAAATCCGTATCTCAGTGTAATTATCTCAGATGATCTGAGGTGGGGCGCCCACATCGCTAAAACTGTGAAGAAAGCCAACTAAACTCTAGGCTTCTTGCGACGAAACCTCCGTCACTGTCCAAAGGATTGAAGGAAACAGGCGTATATAGGACTTATCCGTTCACTTTTAGAATATGCGTCCATAGTCTGGGACCCTTACTTAATGAAGGATATTAATGCACTTGAAAAAGTACAGAGACAAGCAGTGCGTTTCATCAGTGGGGATTACACAAGCAAAGAGGAAGGTAGCATAAGGAGACTTATGACTGAACTAAAACTCACAACACTGGAGAACAGACGTCGTCACAGTAGACTAACTTTTCTCTACAAGGTGGCCGGGGAGTTGGTACCAGCTATACCACAAGACTCAGTATTAGTCAAAGAGAGACCAAAACGACAAGTTAAGGTGGCTCACCCCAATAGTGACCCCCGGTAGTTTTTTTTTATTTTCACTTATTTTGTAGATTTTTTCTTGCTGAATCCAAAAATGCAAAGAAAAAAGGGGGTCACCAGGCTCGTTTTCCCCTCAAATTGAAGCGAAATGTGCGATTTTGACCCTATTTCCAAACATGTCCACCCTATCAACAACAACGGTTACATCAAATTCAAAGACTTAAAACCAAGTCCGTATGATTTTTATGTGAAAAAACATTAGAATTTGAAATGTAAACCTTTCCCTTTGTTGTTTTTGACTTAAAAATCCTTTTATTTTCAGATTTATGTCTAATTTATGCATTTTCTAATTTTAGTTTAAGGCAAAAAATATTGATTTAATCGATTTTTCTTAAAATTTTCCCGGTAGATTTTTTTTAAAAACAGTTATGTCAAAGCTATGAACTTTTTGAGCATTTTAAGGTAAAAAAAAAATGGGGGTCACCAGGCTTTTAAAAAAGTTGCAAGCTTTTGTTTAACCCCTCTACCCCATAAGGTCTGATTTCAATGCACTCCATCAATTACTTAATTATGAATTCTTTATTGATGACTTTAATAAAATATTGTTTGAAATTATATCAATAAACGATGGCTGAATATAAATGTGGTTATCGTATGACTGTTTGTTATCAAAAAGCGAAATTTTGATTATTTTGGTGAAATATAATTTTGTCTGGCGCGAGTTGCTTCCCTGTAATTTAGCGCCATTATCGGACCAGAGGAATTTCAAGATCGCCATTGCCGATCAGCATACTAAATTGATGAATACGACCATGTAAATGCATAACAGACATTGTGGCGTATATACAACGATGAAGGTAGAGTTATTACATAAGAAAACATAGATTTCGATATATTAGGCAGCCAAATGTTATCAGTATCACGAAAAATACAAACTTGGGGGTTGTCTCAAAATACTCGCTACTGTTGAAAATCACTGCGTCTGAAACCTTGCCCGGGCTCAATTTCTGTTCCATGTTTAATATTTATAGCTCGTATTTTATTTTTGTGTTTATTTTAGTATTTTTACCCTTTACTAACAAGTTGTAAACATGTCTGGCCAGTTTTGAAAAGTCCGTGTGCAAACGACCGAAGAGGAGGGGATGACATCTAGGCCTACTATGAAGTATAATTTTTACGCTACCGTTAGTGTCAATGAATTAAGTCTTTTCTAATAATCATTTGTAACATCTAATTTCGTAGCCAAGTTAGGGTCAACTGTATGTGGGGTATCCCATTACTTCCCTCGGACAGTTTCTACCCTCTAGCCCCAACTATATTTCCCTTCCTTTTTACCCTAAAATATTCTCCTCTTACTTCAATACTTCCATCTCCTTGCTCCAAGACAAAATTAAAATGACAAAATGTATTTCCAAAATAACCCTTTTCTCTGATCCCTCATTCCCCTGTCTCCTTACCCCTGTCCACCCCTTAATATTAATGTCCTCCCCCTTAATATTAATGCCCTACAGTAGGAGGCAATACATCTGATTGAAGGATTCTTCTTGATCAATCACAATTAGTTTACCATACCCCCCCCCCCCCCCCCCCCCCCCCCCAATTCTGTTTGGTATACAAAAATTTCATAAGGTCTAGTAATAGTAGTATCAGGGTTAAACATGTGTACAGAGTGTGGCCATAAGTATTTGTCACTTTAGATTTTTATTGTATATATATTGTATATAAAACTACTTTTTAAAAAAAAAATATTTTGGGGTCATTTTGGATTGATTTTTAAAAGCAACCTGGTACCAATAGAAGCAGTGTTGTCACAGGTTTATTTTTTGGTTCTATTTTTTTGTGTGTCTCATTTTCATTATTTCTGTATAGAAATTCGACCAAATTAACTTATAAAAAAATGTTTTATGTGTTCTCAAGGGAAAACAAAAACACATGAAAACGAACCTAATTATAATTATCAAATAAACACATATTAATTAAGACCATTCTACTTCTTTTAAGGCTCAAAGATAAAAATCCAACCATACATTTGTAAATGCCCTCAAAATAATTTTTTGAAGAAATGTGTTTTTATATGAAAATATATTATACATGTAGCAAAAAAATGCAGGTGACACATACTTTTGGCCAGGTACTGTATTTTGAGTTGAAAAAATCATTATTGTTTTGTGAATAGTATTTTTTAATAAATACAAAATTTGTGTATCCTATATTCCAAACAGGGTACAAAAAGCTGCAGCATAATTTTTTCATGAGGAGTGAGCTGCAATTAATGCATTTTCAAAATTGAAGGCAGCCGAACAGTCTTTATTCAACCTATAGAAACATAATCACTATTTACACTTGTTGTGCATGTAATTATATTTTGTTTGCTCATTATTGATCACCACAAATTCTTAATTATTTTTACACCATAGCGGCAGGGGCATTAAGTTTTACCCTTGCATTGTCAGTCTTATCAAACTTACATGTATCAAACGTCCCAAATTTGGTTTCTGTTCTCTAACTTCAGTTTTCCTCTACCAATGTCATTAAACTAATACACAATTAATGCATATATATGCTTGTTACCAACAAACACACATGAAGTTTGAATTTTTGGTGGGGTAGCTTTTACTATTCTAGAGTTATGCCCCTTTACAAATTGAAAAATTGCTAAATTTTTGTTCCTTTCTTTAACACAAGTTTGCTCAATCTAAATGTTCTGAAACTTATATGCAATGCTTACTACAACAAAACTCAGATCAAGTACAAATTTGGGTGGTGTCACTCTTTTCATTCTTTATATGCAAGCGGCTGCTCATCTGTTTTCCCCATTATGAATTAAGTCTACATCTATATACTTTTGAATGTCAATAATTGTTGATTTTCTGACAGAATTACTCTGATATTTAATTTCAGGTTGCAAGTTCATTTGTACATGTACATGCAAATTGAAGGAGTGATCTTGGAATGTTCAACTTTACTTGGAAACTATTGGCAAAGTACTGACAGAATTTTATGAGAAGCCAGTATCATGTAGTCTTGCAAACCGGAATCTATGTGCTGAAACTTAAGAACAACATTCTACAATGTACATGTATATGCAATATGTGTTGCCACAGTCCACTTGAGGAGCTTAGATCAACTATAAATTGGAACTACATGTATATGCTTTAGTGCTGTCAAAATCCTTTAAAAAAATCAAATCAAAAGGACCTACTTCACCTAACTGTCCCAATGAGGAATACAGATCATATATATATTGAGTCTTATAAAAAAAAAACAGTGAAGGAGAATAAAAATAATGAAAATATAGAGCTGATCAGCTAATGATTGTACATGTACATGATGTATAAATGGCAACAATACTTGCAAGTAAACTAGTACATTGAAATTAACAATATTAATAAAATGTTTTATAAATTTGATCTCATAGACATTTGAGGAATAAAATCAATAACTTTTCCAAAAAATTGATTTAGTTGAGCCTTTTTTTTACGCCTGTTTTCAGTACATATTATGGTATACCATTGACTGTCCGGTTTGTATGGTTCATTGGTCAACAGTAAGTCCTCTTTTAATATGCTATATTGTGTAATCAATAGGTCATCTTGATGTATTTTTGGTGTATGAAATGATTATTAAATGTATTATAACAAATTAAAACATCAAATAAGAGGATGTGATATGATTGTAAATGAGACACAAGAGACCAAATAACACAGAAATAACTATACATGTAGGTCACCATTAGGACTTCAACAATGAGTAAAACCTATTCTGCATAGTTGGTTTTAAAGGCCTTGAAATGATAAATGAACAATTTAAAACAATTCAAATGAGAAAACTATTGGGTGATTTTATGTCCAAACAATGAACGAAAAATAAATATGTCTGTCTTGCAGGGTTTATCTGAACTTAACTTCATTTCATGGCTTTGTCTGTTTCTTGAATTCTAAATATGTTTCAAAATATTTGGTTGATGGGATGATTGTTAAAGAGTCCGACATATGGTGCGGGCTCATTGGTTGATTATATTGCGAATAACTGAAGCCAACCCCGCTTTGGCAGTCATTCCCCACATTGTCACTGGAGAAATAAAATTACTAAGAAAAAAATTTCCTGTAGATATGCACATCTACATAGTATGTCCTTATTATCTAAAAAGTTTTCATGAAATTCTGTTGGGCGGTTTGAGAGGAGTTGTGATGACAAGAAACAAGACTGACTGACGGACGGACGGACGGGTCAAAAACATACCTTGTGCAACTTCGTTGTTTCATCATTGTTTATGAGGCAACTCTTCACCAAAGACGAATTTACATAGAAGATAACAATTATGTCCCCGTACAATTACCAAAAACCCATACCTGTAAACAACATAGTCAAACAAATAAAAGTCCCAAAAATTACTTTTTTTATATATTGAAAATAATGAAAATTTAATTTGTGCATACTGAATGGTCACTGGCAATTATTTCAAGCATAATACGGATGAGAACTCAACATACAGACAAGTATCAATTATGAAAGTTATGCAAAGTAAGAGGAGCTATTTATATGGACTGCCATAAGAAAATGTCATTAATTATCATGATTATGCTTGGTGCATGTATGATCATGTATAGGAAAAATTCCCCCTTTTGACCCTACGAGGCTTCGTATGTATACATCCAGCTGTATAAACATTCTGTCTAAGCAAGGGATTATCTGTCAGGTTAGTCATATTTCTATGTAAATCATACGATATGAAAAAAAGCAGATGTGGTATGATTGCCAATGAAACAACTATCCACCAAAGTTCAAATTTGAAATTCAATATTATAAATAAAAAACATCATCTCCTTTTATCATCACCCATAGATCGATGATTAGTTATACATTTCTTTGCCACGGTAAGATCAAATCAGTGTTCACAAACAAAATTGTCATTCACATTTTTTGCCGCAATGTCATCACTCCACTATATTTTTTTTAATCAAGAACTTTCCTTATTAGCTTACCTTTTAAAAAAGCATGTCAAAAATTAAGATAGAAGCCACAGTTTGCCAACATCACCGGCTAATATAGCGTTCCTGTGTACTGGGCGGAGTTTCAAAATTACCATCCAAACTTTTCCTGAACCTAGTAATAGTATAGATTTTTTTTATACATAAAGTCTTTAGTAGTGTTTGTGACTGCCCAACACGCTGCGGGTGTTCATAGCAAAATCTCGACATGGTGAAACCAAAAATTTTGCGGTCCTCCGCAAAGCATGCAGTATTGAGGAATTATATCATAGGTAGGAATACTAGGCCAGTCCCGATTACTTTTGACAGTGGTGGATCCAGGGGGGTCCGGGGGTTGGAACCCCCCTTTTTTGGACGATCTATGCTTTTGAATGGGGAAATATAGTTAGAACACCCCCCTTTTTGTCCTGGATTGGGCCGATTGATCAATTTTCATCTTCACGAAAAGGCGGAAAACAGCAAATTATTGAAGTGTCGTTTTATTTCTGCAGGAAAACAAATAATCATTTTAGTGAAATAAGTTGCTGGATCCATTAGTCTATTATAATAAAAGAGGAACGAAAGATACCAACGGGACAGTCAAACTCATAAATCTAAAACAAATAATAACACTTACTTTGATTCAATTATTAAAGTTTTAAAGCTGATGTTTCTTTTTTTTAAATTTGAACTCGGTTGACATATTGATAGATACAACAGAAAATTGCAAATCAACAAAATAACAATTAGCAAAATAAGTAATAGAAAAAATCATAAAAGTAGAAAACATTGGCCCCGAGGTCTTAGATTATAGGACTTAGTCTAATGTTCAGGAACTCATGGAATTGTGATACGAGAAAATTTATCAGAAGATTTTCGTGCTAATTTTTTGATAAGGTAAACAAATCTTTAAATGAAAATGGTAGAAAATATATCGCATAATCGGGAATAAACTCCTAAAAATACTTGGAAATAAAGAGATTTATGACAGAAACAAACTGTTATAAAACGCCAAACGGATAGCTTGAAAATGAACCCGACCCGATGCCTTTACAGCATACTATACGGGTTTTACCTGTCAGTTTTGAAAGCTGTACGATGCCATGCAGTTGTTTACATCGCTAGCATTTGTTTACAGTTAATCATTGCGTCATTGGCAAAACATTTTCAAAAATAAATCTCCAAGACATCATTTAATTCAACCGGTATTTAAGTGAATTCAAAATATGGTACGAAACGGGACCCAAGGGGCGACCGTGTAAGATGAGAATGCGTTTTGGGAGCGAAGCGGCACCGTCGACGTCATATACATGTGACTTTGTCCGTATTTATATATTCTTTTTTTTCTTCAAATGTTATGCTTAAATCATGTATATTTCTCTCCTTTTAGACTGTTATGCGAAAAATGAAGAACGTTTTGTACACTTGTTTACATCGCCAAGGGTGCTTTCATACACGCCCGCGTTCCAAGGTCGTCAAAGCTATTTTTGAGAAGACCCCTGAAAGCGACCGTTTCCAAGGTACTCGTCGTAAGAAACATGCGTTAAAATATGCGCATTGTTAAAGGGCCGAGCCACCTTAAACCAAAACAATTTGGTGACTTTAAAACAACAAACATTGTAGACAAATTTGCTCAAAACAACAGCCGTTGCTTCAAAATTCCACCTAGCAAATCAGAACAATACAAACAGTCATTCTTTGTAAGAACAATACCTGATTGGAATAAACTACCAGACAATCTCGTGTGTGCTAAGACAATTGAGAGCTTTAAAACTTCGGTTGCTCTCCCAACGTTGGACTAATTTTCCAGCGCCTCTCTCTCGTTGCCATTGATGCCATACCCTGGCCCTGCAATGTATTTATTCAGATTCAGAAGGATGACATGCCTCCTGGTCCCACTTCTAAATCTCCCTCCTGACAACCCCAACTTGAAGAATAAATCATCACGTACGAGTACATCAAAGATCATCAAACTGTCTACCCCAACAACAAATCATCTCGCTTTTATAAACTGGACAATCAGATACTGCAACAGGTACAACAAAATCCGTATCTCGGTGTAATTATCTCAGATGATCTGAGGTGGGGCGCCCACATCGCTAAAACTGTGAAGAAAGCCAACTCAACTCTAGGCTTCTTGCGACGAAAGCTCCGCCACTGTCCAAAGGATTGCAGGAAACAGGCGTATATAGGACTTATCCGTTCACTTTTAGAATATGCGTCCATAGTCTGGGACCCTTACTTAATGAAGGATATTAATGCACTTGAAAAAGTACAGAGACAAGCAGTGCGTTTCATCAGTGGGGATTACACAAGGAGAGAGGATGGTAGCATAAGGAGACTTATGACTGAACTAAAACATGTCCAAAGTGTATGAAACTGAGTTTTCAGATGAAGAACAGCAATATTTAAAGTCAAAACTTTTTAGATTTAATATATATAATGGCTGTCAGATTTGGTATGGTGCAACCAATGCAGATGGATATGGCATTATAAGGCCATCTTTTAGAGGCAAACATCAAAATTTCACTGTACACCGCCTTCAATACTTTTTGGCAAATAATTGTAAATTTTCTAATATCACTCACCATGTTTCACATTTATGCCATAAAAAAAAATGTTTAAATATTGATCATTTATCATTAGAACCGGTTTATATAAATATTGAAAGAAACCAGTGTAAACCTTTAGGTGCATGTCAGGGACATAATGGTTTTAAAAACTGTATATTTTGAGGTAAGAAAAGAATAAAACAGTTCAGTTGGTTTCACATTTTAATTGTTTTCATTGATTCCATAGTTATGGATTTCATTTACATCAGTACTGCCGCCACTATACATAGACCCTTGTCTAACTCTTCTGTTTTGTTTTTTACACTTAGCCAAGAATTTTTGAATTTTGTATTTTGCTGTTTTTTTTCTCTGAGAATGATAAAGTGCGATAATGTCTTTTCGTATCACAAATTTAAAGAACGGAGCAAATTTTGAAAAGTTAAGTCCTAAAGATTTAGCCAATAAGATAGAAGATTTTCCAGTTCCAAATGTAGACGAGTGACATGCAGAGTGACATAAACCATTAAAATTTCTCTTATGCAGTACTGATTTTGGAGCATATGTAAAGACACGGTGATGCAAGCTCTCACATTGGTTTGTTGTGTGAAGACTAGAAATTTTATTTAAAACATCTAAAGAAAGAGACTTATTTAATGCAGATTCTATCTTTTTTTTGTCTATCACGTTAAGATTCAAATAAACTCCATACGGCAAATATTTAGTATTAAAAGTGTCTAAATGTGCACAGCAGGCTTCAGATTTTTCTTTGCAATTTGCATGATTTCCACTAAAACAAGAAACAATATTTTTGATTGCTGACTGTGCTAAGGTTCCAAAAGTATGCTCTGTACTAATTTTGTGAATGCACACTAACTCTAGCCTTACCCTAGATCGAATACAAGTAGCTAATCTTTGCCGAAAAAAGTCTTTGTCATAACCAGGTGGTAATTTAAAAAAAATTAAATGTTTTATATATTTTTGAACCGTGCGCATCCTATGTACAAAACATTGATAGTACCGAATGGAGTTGCCAGACTTTTTACCAAATTCTCTCACAACTTTACTCAATTGAGCGCTTGCATCACTGGTCACAGATTTAACTTTTAAAATATTTTGATCATTAACTTTTTGCAATTTTTTTTCTGCAAGTTTTCCTTCACTGGAAGCAATGGTATCATCAGTATTGTAATTTTTCTTACAGCTTTGATTGTCACTGTGATTACAAATTTTTTTCCTACTGCATAATTTGTTAGCTGTTGACATAGAAATTGGTAAATTTAGTCCAGTGTTTTGTTCAATAAGTGGGCAGAAAGACTGAGTACCAGCTTCATACCCAACTTGGTTTCTATTGTTATAAGCTGTATCTGTCTCCACATCTACCTCATTGTCTTTACCAATACAGGTATTAAATTCTTTGACAAATCTCTGATTTTCTATCTTGGCCTCCTCATTTAGCTGTATTATCTTATCACACTGTTTATTGATATTATTTGAGATCAGCTGTAGACTTGGCACTCTGATGTTTAGGCATGCAAGGGTCATTTGTAAGTCTGATCCTCCCATTTTTGTTTTTAATACTGCTAGTGTCATTGCTTCCTGGAGGTAGCCTGCAGCTGGTTCTCTGCTCTTTTTTTCACATTCGGTATATACCTTACATGAATTCGTATCAAATTGGCATTTCGCACAATTTGCGCGTAAAGAAATGCATATACCCATGCGGTTTGAAATGTTAATATTCATGCTAGATTTGTTCCTGCATCGATTTTTTAGGCACTTTTTTATAAAATCCTTCAACTTACAAAAATTAACAATGATATTTTCTGTGGTGTCCTCTTGCGCTTCAGTTTCCTCTTCCTCCATGAAGCAATGACGAGGTCGAAGTTTTGTTGGCAATGTATTATCTTCCTTAGTATGCTGTGACACTGCAGTTTTATATATCTTCATTTCAGGCCTACAGATCCTGTTGTTAACATTTTGATGTTCTGCCTCAGTATCTGATGTAATATATTCCAACTTGTCATTCCAAGGTGTGTACCCTTTGACAAATTTACTTTTTCTTCTTCTTTGTATTCTGTTTTTTCTCCTATCATAGCTAGACATTTTGAACACTGAATTTTTACTGTAGTTCAAGAAATGATCTGATCTGGTATTGATGACGTCACAAATGTTGCTATGACGTCATGATTGTTTTAAAGATGTGAATAGACAATAGCAATATATTTTATTTTATACGCAGAAAAATATGTTTAATAAAATTGTCAAGTGCAACTGCACTATTGTTAAATTTGTTATTTGAATTTATGCATTTTTTGGTGTTTGAATTTGTAAATTTGTAATAAATGCTTTGATTATCTCCCCCTTGACTACAAATGAACTATGTGCTATAGAAACATACATTTTTTTTATTTTGTGATAATATGAAATAAAAAAAGTTAGATATTCATGGTTCAATATGTCATATTAGAATTTCCTTAGCAGGTTAACATTCTAGATTTAGTTGTTAATTGTTAGACATTGAATTTTTTTCTGTTTTGAGTTTTCTTATGTAAAGAATTCTGGTTAGTGTGTACACCATTTTAACCACACAGTACAATTATATGGCAAATAATACATTATGTTTTAACTTTTCTAGAAGAGAAAGTCTCTGTTGATTGTGTTCTTTATTTAGTTCAACAGAAAAATGAGTTGCAATAAACATGTCTATACAAATTGAATATTCTGATTTTTTATTTTTTTTATTGTCATTCAAGGTTTCACGCAGTGTATACTAAAATGTTAATAACTCGGCCAAATCTGCATAGAAATAAAAAATCAAGACACCAAAAATGCTCGAAATGATACTGGTTTTGCAACTAGATGCACAAATTGGTTAATATAAGACATGCTAATTGCTGAAGGGTGCTATAAACAGTTTCGTACTAAAAACTAGAACTAGGGGTATTTCCCCAGTGAGATTTACATACTGATGGAATTCCCTGCTATTTATATACCACTAAATGAAAAAGTTGATTGTTTTTTATGTTCAATGTGAAAAACATATATTGAAGTTCAATTAAAATGCCACTTTTGTCAAGATTTAAAAAAAAAAATGTTTTTGTGACTTCCTACTATATGGGAGGCAACTCCATAAACAGCTGATTTTTACCTGTTGCAAAAAGCACTTTGATTTGTCAGGTAAGATAGCTCCTTTCGGAGCAGGCGAACGTAGGCTGAAACTACATTTTCTTAAATCAGCCGGACAAGCTCTTCGAAATGCATATTATAAGAAATCTCAAATATATACACAGGTTACTGATCCGTGTGTCCAAAGGTGGTCTGTTTTTAAGGTTTTTTAGGGGGGAAATGCCTAATTTACAGCTGATAACTTGTACCAATTTGCATGTTTAAACAAGAGATGTTGGATTTTTTTTTATTTATTCAGAAAGTTCATAGAATTATCTTTCCATTGATGTATAGATATCTATATAACTATGAATATCTGACTTCTGCATGATGGGCCCACTATTACATGCCCTGTTACAGAATGACGTCACGTAAAAAACTGTTGATTGCACCCTAGATAGTATTTATAACCAATGAAATAACAGAAATACCGTAAACAGATTTACCCGAACCTGACGGTTAGCCTCTGACTAATCAGACCGTATCACCATGGTGACATGGTGATACGGTAATAAAGAGAATATGGCACATTTGTCTATTTATATAATATACAATGCAATGTGATGTCAATACAATAGAAGCATGTAATAATGTAATAATGCGACCTTATAATTCTTCAACATATTAGCATGGGGCCTGGTTTTTGTTCTTCAAGTGGTCCATTTCTGTTTTTTGATTGTTTTCTTTTCATTTGAGAGATCTTCTGTCTCTCCTCCTTTTAAATAGGTAGATTGGACGGTAGAGGCACATAACAAACATGACGTCGTTCAGTATAAATTCCAATAATAAATTTGTGAATGCAGATAATATGATAGAATTTGAGCTGTGCCATAAATATTTTTATGGTATGTCACCCATTATATGACATCCATGTAAGAACGATAAGTCGGATGTACATGTAGATAAATATTTGCTTGCAATACTGTTATATTTCTAAGATACGAGTTAAAACGTCTGCTTAACAGTAGTTCATTCTTTTAAGAAAACAAAACAATGAAAATATCCGATACAAAATGAGAACAAAAATATTTAAAAAAAGTCGATGGTTTTGTATTAAAGAACTAGCCAGACAATAACAGTAAGGGGACGATAATTGAATATTCTGGGAAGGGGGATGGGGCAGGAGGATTTTTTTCTCGGATTTATTCATTTTTATCTGTCGCTATGCATGTCTTTCTCTCAAGTTCTTATTCAAAATCCTCGTGTACCCTCACCCCGCTCCCCTATCATAAAAAAATCATATGATTGGTTCTTAATTTACACAACGTAAAATTGATTGATTATTGGTTGCTCATTTTTAAAAGTCCAGTGGCAAATATTTCAGGCATGTTCGGGACGACACCAGTTTAAAAGTCGGGTATATCATATAAAAGTTTTAAAATAGGTGGTTGAGGTCAATGAGACAACACTCTACCAGAATTCAAATGAAGGGGATGTGAGCAATTATAGGCAACCGTACGGCCTTCAACAACGGGAACAAAAACCCAAACCGTATAGTCTGTTATAAAAGGCTCCAACATAAGACTTGTAAATCAATTCAAACATGAACACTAACGGACGAATGTATAACAAAACAATTTTACGAAAAACAAATATAACAGACATTATAAACCAACGACAACCATTGAACTGCAGGGTCTTTGCTTCAGACAGGCACATACATAATGTTGCCGGGTCAAACATGTTTTTGAGCGGTCAACTATCCCCTAATCTTGGACAGAGGTGTAAAAACCCACAATAAGAACAAACTGTAAAAACCAGTTGCATTTGCAAAAAAACATTTAACAGTATTGCTTTACACAACGTTTCCTTTTACTATATGCACAAAATGGCACGTCACTTGTATTCTCTACTTTTGGATATTGTTGTACTTTGAAAATTTCGTAATACACAGGCCAACAGAAGGGTTCATCAACCGTTAATAATTTCCTCGGAAATGAAATTTAAAATATAAAAAGTAATCAAATGGGCTACTTGTAATAAATTTGGTCTATTACACGGAAAACTGTAAATGTACTTTAAAGTAAAGACAGTATGATATAAAAAAAGATTTTTCGAGGTTTATAGCATTTTTTCTCTCTGGTAAATGCCCTGGTTATGTTGTAATTACTTCGTGCAAAGTAATGTGAACTGACTAAATAAGGTTCTTTTCTATATTTTTTTTATTTGCTCGTCAGTCACTTGTTTGTTTTCCAAAGTTTTCGTCACTAGCGTTACTGATACATTATTTTCAGGAAACACCTGAAGTCGAACTGTATCCTTCCTGTACGTTTTTAATTAAAATATAATGCAAATTATACATAATGCTTTTTATTGGAAGTAGAAAATTTTAGAGAGATAAGACATACATGAACCGAATCTTACCTAACGTATCTAAATACATAATGAACAAATTAGGCCGTTATTTTTCTTTATTGAAATGTTTCATATTTTTAATGTCGGGGCCTTTCATTGCCGACTAAACGGTATGGGTTTTCTCATTGTGGAAGGCCTTACGGTTGCCTATAATTGCTTACATCCACTTCATTTGAACTTGGACGGATAGTGGTCTCATTTGGCAATCATAGATATAGGAAGATGTGGTGTGAGTGCCAATGAGACAACTCTCCATCCAAATAACAATTTAAAAAGTAAACCATTATAGGTTAAAGTACGGCTTTCAACACGGAGCCTTGGCTCACACCGAACAACAAGCTATAAAGGGCCCCAAAATTACTAGTGTAAAACCATTCAAACGGGAAAACCAACGGTCTAATCTATACCACATCTACTTTTTATTATATATATTGGTCGTAATAATCCGTGAGCTGAGTCGGTTTCCTTGTTGATACATGTACACTTTTTAAGTCCAGTAGTCTTCTGCGCAGTAGCACTCACGTTTGAAGTAATGTTATATAAATGTGAAAAACAGAGATGCGGAGTTAACATTGAGATAAGACAGTTACCCCGCAACAGACAAAGTGAATTCTAATCTAATATGATTATATTAAGTACAGAATGAAAGCGGGGAACGTGGCAAAGAGACAACAACCCGACCAAAGAATTGAAAGCAAGAGAAAATTTCGCACCCGGAGGCCATACATTTCAGTTTTCATTTAAAAATGATGTTATATTCTACATATGTGTTCTCGCAATTCGTACCTTTGGTTCTGTTATCGCTGATGTACGTGTGTATATATGTATCCCCATTTCCTTTATTAATATTTATAACATGGAGGAAAACCTGTTTTGAGTGTGTATGTCCACAGTTGGTTTTCATGTGAACATATCGATCTACATCACTTTCCAAAATTTTAATGCCAGACTTCTCTATTGTAAGTTGATCAAGAAAAAGTTGTTTACCGCAGTGTAACGGGTGTCCTTTTATGGGAGTAACACGACGGGTGTCACATGTGAAGCAGGATTTACTTATCCTTCCGGAGCACCTTATATCACCCACTGTTTTCGTGGGGTTGGTGTTGCTCAGTCTTTAGTTTTCTATGTTGCATTTGGTGTACTGTTGTTTTTTTATCCGCTATAGTACATGTATGATGCCTAATTTGAACAATTAACGTTTTTAATTTTAAAGAATTGAATGCTTCTTTTTGTAACTTCATTGGGGTGTAAAAGCGTTGACCGAAGTACATTTTGTATGAAGCGCGGAAGCGCTTCATTCTAAAAATGTGCGCACGGTCAACGCTTTTACAACCCTATGAAGTTACAAAAAAAGCATTCAATACTTATATAATTACATGTTTTAGCTAGGATCATGAAAACACGATTTTTATCACGTTTTTATTTAATTTACATGTGCACTTTATTGTGGGACCTCGTGTCATCATGAATGATACATTTTATTGTGTAATGAAGTTGATTAAGGAATAACGCGAGATTGCAGTGTAGCCAATCAGAATAACGTATTATAATGAAACATACATCTAATGTAATTATATAGGAATAACACGACAGATGTCATAACTGGATCATCACCAAGTGACCCTTCTGGAGCACCTGAGTTTACCTTGGTTTTGTTTGAGTGTGTTTGTACTTTAGTTTTGTGTGTGGTGGTTTTTTTTTGGACTGTGTTCTTTTTCCTCGATTAATTATCCTTATGCCACGATGTTGTCTTTTTTCTTCGACAACTTCGTTTTCTTCCTTTATCTTCTCATTTTTTGTCAGTGCGACAGAAAACGAGTTGTAAGTACTCTATATAACAATATGTTAAACATACAATATTTTTTAAGAAAGGATGCAGAAAAAAAACCAATTAAGCTGAGTGTATCATTATTTTTTCTATAGTAACTTTAACTTTCAAATTACGAACTGTATACCTCTAACAATGAATTTCACATTCAGGATCCGAACTTATGCGCATTTTTTTCAGTAATAACCCTAGTTTCCTGTCAGTGCATTATACCATAAAATCGCCTTTTTTGGCACATTGTCAAGTATTTTATCAATCATTTATCAATTCAGCATCGTCAATTATTTTCCTTTTGTTTGCAGTTTTACACAGATAACCGTCATTAATTTAAAATTAATCGTTGATGAAATTCCGAGAAAGGACTTTTAATTTCCATTTCCATTTAATTATGTTTATTTCTTTGTAATGATACTATTTTTAATTCAACTGAATTATGCAATTACAAGTATCATATATCATTTGAATAGAATTTAAAATTTAACCTAAATTCTTTATATACTTGTTATAACTTGTTTATGCACCCCTGTGACATTTGTGTTACAATCTAGAGAGCGAAAACGAAAACGGGAAACTGAAAGTATTCATTTCATATAAGAACAATCAATCAGATGTCAATGTGAAAATCAGCTTTGATTTGGACTTAGTAATACTTTGAATTCTAAAGATGGAAATACACATACATTCAATTAATGTTTTACCATTCATCCTTGTTAATCTAATGTTTACGTCAACGAAAACAGGTAAATATTTATTTTTGGTCATACTGTACAAATGTATAAAATATTCAATAAAAGTGCATCAAATTTAGTTTTAAACAACAATAACAAGCAATGAAAATATAAACAGTTAAGTCTGTAATAAAAATGCAACATTGATACTTTGATAGATATAGGAAGATGTGGTGTGAGTGCCAATGAGACAACTCTCCATACAAATAACAATTTAAAAAAAGTAAACAATTATAGGTTAATGTACGGCCTTCAACACGGAGCCTTGGCTCACACCGAACAACAAGCTATAAAGGGCCCCAAAATTACTAGTGTAAAACCATTCAAACGGGAAAACCAACGGTCTAATCTATATAAACAACTTGTTTACACAATCTGCGTAGTAAACTCATATATATTTCAGCTAACTTTGAAAAATGTTTTTCAAATGTATGTCTACTGGTCCACAGGCTGTTCTGTAAAAGCACTCGGAAATACCTTTTGCAATTTGATATTCCAATTTTTGCTTTTTTGTTTGTATTGCAATTTTTTCTCTAAATTTAAAGATAATTTTATTCGTTTTAAAAGTGTTGACAAGATATTAATATGACTATTTTATAACTCTTTTTTATGTTTTTTTTTTATGCGAACCGTTATTTTTTTTTCATTTATTTTGACCAGAGTGACCCGTTCTAATTTTGAGAAAAGGGCATTTAATGAACTATACGTCTAAATTGATGTGATGTTTTATAAATAACAGTGACAGTTTGAAAGTTGAATTATTTTACTCTTGACTTTAAAGAAAGGCAAAATATAAAACCAGATATCCTACTCACTATTAGAAAAAAACTAACATTTGCCATGACAAAAAACGAAAAACTACAACAGACAAAAACAAGCGTAATACCAAAAACTAACGATGAGCAACGAACTCCCGCAAAACAAACGGTTGATCTCAGGAGCTCGGCAAGGTGAGCAGATCTTCTTCACGTGTGAGACCGTGATGTATCATACTCCTATAAAATCCATATAATACTACGATAAGTGAAATAAGTTATATCAAGTGAATATAGGCATCAACCAATAGCGGAATGAATAAACAACTCTTCTCTGTAACCCTTAGACATCACCTAATTCGTGAAACATTGGTCAAATGATAAACAAGTCTTCTCTAACCCTTAGACATCACCTAATTCGTGAAACATTGGTCATGTAAATTTTCTGAACCTGAAACTTGTCCAAATGTGAAATTTTGAAATTATAACTTTTTCATGACAAATGATAGACAAGACGGTCACCGGTATAAACTACACAGACATTGAAAAAGTAACACAGACATTGAAAAAGTAAAAAACGAAAAGAACAACATTTAAAAAAAATTAAACAAGAGCAATTCCACCCCCTTTAAAACAAAACAAGGGGTGATCGCAGGTGATCTGAAAGAAGAGGCAAATCCTGATCCACATGTGGAAACAGTCGTGTTCCTCGTGTAAGTGCAAACCCAGTGATACGTCTTATTCGGTATGTCACACTCGAGGAAAAGAGGATGCCTTGGGATTGTGGTAACGACAATAAAAATATATCTATCGTCATTAATTTTGTGTAACAGATATTCCATAATGTTCAATCAACTCGTGATGTAGTCCGTAAAATTTAACTATTCTTAACTACTACTACTACTACTACTACTACTACTACTTAGGAACCGATGTCCAAAAGACCGATTTCCGTGAGAAACCTCAGTGTCGATTATTTTGACAAAATTGAATTTAAGTATTTAAATTTTTAACAAGCTCAAACTATGAACTCCGGTTATTCTTGTCATACCACCAACGTAATGATGTCGCATGCGATTTTATTTCAATATTTTACATATAAACAGATAAGTATACACTGTAAATTTCGAACATACCTTTCAATACAAAATAAATTAATTTCTGAAGAAGGATAATTTTCAAGCATAGAATGACATCTTCTTAATATATGTAGAAACATGATATTCCACTTTAGTCTTGTGGAATTCATGCAAAAATATTAAATCTGCATATAAAATGAGCCAAACATGTAAAATGTTTTTTTTTTAAAATGTTCAATTTAAAAAAATATGATAACATATTATTGGCGGTATTACATTATAAACACGTTAACAGTTGTACTAGATTTATAACTAATTTTTAGAAGCAAATTTCTTCTTAATATACAGTATATGTTTCTTAAAAATTGTTTTTGTTGCTAAATAAGTACTGTTGTAAAACATATTCTTTGAAACAGTTAACACACCATAAATAATTATTTGATATAATTATCATAACCAGCGACATGAAAAAGGCAGAAGATAACTACAAGATATTCAAATTCATAAGTCGAAGATAAACTGAAAATGCATTGGCCAAAAACGAAAACTGAGCAAAAGACGAGAAACAGTTTACAAAATAGAATAAAGAAGAAGACAAACGACTAATCAGCACGAATATTGGACCGGCTCATTTCAGTTACATTTTAATTAATGCCATTTTACAAAATTATTCTACATATTAAGCTGTTTTTATTATATGACTATTATAATATTTCTGTTTTCTCATTGGCTAAAGCATAGGAAATCCTCTTTGATAAAACATTATATTCACCGCGGCAAAAATCAAGAGAGGTTAATATAAGTTTTGGAACAGCGTCCGTTTACCTAATTAAAGATATTCCAAGACAACGTAAATGACGTAGGTTTCTGGCGCCATGTTAATTCCCGTTTTTTTTTCTTGTTAGCGGTGTATTTGTTCTTTTCTTCTTGTTTTCGGTTTGTTTGTTTAGTAAACTTTATTGAATATTTCAATTTATGAAAATTAGCAACTGCAAAAACAGATGATACATTTAGTATAAATAAACTCATTATAGATACCAGGACAACATTTTGTATATACGCCAGACGCGCGTTTCGTGTACAAAAGACTAATCAGTGACCCTCGAATCCAAAAAAGTGAAAAAGGCCAAATAAAGTACGAAGTTGAAGAGCATTGAGGACCAAAATTCCTAAAAGTTTTGCCAAATTCAGCTAAGGTCATCTATGCCTGAGGTAGAAAAGCCTTAGTATTTCAAAAATTCAATATTTTGTAAACAGTTAATTTATAAATATAACCATATCAATGATAATTCATGTCAGCACAAAAGTGCTGACTACTGGGCTGGTGATACCCTCGTGGAAATAAATATCCACCAGCAGTGGCATCGACCCAGTGGTTGTAAATAAACTCATCATAGATACCAGGACTAAATTTTGCATATACGCCAGACGCGCGTTTCGTCTACAAAAGACTCATCAGTGACGCTCGAATCCAAAAAAAGGTACTTTTAAAAGTATCTTGAGCAAATACTAGAGAATTGAAACAAGTCATATATAAAAAAAAAACAATTGTTGACTTTTGATTTCAGTTGATACATAGAGAATAACACATGGCAAAATCCGTATCATATGTCGTATCATCCCGAGACACCAATATCAGCCCAAGGGCTTTAGGCCCGAGGGGTGATATTGGTCGAGGGTGAGACGGCATGTGATATGGATTTTGCCATGTTTTATACGCTTTATTTCAACAGGAGAGTATTATATTATATGAACTGTTTTCTGATCCATAGCACTGGGTTACCTTTAGTTTACGTTTGTCTTGTTTTAAAAGCCTTAAAAGAACTGCTCAATTACATATCCGAAGCACCTGGGTTACCTAACAATTTGTGTGGTGTTGTTTTAAAAATATTTTGTTTATTATTGCATTTGTTTGTGTGTTTTGTTTTTTATATAGTGTGCAAAAAAATATATACATATGACGTTCGTGACGTCACATACCAAACAATGACGTCATTCAATAAATTGCCCGAATGACCGTTCTATTGGACCTATTTTGAGGAAAAATGTTTCTTAAGCTTACATAAATAAAAACTGACTTTATGTAAAAAGAAAAAACAAAAAAAGTAGAGGTGTGATAAAGGGTGTGACAAAGGGTAGGGGTGTGATAAAAGGTATGCGATAAAGGGTGCGCATCAAAGTTGCGCGATATGGATTAAACAGCAGGCTATTTATCAAATATTCAAAACTACTGTATTTACTACTAAACATATGATAAAATGATTTATTAACCCAAGATATATGACATTCACCCTCGGCCGTTGGTCTCGGTGAATATCATATATCTGGGATTGATAGATCATTTAATTTGTATCAACCTCATCAAAAGTAAACTATTGAATAATATAAAATACAACATTTCTATCTGCATTTATTTTGCCTTTAATTGTCAATTTACTTCAGATTAGTACTAAAATCTTAACTCATAGCTGGTATGTTTAAGAGAAGTATTAGTTTATACTAGCTAGATTTTGAAAGTACAATTTAATTTCTTTATTCGATGAAATACAATCCGTTTATCATGTTTATTATTCATCTACATTTTTCTTAAATTATAAAAAAAAAAATGTATTTACCTCATCACATGTGAAAAAGAAATGTTGTCAATGGGTGTCTGACTTATTAACCTTGAATTCTAAACGGATCTATTAATAGCGTATAGTTTATTGTGAATCTCGGAAAAGTTTGTATTTCAATTGTTTTGGATGAATGTACTGTAATGATACTATTTCAGATTTAACCGAATGATTATCATTTTCTGTGTAACACAAAAGGCAAAAAGTAAAATCACAAAAATACTGAACTTAGAGGAAAATCAATTCGGAAAGTCCATAATCATATGGCAAAATCAAATAACAAAACGCATCAAAAACGAATGGACAAGTACTGTCATATTCCATCCTGGCAAATGCATGAATAATTTTTCATTTGAATAAACAATATTTTTTGTTTAGAAATATTAAGTGTACTAAAAACTATCTCCGAGTGTTGGTTACACGTCAAAAAGTTGTGGGGACCCAGAAATACTAAGATTAATAAATATTGTACAATCTTAAATGCTGAACAATGTCGGCTAAAACATATAAATAAATATTTAAGGTGGTAGACCTTGGTTCAGGGAGATAACTCTTTAGATCAGTTAAGCGTTTGTAAAAGTCAAGTTCTTCAATGTTTTTTAAGCATTTACATAAAATAGATTGAAAATAATCTATGTAACATAGAATCTTAGAATATATTTTTGAAAATGGTTGACACAAACGTACTGATGATTTTAAGAGTTATTTCCCTTAACCTGGGTCTACCTCCTTAAGAAACACAACTTTCATTGATAAAATAAATGTTATCGTACATTGAATAACTGATGTTAATAGTGAATGTAGAAGAACTGTGCAGTCAGAATTCAATATTAAATTATGGCGGCAGTTCTTTCAAGTTAGGGCTTTTATAATTAGCGTTTGGTAAATATTGGATAAGACAAAAGACTGATCGAATTAATATTAAAATCTAGAACGAGTTATATGAAACTCGATCTTTGACATCATTGTATAATGTTATTGCAGAAGTCTTTACATTCCAAACAAAATTACTGATGTGCTTATCCTAGCTTCATATTTGTTTCTTCAGTTTTATAACGTGATGGTGCATGATTTTAGACTGTACACATTTTGAATTATTCACCTGCAAATACCTTTTGAGCAGGTTTGTTACATCCTGTTATCTTTGCTATGTATTACTATGATTTTGAAAAAAATATAAAACTGCAAAAATATGATCCCAAAACATACCCCCGCAAATTGAGGTTATGATACTAGTATGTGTAATTGTCTGTTGTTAGAATTTGATCGATTATTGCTATTACCATATACACACGATGATACGGCTTAAAAGTTAATATGGACCATATGGGATACAACATCAAAGTAACATTTTCTTAAAAATTATAAGATCAGTTCCGGTTATTTGAAAGTCATCTGAAATTTTCAAAATGGCCGCCGTTGCCATGGAAATTGCAACAATTTATAAAAGAAAAACAATGTAAATACCTCGTAAATTTGATTAAAAGTTCTGAAATCAAGTGTAAGTGCACACGATCAGATAAAAATCTGTACTGTTACATGTACAAGAGAGGCGAAAGATACCAAAGGGACATTCAAACTCATAAGTCGACAACACTATGGTTAAAAAAGAAAAAGACAAACAGACAAACATTAGTACACAAAACACAACATAGAAAACTAAAAACTTAGCAACACGAACCCCACCAAAAATTGGAGTTTTGGATATCTCAGGTTCTTCAGAAGGGTATACAGATCCTGCTCCACATGTGGCACCCGTCGTGTTGCTCATGTTAGTACAAACCGGTAATAAGTGTACTTCGGTAAGTCACATTTGGGAAAAGGGGACGGGATTGTAGTTCAACATAGTCACCAAATTTTGAATTATTTAGTGAGAGAACATCATCTATGTAGCGGAAAGTAAAGTTAACATCTTCTAGAATGTGCTACACTACTGTCCCAGGTAAGGGGGAGGGTTGAGCGCCAACAAACAATAAACATGTTAAACACCGCAACATTCGTTATGTACCTGTCCCAAGTCAGGAGCATGTAGTTCAGTAGTTGTCGTTGGTTCATGTCTGTCATATTTGTGCTTCCTATAATGTTTTGTTATATATAGGCAGTTAGTTTTTTTCAACTATTTTTTTTTCATATTTTTCATTTCGGAGCCTTTTATAGCTGATTATACGGTATGGGTTTTTCTCATTGTTGAAGGCCGTACAGTTGCCAATAACTGCTTACATACAATTCATTTGAACTTTGGTGGACAATTGTCTCATTGGCAACCATACCACCTCTCCTTATTTTTATACAAAAACAAATTAACAATCTTCGCATACTGATGAGTAAACAGTAACCGTTTTTGTCAGAAAACACAACTACACCCAGAAAAAAGAGTCCACAGGTAAGCTTAATGTTCATGTGGACACTTTTGTTAAAATGGCTTCATTTTCACCTCTAAATTTACCCTGAGTACAGACAAACCGGTGCATCTGGAAAAGTTTCAGGGCATAGCATGCTCTAGATAAATATAATTCAAATGCATTTTATGTTTAATGAAAAGATTCAACAGTCAAATAAAGGATCCTTCAAACGGGTTTAACGCATGAATCGTCAACCGTACGTATCTTTTATCAAAAGAAAACTAAAAAGCCTGTAAATCAGCGGTTGTCGTTTGTTGCTGTGTTACATGTTTGTTTTTCGTTCATTTTTTGTACATAAGTTAGGCCGTTAGTTTTCTCGTTTTTATTATTCTACATTTGTCATTTCGGGCCTTTTATAGCTGACTATGCGGCATGGGCTTTGCTCATTGTTGAAATCTGTACGGTGACCTATAGTTGTTAATGTCTGTGTCAGTTGGTCTCTTATGAAGAGTTGTCTCATTGGCAATAATACCACATCTTCTATTTTATAAACAAAATGAACGGTTGGTACGCTATTTCGTCAATTTATACACATGTCATGCAAGTTGTCTATTAAAACATTACCCTGTAAATGGAATATTCATGTGCTGAGTACAAGAATACATATTCGAGCATCACGTGACGCCACATTCTTCCTCGCGAGCGTGTCTTATTTTAGAATCAAAAGATTTCCCAAATTATATATAGTTCTCAAACTTAACGGGATAATTGATTGTTTTTCTACTGGAGGAAAAATGGAAGAGAGATCCGAAGGCATGAACACCGTATTGTGTTTTAACAATACTCTTTCGAGAGTATATCGATATAATCCAAAATTTTCTGAAGCCATTACGAGTATTTCAGTTTTTCAGTTTTACAACCTTCATTGTCGCTGTTACCTGCCACTTGGTCTACTATCGTCCAAGGTGCGTGATGCTCATCAGGTCTAAACTCTACATCTAAACTTTCAGATGCAAGTTGTTTTTTACCTGAAGATCTGACGAATGCTGCGTGGGAATACAATTACACAGATGTAGCAGACAGTTCAGAACAATCAACAACTCTCAAAATCGCAACTACAACGCTACAAAATTCCGTCATCAATTTAAATGCTGTTGGGACAACAATGAGAGATTGGACTTGCATCAATAGTTTAAACATCTCTAACACACAGACACTTGTGGTTTTCAAGTGAGAAATATCTTAGTTTTAATATTCAGAATTTAACTTATTGTACACGAAATCTTGAATAAATAGATATTTTGGATATACACTATGACAGATAGATGACAAAAAATATGTACATTAAAAAATAAAAAATAAAAATTTGTGTCTTATTATACTTTTTTAAAGACAAAAATGGAAAAATTGGCAAAAACCGTCATTAAAAAGCAATTACTCTGAAGAGTATTCAGATCATGTTTTCAATTTTTTGTTCAACTCCTGTTGCCAATCATGTTGCTGTTGTTTATTGTTATTTATGTCTATCAAGAATATTTTTCAAGTTCAAAAATCCTTATTCAAGCAGAAAACATTTTAGGAGTTTACGTCCGAATGTTTTTGTTGAAAGCACTTTTTAAGATCTTTTACTTCTTTGTATTGTAGGCAAAAGTCATAATCATAATAGTTAGATATCGTTGTTGCGCGGGTGATTTTTACCATTTATATGAACCAAAGGCTATTTTAGAAGTGAAAACAAGTATACAAAAAAACCGTAACGAATGATAGTAACCTTGTCGAGTAGGACCAATTTGTCCTTTTTCTATTCATTATTTATAAATTTATTTTTAATTTCAATTAGAAAAAAAGAAGTAAATAAAGAAATCGTCTTTTTAAGTGGTTAACATGATTTTTCAAACAATATGAGAAACACAGCTATACAATTTTACCTATAGAAAGCACCAAGATTTTTTTTTTAAATTTGTTATATAAAAATAAGTAGATGCGTTAACTATCCACCAAAGTTCAAATGAAGGGGTTTACCTTTCTTTGTCAGTTATCATTTTCATGTCATCTGCTGAAATGAGAGCCAAAGAGGATTTGTCTAACCTATAATAAGATTAGGATTGTGTATTTAATTTGTACATGTATAGTTTTTGTGTTTATATGTTTCAGAAGTGACACAAGCTTTACCAGTGGTCCTAGTAGTGGTAACAGGAGGAATTAGCTTTGTATTTACTCATGCACTGGGTTGATAATCCGTATCCTTATCAATCTAATATGACTATTCGAGAACGTCATTATTACCTGGCATCTGTATTCTTTTTGTATTTTGTATTTTAGAAGTGACAACAGCTTTTCTAATGGACCTTTCGCAGGAAGTCAGTGGCTATATCTTTGTATGAAATTGACAAAAGTGACCAACGTTTTATATTACTTTCACCTTTTGTCAGGTATGTGATTTCATTTCCAAATCATTAAAGGTGAACGGAAACCTTACAAAATTAAAAAAAAACAAACCAACAAAAAAAAAAAAAAAAAAATCACCGATTAGAAGGGAAACAGAGCTCAAATGTTCTGTTATAGTTCACACAATGCAAGACAACAAGTATTACGTGACAATTTTATATATACACATATGCGCCGAATTACAATATATTGACAGAAAAACTGGCATTTGGAGTAGGATAGGTAGGTTAAATAAAGAAGTAAGTTTATTGATATATAGGCAAAACTTTGCATTTTGTTTAGATACAGCATGAACATATACTTAAACAAAATTCAGGTGCATATTGAGAATTACTTCGATTCAAATTCTATTGTGATTAATGACTTATGCATGATGCATTGATTGCACTGATTTTCTCCTGAATGTATTCATAGAGATACAGTATGGATGACAAAAAAAGCAATTTTATGAATTATTTTGTTTACTGAAGATTATGGTTAGGTAAGAAAACACTACTATCATGATGGTATTTGTTTTTTACTTTTATGTATTTAAATATTTGATTGTAATAACTTATTATTTTGTTTTTCGAATATGTGGGGTCAGCTTTTTTTATTTGGCGGAGTGCAACTTTAAAAACATAAAATTGTATTCCTTTTGAAGAACTAGTCATAGATTTAGAAAAAAGAAAACAACAATAGGATCATAATGATATGATTTTCATTTTGATTAACATTTCGAGTACAACATGATTTGTTCTATATGAAAATAACATTGAATGATTGAAAATTAAAAAAAAAAAATCGCGTATACATCTTCATGATCTTAGACTATACGTCCTGGAAAAGCATGATGAACTTGCCACTGCACGATCAGCAAACCGTTTTCTGGCAATGAGAATCACAGCACTCAACACGAATATGGGCCAAAAGACATAATAGTATTACATTTCAAATTAAGCCAATTTCTCGAATTTGTAAACACATAAAATCACAATGAGAATGCTATATTTCAAAGAATAACATTGTTTTGATTGGCATACCACTCCGGATATGCTATACCATGTCTAAAATGATGTTATACATGTTACATGTCAATAAAACGCAATATGCAATTAAGTATGTGCCCAATGTGGGAACTGAAATTGTACTCAATACATAGGAATAATTAACACAAATGAAAAAAAAAAACTCATCATTTCATGATTTTAGCATTACATTTTAAATATGCTTTATTAATGCAGACAAACAACTTTTTTGCCATGTCACATGTGTCAGTACATATACAATACAAACAATTCAATCATATTATCCAAAAAAAAAGCTTAACAATAACCATTACCACGGTCTTAAATGATAAGAAGGAGTATTATCTAAGAAAGATGGAGGAGAGAAAGAGAGAGAGGGAGAAAGTTCCAATGACTGTTCGAGTATAAGAATGTATTTTTGAAAGTGATTTGATTTATAAGCATTTTACGTTATTCCTTTTATTATTATAGATATTGAGACCAGCGTATTTCCAAATGAGAGAGTGTTCATGTCAGAAGCGGGTAACCCACCAGCTGATGAAGCTCCAATGTGCAGTACTTTCTGCCAATACACAGACTCATTAAAAATTCGCACATTAAGAAGACCAGGTAATACATGTACATCCTCATGATATCTTGCTTACCCATGTGTTAATACTTGCCTATTATGATAGGGGGGAAGCATTATTTTTCTGGTGTATGCTTCAATTCATTGGTCTGTCCTTTGTTGTGAAAGTAGTATACCATAAATGCGTAGTCAGATCAACTTGATAGTAATACTTACTAAAGATGCTTCTTTTGATGTGAATTACTTGAAATATATGTGTCAGGATGTTGACCAGGTTTATTGGTTCAATGCACATCAAAATGTGGTATTGCGAACTGGGCATGAATATTATGGACATATACTATTGTTTAAAAAAACGCAGCACGTGGATGGTATAAACATGTATCTTCAGTCAAGCTATCTGGATCAAGTGTGGCTATTTTTTTTATTTTTTTTTGTGCGGTTATTTTATAGGAGGGGCGGGTGTTACTGTTAGTGTGGAACGTTGTACTGTAAAATCATTTTGGTAATTCCTGTTATCAAATTATTATTAAGTTCTCATAGCGATGGTTTCCTATATAAAAGTAATTTCTTACATCTACTTCATTTGAAATTGGTGGATAACTGTCTCATTGGCAATCATACCACATCTTCATTTATATATATCTAGAGAAATATAATTTTGAAATAAATATCCGGGTTAATTCGTTTTTGTTCAGAGACTTGCAGTTTCTTTTCAGACAATTTGATATCTTTTTTCTTAATAGAGTGACAAGAATGTAAACTGTTGCAAGAATACCGATCAGTTGCAAATACCTCAAATAAATTAAGGACTAGAATACATAATAAAACCAATACAATAGATCGCTTGACCGGTATGAGCTCAGAAAATTTGGACTGCCTGCAGAAAAAATATGCACAAGTAAAATATGCCGTTTTGAAGTTAAACAAACACAGAATACAGATTAAATGGCAGTACTGTCGGAACCGTCTGGAACACCTGAGATGACCACCTGTTTTGACAGTTTTCTTGTTGCTCAGTTTTTAGTTTTCGTTGTGGTGTTTTATGGACTTCTTTGACGTTTCGTCGTCATTCTATTTTTTGTCATAGCGTTGTCAGTTTATTTCCAACTATGAGTTTTAAATGTCCCTTTGTATCTTTGGCCCCTTATTTCATAAAAACAGAAACATCTACATTATCAATACGTTGTTAGTGCTTAATATACTTGTACACTTTGCTTAATAAGTGGTATTATTTACAAGTGAATGCTCCTTATAATATTATATTAACGATGATGTCAAAACACAACATTCTTATAATACATCCTTTCTCTACGGTCAAACGAGAAATGCTTAGTACTTAAATGTAATGTTCTTCATTAATGTCTACGAGCGTGTTATTAAAGGTAGTAAACAACTCATTCACCACCGTCTTCTAGACTCCACCGCTTAAGATATTTGGACAGCACCTATGTTGAGAAATATATCCCATCGCTCCTATTTATGGGTAAGAAACGAGCATATAACAATTATTAATGTTTTAATGATTGTGCAGATAATTTTAACATACTGTAGTTTAAGGTCCATCAAAAATATGTTGAATTGCCTTCTGATTGTTTTTTTGTTCTCACGAAACTTATATTTCGTTAGTTGTGATACTCGGTAAGTTGTTTTATTATGAAACTTATAAGCACATTATGACTCTTGTATTTAAAAATGTGTATTTGCACTTTTTTCCCTTCGTCTTGCATGCATCTTTAGTGATGTATAAAATATAATTGACCTAACATGTCTAAAATGACTTCTCTGACGACCCTCTACAAGACACATACACTGCTATGCTATCATTTAATTTCCGTTTTGACGCAAAGAAAGGTGAAAAATGGAGGGAAGAAAATATATATGCAGTATTTAGAAATGATGTCGATGAACAGTGACAATTTCTAAGACAATTCGTTAATAGAAAAATGGCAAATAAGCTGTAATATCATTATATTGACCATAGTCTTTTTACGCGAAACCTAAAAGGTTATCTCGAGTTAAATTTAGACACCCGCGTTAAATGAAACTTCAATAATTGTTATGTGTCTTTCACTTTTATGCCAGGCACCAATGACGTTTTGCCAAATGGTGCTGCCTTGTGTGAACCATGTGGTAGTGCTTGTGTCGTAGGTATGTTATTTTGTTTTGAGTTCATTCTCTACATGAATTTACTATTATTATTTCCTCAAATGTCATGCTAAGGACCGTCTATTGTGGAATTTCTTTATCCATATGATAGTAAATTGTGTAAGTCTTATGAATAAAGAGATAAGAACAATTTTCTATGTATTTGGTCCATTCATAGGGCCAAATTTAAAAGTGTTTTCACGGTTTAAGATCTTTGAATTACAGAACTGTCTGATCTGTAAATTTTCTGATAACTAGTTCGTCAATTTCTCGATTGTGGTATTTTGTGATATTTTGACTGACTGTGAATGTTTACTGCAGTATATGCATACATATGAGGAAACTCTTGCCCAGTCTTATGAATAAAGAGATAAGAGCAATTTTCTGTGTATTTGGTCCATTCATAGGGCAAATTTAAAAGTTGACAAAGCTGATTGGAATTTCATTATCAAGTAAAGAATTTCATTATTTAAGTATACATCTTTAGCTAAACAGAACATTCAACACATTTATATGTACATGTTTCTGTTGAAAGTATTTAGATATTAAAAAAATGTTTATAAAAATTATAGAAGCTCTTTAATAAAACTCATAATATCCTGCATTTAAAATAAGTCTTTATCAATAGTAATACATTGTCATTTTAAACGGTCCTTCGGTTATGAACAACTTTTTACAGAATGAAAAATACAATATTTAGATATTTTTAGTTCGTCAGTAAATTTTCAGAATGATCCACTAAGATAAAAGTTGATACTGTCAGGACAATCCGGGTGTAGTCGATTCAAATCTGTTAAGTCTATGTTCAGACCATTCAGTATGTCTTGTTTACCTTTACAGATAATAACATAATACTGATGTGTTTGAAAAGCTACTAAACACACACTTCAATCCATTCATTTAGAGTTAGACATCACCACTAAATTTACAACAACAAATACACTAGAACCTAAAACGTCGATATCCAGTTCCATTTTTTTTACAGAATCAACGGAATTTTCAGACACAGCCCCAAAGCGAACTACATCGGCAGGTAAATAAATTATATGATAAATTGTAAGTCATTTAATGTTTACATTAAGTTGCAAATTAACAAGACATCAAAAGTTTACAATGACCAAAGGGCTGATTGTAGACGGATATGCATACAACATAATATTCGTTCATGAGTTAGTGTTTTGCTAGTAGCATGAATATTTTATTATATATGCAACTAAATAAGGTATTAGGTGCAATTATGTGTTCTGTTTATAACTAAAATGAAGTTGTAGTCACAACAACTTGGACCATAGTATGCATGTTCATAAGGATGTAAACTTTTGAATTATACACAACATTTTAGCGTTTAGTCCTATGTTTCGGTTTATTAAGCAGAGAATTATGACAATGTCAAAAAAGTCAAAGTTCAAGTTGAATATTTTGTTAAAGGGGGTTTACCATAAAGTTGTGGTCACATAAAATTAAAGCGATGTTCCAATGTTCACTGTTAGGTGAACTTTAAAGTTCATTGTATTGCAAAACTATGAATTTGATCCCGATGTCAATGTTCTTTGGTCATTTGTATATCATTATGCAAGCAGTGCAAGGTATCCTATGAACACATTTGATTCTTCATGCTGTTATCGAGGTATCTCTGTTATATTTTACTTTCTAACCAACAATTTCGTTACGACTCTTAACATTGAAATTCACTTTTTCAGAATTAGACATAACTACTATAATGACAACAGAAAGTGCTCTTGAATCAGTAACAACACCGACATCCAGTTCCACATATTTTACAGACTCTACAGCGCCAACTCGAACTACACCTCTTGGTAAAAAAGCTTACATGATTTGTTTTTAGTCATCTGATATGTATTTAAATGAGTTTGTTGACTGACACGAGTTGTATATGTCTTTACTCACTACTGACGTGTTTTCACGGTTAAAGATCTGTAAATTGTCTGATTACTAGTGTGTCAATTTCTCGATTGTGATATTTTGACTGACTGTGAATGTTTACTGCAGTATATGCATACATATGAGGAAAGTCTTGCCCAGTCTTGTATATTTTCGTTGATGCGATTTTTGTTTTGTTGTCCTCTGATTTTTGTTTTCTACACATGGATTGATGATATTATATGTCGGTACACCTATCATGCCTCTGATTGGAATTATTATATATAGTTGCAAACAAACAAGCAATTAGAAAAAAAGCAAAATATTACAAGGGGACATTCGAAACACAAAAAAAAACCTGACATACCCCGAAAAATTAAAGAACAGACGATTATCAAGCTTATAATTCAGATACAGCTACTTGCAGGGAGATGGTCAGAGGTCAAAGAGTCAGTTGTTTGGTGTAGTCATGAATAAAAGGATAAGTTGATATTTTAAACTGTCATTTCATGAATTTTATGATTTTTTCTTAAAATCTAACGAGGCAACAATCTGAGGTAACATTGAACATCTGTACTGCTATCATCTTCTAGAATGTGCTAGAATATGTTTAACCTGAAGAAAGAAAAAGCACACCCATTAAGCGTGCTTTTACTCAATACACAAAATCGTGCTTGAAAAGAGATTTGTAACTAATCTACTTAAAATGAATGAAAACAGAATCGATTAACAATAAATAAACGTGTGCGTCCCGCTTGATGTTCGGACCTAGAAAGGTAGACAAATAAAGTTAATATTAGTTACAAGCATTAAAGTACACATCCGGGATTGAAACAAACTGCTAAAATATACACATTAACTGAAATTAATCGATAAACGTGACTGATATCAAATTGCAAAGGATAACATACATATCAAATGCATGTTTCTTGTGATCCACGATCAACCATCCATTACCTACTAGAGTTTTCTAACATTTCGACGAAATATACGAACGAACGTAAAGGGAGCATGTATTACAATCCGATGATGACACCAAGAGTGTATTTTTAATCTGGTAAACGTTTTTTTTTTGAATTAAATTCATCTTTAAAAATTCAAGCAATCAAAAATCAATTACGGATTTTATATCTGAAAAAAGAAAACAGCACATAGAACAGTTATTTGCCTCTGTACTTTCTGAGGTTAATAAATGCAAAGATGTAATCGTTTTTGGGTTGGGAGAGGGATTTAGAACAATCTTTTAATCTGTAGGGGAACTTCTTCCGAAGAGGTTATGTTAAGCGAATTTTGTTGACTTATCTCCTTCGTTCCTTAATTCCAATGTAACGTTGCATGCAGTGTAATGGTGCTAATTAGGCACACTTTTAGGCGGAACGCCATTGAAGTGATATGACTATTTTGATTAAGATAACATAAAAATAAAAAATCAAAAATCAAAAGTCAAATACAGAAACCCTCAAACGGGTCTAACGTACATTTCGTCAACCGTTTTCATCAAATTGTAAGAAATCCCTAATAAAACAACAATGAACAGTTAGTACGCTATTCCGTCAATATTTGCACATGTCATGTAAGTTATCAATTCAAAAATTCCTCTGTTAAAAGAATATTAATGTGCTAAGTACACTAATACATATTTGAGCATCACGTGCACGTCATTCATATTCTTCCTCGAGCGCGCGTCTTTTTACTTTTTAGACTTAAACGATTTCCCATATTATTTATTGATTTCAAACTTTCCGGAATAATATAATGTGTCTCTACGGGAGGAAAAAGAGGGGACAGCGATTCAAGGACATGAATACATGATTATGTCTTAAAAAACCTCTGTCGAGAGTATATCGATATATTCCAAAGTTTATCGAAGTCATTACGATAATTTCAATTTTACATCCTACCTTGTCTGTCGTCCAAAGTGCGTGATGATCATCACATCTAAACTCTACATCTAAACTTTCAGATGCCAGCTGTGTATTGCCTGAAGATCTGAAGAATGCAGTGTGGGAATATAATTACACAGACGTATCAGACAGATCAGAACAATCAACAACTTTCAACATCGGAACTACAACGCTACAGAATTCCGTCATCAATTTAAATGCTTTTGGGACTGCAATAAAAGATTGGACTTGCATCAATAGTTTAAACATCTCTAACGCACAGAAGCTTGTTGTTTTCAAGTAAGAAATATCTAAGCTTTAATTTTCAGAATGTAACTTGTTGTACACGAAAGATTGAATGAAATAGATGTTTGGGATATATGCCATGACAAATAGTTAACAATAAATAATTATGTACATGATGTACATTGAAAAATAACAAAAAAGATGAATTGTGTCGCTGTAAACGAGGTTCAGCTGCGTCAACTGCGTCAACACAAATATGTTTTGCCGTCTTGCGTCTTCTCGTCGACGTCGTCTTCAATTCTCTGAAAATAGCTGCACAATATTCAATTAAATTTGCACAAATATTTCTCCAGTACATGAAGTTGTGAATATTTTATTACATTTCATTTTCACTTACTCACAATTTGCTGTTAACAGTTTTTGCCTAACTATTCTTCATTTTTAAAGACAACAATGAGAAAATTGGCAAAACCCGTCATTAAAAGGTAATAACTCAAATGAGTATTCAGAGCAAGGTTTCAATCATTTCGCATATTTTTTAGCACATCGTGTTAATGATAATGTTTGCTATTTATAATTGTTTAAGTCTATCAAGAATAGTTTTCAAGATAATATGTACAAACTCTAGATTTTATCCTTATTCAAGTATAATACATTTTAGGAGTTAACGTCCAAAGGTTTTTTTCATTTAATTTTTTTTTTTAGATCTTTTACTTCTAAGTATTTAAGGCAAAACACGAATAAAATCCAAAATCGGAAATCTAGGGCTTAAACTTATATACATGTCTTCTAATAATTATCCTGGTAATAGAAATAATTAGATCTCAACTATTTTAGCATTGTTCTCCGTCTGCTTTTCAGTATTTATATTTATGAAAAAAAGTTTTCAAAAATCTAGTTATAAATAATAGTAACCATATTAAGTAGGAATCATTTGTCTTTTTTTAATGCATTATTTATAGATGTATGTTTAATTTCAATTACAAAAAAGAAGAAAGAAATCGTCTTCTTATGTGGATCTACATGATTTTTCAAACAATATGTAAAACACAAGTATTCAATTTTACCTACAGAAAGCACCAAGAAAAAAATCTATCAAATTTGTTTTATTCAGATAAGTAGATGCGGTATGATTACCAATGAGACAAATATGCATCAAAGTTGAAATGAAGGGTTTTTTCTTTCTTTGGCAGTTATCATTTTCATTTCATCTACTGAAATGAGCGCCAAAGAGAATTTTGTCTTACCTATAATTAAATACCTAAGGCTTGTGAATTTAATTCGTACATGTATAGTTTTTATGTCTATATGTTTCAGAAGTGACACAAGCTTTACCAGTGGTCCTAGTAGTGGTAACAGACGGCTCTATCTTTGTATGAAATTTACAAAAGTGACCAACGATTTATATTACTTTCACCTTTTGTCAGGTATGTGATTTCACTTCCAAACGATTGAAAGTGAACGGAAACCTTACAAAATAAAAAAAAAAGAAAAGCAACCAAGACATTTCCGATAAGCAGGAAAACAGACCTCAAATATTCTGTTATAGTTCACACCATTCACGACAACACGTATTTAGTGACACTTTTATATATACACATGTGTGTCGAATTACAATATATTGACAGAAAAAATGCATGGTGACAAGGATAGGTAAATTAAATTAATAATTAAGTTAATTGAAATATAGGCGAAACATTGCATTTTGTTTAAATGCAGCATGGACATATACTAATATAACAAATTGCAGGTGCTTGTTGAGAATTGTGATTAATGACTTTTGCATTGATTGCATTGATCATTTTGATTTTATGACTTTTATTTACCGAAGATTATGTTTATGCTAAATATAAAAGGTAAAAAAAAATACTAGTATCATGATTGTATTTGTTTTTTACTTTGATGGATTTAGGTATTCGATTGTAATAACTTTATATTTTGTGTTTCAAATATTTGCGGTTAGTTTTTTAATGTGTCCGTGAGCATCTTGATAAAATGTTAAAATTGTATTCCTTTTGAAGAACTTGTCATAGATTTAGGGGGAAAACAATAGGATTATAATGATATGATTTTGATTAACATGTACAACATGATTTGTACTATATGCAAATTACATTGAAATATTGAACATCCTAGAACATACGTCCTTGACAAGCATGATGCACTTAACACTGGCCGATAAGCAAACAGTTTTCAAGCAATGAGAATCACATCACAAAAGACGAATATGGGATAAAAGACTTGAAAATATTAAAAGACTTAAAAATAAGCCAATTTCTCGAATTCGTAAACAGATAAAATCACTAAATATTTCAAAGGTTATCATAGTTTTGATTGGCTTACAACACCGGATATGCTATACCATGTCTAAAATGATGTTATACATGTTATATGTCAATAAAACGCAACATTCAATAAATTTATGTGCCCAATGTGAGAACTGAACATGTTCTCAATACATAGGAATAATTACTACAAATGAAAAAAAAACAAACTCATCATTTCATGATTTTAGCATTAAAATTTAATTATGCTTTTTTAATGCAGACAAACAACTCTTTTGCCATGTCAGTACATATCCAATACAAACAATTCAATCATATTATACAAAAAAAAGGTCAACAATAATCATTAACACGGTCTTCAATGATAATAATGAGAATTATCTAAGAGAGATGGAGGAGAGAAAGAGAGAGAGGGAGAAAGTTGCAATGACTGTTCGAGTATAGCATGTATAAAAATGTATTTTTGAAAATGATTTATAAGCATTTAACGCTTTTCCATTTATTAATATAGATATTGAGACCGGCGTATTTCCAAATGAGAGAGTGTTCATGTCAGAAGCAGGTAACCCACCAGCTGATGAAGCTCCAATGTGCAGTACTTTCTGTCAATACACAGACTCATTAAAAATTCGCACATTAAGAAGACCAGGTAATACATGTACATCCTCATGATATCTTGATTACCCATGTGTACATACTTGCCTATTATGATAGGGGGAGGGGCATTATTTTTCTTGTGTATGCTCCAGTTCATTGGTTAGTCCCTTGTTGTTAAGATAGTATACCATAAATGCGTAGTTATATCAACTTGATAATAATACTTACTAAAGATGTTTCTTTTGATGTGAACTATTTGAAATATATGTGTCAGGATTTTGACCAGGTTTATTGGTTCAATGCACATCAATATGTGGTATTGCGAACCGGGCATGAATATTATGGACATATACTCTTGTTTAAAGTGTATTTTTCGTAAACGACACATATGTATAGGCTACACATGATATTTTTGCAAATGGAGGAATTCGCATTAAAAAGTGACTGATCGTCGGGCATAATATTAACACGCTAATGGCGTACAGGGCAGTAAATTAATAGTATAAACATGTATTTTTTTAGTTAGACTATCTAGATCATGTGTTACTGTTTGTTTGTGTACGTTTATTTTTAGTAGGGGTCGGTAGTTAATGAATATTGTGGTACGTTGTACTATGGAATATCTTGCGTGATTCCTGTTACTCCTCCAATTCATGAATTTTAAATGGCACTACCGGATAGGGAAAACGTATTATTCTGGATCATTCCAATGACAATGGAGAGGGGATTTAAAAAATAAATCAATAGGTCATCTCCATAGTGATCAGACACTTTTTAGAGTGTCGGCGTATTATTTTATATGCTGTTATTTTTAAAAGTTTCGAAGTCTCCTCATCAATCTAAGGATTCATCAAGTTGTTATTACGTGTTTTTTTTAATTGGACCTGTATAACGGATAAATATGAATGATTGAAAAGAAAGGATATTATGCATCAATCCATAACACAAAATCAGTATATGCACAACAGCAACAAAAAGCAAGGGGACAGCGCTTGTTTTGCTGTTTTTCATCTCAAAGTCACAGTGAGGGCTTTAACAAACAAATTAAACAATTTCATCTCACTAAAAGTTTAAGACGGCCCCTAGCATCAATTTGCGCGAAAGTCTTCGCAACTGTGAATTGAAGAACATATCCATCAAGTAATATCTATTATATGAATCTGCTTAATGAATTTAACATGTACCGTCATAATTTAATCCGACAATCACACTGAAGCGTGCAAAAACAATACAAACATTTAGAAAAAAACAGGGCATATCAAGATATATGTTAGAAAACTTGGCATGAAATAACGTGCAGACTATGTAAGAGGTAACACAACCAAATCAGGCCCGGTAAAAAAACAAACATGCTGGCAAATAGTACATATTTAAAACAAAATAGTTCCTACGCATACTTAGAATATATTTTGACGAGTTATATATCAAATAAAAGGAGAAGTACTTGTGATCCTTGAAAACACCTGTTGACTGATTATTTTGAATGATATAAAAATGTATGAATGAATTCTAAAATTGAGGGCATATATTGCGTGTTTATCAGATATGAAGTGCCTGGTTTGGTGTATCCAAAGTTCCTGTAACTAGAACGGTCTGATGTTTTAATAACGGTATATTGACACCGCCCCATCAATGTTTGAAAGTGAAGACTTTAATGTAGAAAGGAATGGGGGACAAGAATATCTGGTTAGCGCCTTATTAAAATTGTATCCGACAAACTGGCCTTACATTAAAAGAATGTAGCACACGCCAGAGAAGTTTTTTCAAGAATAACTACGTCACATAACATTAAAAACCATAAGAGAATGCACCTATGTTAATTTGTTTAAAACAAAATATATTTCTGTATATATCTTATAGATAACATATCCATGTTTCCACACCATTACAAAAACTGAACATGAAATAGGAAAAAGGTCCAATGTCCATGTTTGTTTTACCAAACTAATTACGATACCATATGAATTCGCAATCTGACTGCCGAGTTAGATAACACTTTAATAATTGGTATATGTCTGTGTTTCTTTTTTTTTTTTTAACGATAACAAATATTTTCTTCAATCATTTCCTGATATATAAATACCTAAGTAGCCCAGGTCGCATACTTAGGGACCCCTGTATTTAAACAGCCTCACTTGACCAGGGAAAATATCAAGTGAGTTTATACACTAGTTTTACATACATAATGATAGTTAAATAACCAAAACAATTGATTTTCACACCTGATAATAAGCATCACTGTATAAAATCACTATCGTATATCCAGTTAACCGAACAACCATGTGTTGATTAATTAAACTGGAAAAACTTTAAAATTTGATTGCGAATATAAGTTATAACAGTTTGAATTGAAGAATTTTGATGTGATTGAATAAAAATTGAAAGTATTCTTAAATATATATATATATATATGGATTATAAAAAAGGATAAATCACATCAATATGTGGTGAGTACAAAGGTATTGCGAAGCATAATATATGTGGTAATTTACTAATGTAACTAATATGCACAGACATAGATTCAAATAATAATTACAAAATAAAATATGGTTTTTCTTTCTGTTATAATAACATATTGTTCACTACTTTATACACAAGATACAATAAGATTAGTATATATTGAATCGAACACACCTTTCGTTTAGAGCAGTAGAACTAAGTACATCTTGCTATATTTTTTCGATAAAGAGTTTAATTTTCGTTTTGCATATATATACTATATGTCCGAGCGTAGCAGAAGAAGTTTTAATTCGTTTTTTATGTTCAGTTTTAGCAAAGCCTGTATAGACTGCATATTCAGTTTAATTTTATCCAATTTGCATTTATTACGTATTTTCCAAATAGCCCATTTGAAATAAAGTATTATTGCATTAACAATGGTATTATTTGAATTCTCTGTACAAATGCCTAATAAAATATCTCTTTCAACAAGAACCTCGTCGTTTATAAGGTTACACAGTTGTAAATTTCTAACAACTGTTTCTATCAATGGTTTAACATTGTTACATTGATAAAATAAATGCTCAAGAGTTTCATTATTATTAATTTCATCACATACGTGACATTTTCCATTTGACATATGCATTATTTGCAGTCTGTTTTCTGTATATATAATCCGATGTATACATTTCCATTGAAATTCTTTAACTTTTCTATTAATATTCATTTTACTTTGATTTAGCCAAATTTTTTCCCAATTTATATGCTCGCTATACAAAATTTCCCATTTTGTTTGACACTTAGGGGTCTCAGTTATGTTAATGTTTAATTGAAGATATTTTAATGTCAAATCCTTGATTTTAATGATTTTATTGTCTGGTTTTAAAAATTCAAGGTTTTCAGAAATTTTGATTGTGTTGCTTTTTAAAGCAGGTTGATCATCGTTATCTTTTAAAATCTGCATGAATGTTTGTGGTATGGAACTTTTAATTCGTGAATATTCCGAAATACAATTACGTTTATCTATTACTTGTCTGTGTTTCTTTAATGCCAGGCACCAATGACGTTTTGCCAAATGATGCTTCCTTGTGTGAACCATGTGACAGTGCCTGTGACCTTGGTATGTTATGTATTTACTTTTCAACGCGAATTTACTATCAGTGTTTCCTAAAATATCATGATAAGGACCGTCTATAGTGGAATCTCTTAATTCATATAATAATAAATTGATCTTATGAATAAAAAGAGAGGGACAATGTTCATGTTTCAATTACTTCCGCTCGTTGGGTTCAAATCTAAATGTTGTCAAAGCTTATTGGAATTTCATTGTTCAAGTCTTTATCTCTTTCTAATTCGCAATGACAAAAGGAGATGTGGATTTATTTTTATAAATGCAATAATTGCTGTCTGAAAGGATGTTAATACTAACTATTCAGTCATAAATATAGGAATACATTACGCCATACATTCTTGATAACCTGCGGTTGTACAAGGCTAATGACACAACATACACATACTTAGTTTAAAATAAGCAAAACAAAAATGTAAGATATTAATACTTGCAGTTGTAAATTTTTGTTCCTCCAACAGCGGGATTTTTACCCCGCTGCTGTCACATTGTGGAAACACAGATTTCACTGTGCTAAGCCATAAGGTAAGATTTCATAAGTTAATTTTACCTGCCCTCGTAAGTAACTCACAGGGTTGTTCCACAGCACATGTTATATTATTGCATTTTGAGAAAAGAATATATATTCTTGTATAACAAAATGGACACAAACAGTTATAAGTTTTAAATCGCAATAATTCAACGTATTTTAAATGATTGGTATTGAATATACTCATACTCCTCAATGTCTAGCATATACACCATAACGACCACCAAAAAACTGTTTTCAAAAATAAACATCTTATTATTTTAACTTTTAGTTTCTTGTGTACAATTTTGAGTTTCGTATGGCGTTCATTATCACTGAACTAGTATATATTTGTTTAGGGGCCAGCTGAAGGACGTCTCCGGGTGCGGGAATTTCTCGTTGCATTGAAGACCTGTTGGTGTCATTCTGCTGTTGCCTGCTCTATAATCGGGTTGTTGTCTCTTTGGCACATTCTCCTTTCCATTCTCAATTTTATCTTATTTATAAAAATATTTCTAAATTAAAAAAAAATACAAAACCAAGAAAAAAAGTAGTAACAACAATCAATGACAAATGTGTTAAGTTTGTTTGGTTTTCATTAATCTGACCACTGACCCGGATCGTTCCAACTATTGTACAGTTGTAGTTAAAGAATATTTTTAGTCACGAGAAAATGCACATATTTTCATTAATCATGTGGATATTATCACGTTACTTGTATTGCTATAACTAATTTGTTCAGAACACTCATTTAATCTTAGATTAACATTTATCTGACTAATGATTGTAGATTCAATACATCATTGTGTAGAAAATTTGGATAGATTTGATACTAAATGGAACAGAACAGCAGAAAACACACTGGTTACTGTATCCTGTACTGGGCAATACACGGGTACTGTTTCAAGAAATTGTAGCAGTGGTGGAATGTGGAACGAACCGGATTACACCCAGTGTATAAGTAAATCTATTAAGAATATCAAGACACAGGTAATTCATGTACTTCAAATGACAACTAATTGTTTGTTTTCTCACTTGCTGTTTTTCCGATTTTGCCCCAAGCGGTATTTTTTTGCATGACATTTGGAGGCATACATGCAGTCATCTTTTTTGTTATTGCCATTTTTTTTATAAATGTATAAAATGAGATTTTAGAAAATCTGTATACAGATATATGTATAAGATATCAGAATGCGAGTTCTTAACATTGTGATACTCACTTAGTTGAATTATTAGCATTAATACAAATCTCAATGTATAATTTCTGAACTTATATATTTTCCGTAAAGCTCTAAATGCCAACATTGTAGACAAGCATATTTAATATGACTTGATAAGGTCAGCGAAAAACATAAAGGTTTTTAGATAAAAATGAAGACAATAACGTTAACGGAATCAATGTGGCAGCCCAATTTGCGAATTTTGACAAATATTAGTGCATTTTGACAATCAATACCTATGTGATTCTGTGAATACTATAAAAACTTCTACAAACGTTCGAATAAAACCAAAAATGCACTAAAATCGGCATCCATGATATAAACATAAAAATGGCAGCATGCTTCACATTTGAAACCCGTCGTGTAGCTCATGAAAGGAATAACCCGGTGATATGTTTTACTTTGATAGGTCACAGTTGGGAGAAAGGGAAATTGTGAAACAGATATTCCATATCGGTCAACCAACTCGTGATGGCGTCCGTACTATTAACAAGGGATGAACCTTTCTGTTTTTAATATATGATGCTAGTTTAGTTGTATATATATTGTTAAATAAAGTTATATAAGTTTAATAATCTCCTTTAAATCCCTATATTTAATTAAGTTTGATCTTGTTGATGTGCAAACGTATGTTAGTGCTATTTAGTGCACTATTCGCAATGTGCAAATTTTCAAATTTGACGAATTAAGTTACGACAAGTTAACTACATCATATGATTGTAGAAATGTTATCATTGTATTTAAGTTGGACAAACTTTTAGCTGAAGATAGTGAATTTCCACTTGTGAGTACTATCCTTGGTAATCTTGAAAATGCAACTCGTGCGAATAATGAATTACGAACTGGAGATCTAGTAACGGCGTCAGCTTTACTCGAGGACATTGCAAAATATGTAACAAATCATACAGATAAAATTTCTGTTGATCAGCTAGAGGTAAGTAGATCAATACGTCATTCGTATACCATATGAAATAATAAAAAAAGAAATGAATTAACATATTTATAACCAGAATAATATTTAAATCGATAACCCTATTCATTCAGTATGTTCTGTAAAGTAATTGAACATGTATCCCGATATCAACCGTGGTTGTCTTGTCTTTGGTATTTTCCCTTGTTTGCAGTGACACTTTCAAACTCTTGTATTTGGGCGTCACAGGTAAGTCCTATGTGGACAAAACGCACTTCTGTCGTATTAAATTTGAAACCTGGTGCCTTTGATTAGCTTTTATTCGTGTGTTTCCTTGTCAAATATGTTCACAAAACCAGGTTCAATCCACCATTTTTATTCTTTAAAAATGTCGTGTACCAAGTCAGGAAAATGGCCATTGTTATATCATAGTTCGTTTCTGTTTGTGTAATATTTTAACGTTGTGTTTCCGTTGTGTCGTTTGTTTTCTCCTATATTTGAGTGTGAATTCACATTACTATAAGACGTGTCACGGTACTTTTCTATCCCAAATTCATGTATTTGGTTTTGATGTTATATTGGTTATTCTCATCGGATTTTGTCCAATGCTTAGTCCGTTGCTGTGCGTGTTACATTTTGATGCTGTATCGTTGTTCTCCTCTAATATTTAATGCGTTTCCCTCAGTTTTAGTTTGTTACCCCAATTTTGTTTTTTGTCCATAGATTTATGAGCTTTGAACAGCGGTATACTACTGTCTTTATTTCTCCTATTTATTTGTATTGTAGTCCTGTAATGTTGTGTTGTCATTTTAACGTTATATTTAACATGGCCATAAAAAAGGGAGGTTTGGCATGCCACAAAACCAGGTTCAACCCACCATTTTTGTCCTTAAAACATGTCCTATACCAAGTCAGGAATATGGTCATTGTCATATTATAGTTCATTTCTCTGTGTGTTACATTTTAACGTTGTGTTTCTTTTGTGTCGTTTGTTTCCTCATATATTTGAGTGTGAATTCACATTATCATAAGACGTGTCACGGTACTTTTCTATCCCAAATTCATGTATTTAGTTTTTATGTTATATTTGATATTGTCATCGGACTTTGTCTAATGCTTAGCTTGTTTCTGTGTGTGCTACATTTTAATGTTGTGTCGTCATTCTCCTCTTATATTTAATTAATGCGTTTCCCTCGGTTTTGGTTTGTGACCCGAAATTGTTTTTTTTTTCTATCAATTTATGAGTTTTGAACATCGGTATACTACTGTTACCTTTATTTATAGCCATTTGTATTAATATATACTATGAAGAGACGATTTTGTAATTATGCAATTTACAATACATCTTATATAATTACCCAGTATTACGTACTCCATATAGACGTTTCCCAAATGAATGGAAGGATACTCGAGGAGAAAAAAATACATTTGTTATGTCATATCATTGAAGAGTATGTTCATGATTATAGACTTGAAAAAAAAATCGCTCTTTTAAAAGGTCACACACTGATATCCCTTTGGTATCTTTCGCCTCTATTTTACATAAAACGCTTTTGCAAACAAATGTGATAAAAGTAATAGTAAATGAATTAAAGTCTGAAACGGCTATTGTGATCTGAACAGCTATAAAAGAAACAATTCATTATAACCTAATTTCAGTTATTAAGTAATCTTTCAAACTTATCTGCTGTGGTAAATTCAGTGCTGTTCCGACGATTTGCTTGCAGTTAATTAAGATCTGTTTATTCTTTGATAAGACTGTTCAGTAGTTGTTATTTACCTGACCAAACAATTCAAATTTGTTCACATATTTTTAATTTATCGTTTTATTTATAGAATTTTGGTTCGATCTGCAATGATTTACTAGAGGAAAAATATCATCAGTCATGGGAAGAACAAAAAGATAAGGTAACCACTTTCTCTGAGAAAGTAACACTTTCATATTTTAGAAAAAGTTTGTTTCTTACACATTAATCAATGGTGTGCATTTAAACAGTATGTCGTATTATTTTAAACACTTAATGAACTATATATCGACTACTTATCCTATCTTTCACTTTAAGCCAAAAATTCTGAATGCAGAATTACTGAAAATGTAGTGAATACCTCATTAGGAATGTTTGAGCAATTGTCATCAATTGACTTTCGTCGCCGTCATTTATTATCTGTCCGCGTTGTAATTATCTTTAAAATAGCATCGTCTCTGAATCCACTACTCCAAGCTAGATCAACAATGACAACAAATTATTTGCTTTAACCTTGATTGGAATTCCCGTCGCGCAAAGGAAAACGGTCGTCATAGCTAGAAATACGTCAAAGAGGAGGAAAACAAAAGATAAAATTTACAATCAAGTCCAACAAAAACAGAATCCATGGCCACAATAAAAACGAAAGTACAATTAAGAATAACAGACCATATAAAACTAAAGACTGAGCTATACGAACGAATTTAAAAAAAGGCCAGAATGAACTTATGTCCCTTGAAAAGGTAAGCAATACCTCCTGTACATGTGGCACCAAGCTTGTTGTTTGGACAGACAGATCTGGAAATAAGTCGTTTGTTCTGTAATACCACAAGCAAGACACAGCCGACAATATTAGGCATCCGACCAGTAGAACATTTCTAAGGTCATCTAGAACATTAATTTTCCATTATTGTCAACACATTCATGATGACGATAAAAAAAACGTTAAAGGATGACTTTAACTCTACCAAGTAAATCCGTTCATGCATTAGCTTCCTTACAAGAAATAAACTTCTATCAAGTTAATTAGGATAGGAAAATCAATCCAATGAATATCGTATCACTTTGGAAATATGATTAATTGCAGGCGCTTGAATAGATATAAAAAGATGTGGTATGAGTGCCAATGAGAGAATTCTCCATCCACCTTACATATTGTAAAAGTAAACCACTATAGGTGAAAGTACGGCCTTCAACACGGAGCCTTGGTTCACTCAGAACAGCAAGCTTTAAAGGGCATAAATAATGACTAGTGTAAATCCATCCAAACAGAAAAACCAACAATCTAATCTATGTAAAAAACGAGAAACGAGAAACACTTATGAACCACATCAACAAACGACAACCACTGAGCATCAGTGTCAAAAATATGTGGAATGTTTACTATGCAGAAAGCGAAAATTCGCAAACAGAAAATCGAAATCATCCCTTTTGTTGTTTCATATGTTCTTAATCGATTTTTTTGTTTATCAAATTATAGTTATAAGTCAAGATATGAGACAAATTTGTTTTGGAATAATTATATGGTATTCTTCATATTTAGTTATCTTGTATAGAGGTCATCATAGAAACCAAACTTTGAATTATTCAGTTAAATGACATCAGCCATGTAGCGAAAGGTGAAATATGTTTTTGAGAAGCTTCTGGATAAAATCTAAAAGAGAGGCGAAATATACCAAAGGGTCATTCATAAGAATGTGGGAACAAGTCAATAAGCAGAGTGACACAGTTAGTTCCCATATGGTATCTATAACGCGTTGAAAAGCATGTCCTTCTAATGTAATTAATGCATCATGAATAAAACAAATTCATTAGTTTGATTACGTCAGTTTTTGAGGTTTTGTTGCTTGAATAAGAGAAGTCTTTTCACAAAGATTTGTTTGTACCTGCTCACACTAGATACTTGTATCAGTATTAGATATTCTGTCGTATGAAACAAAAATGAACCAATTCTGTCAATATGTCTTTATTTTTAGAATTAAAAATACCAGTAAAAAGAAAAGATAAGCGTTTTTATATTATTGCATGATGAAAGGGGCTTTGATTGGATGAGGTCTAACAAATATTGTTGAAATTGTAGTAAACATTTGATTTTGTTAATACATTTTGTAATTTGAAAAATATCCTCGTTGAACATTTGACAGAATCAGCAATATCCAGTTGCTGTGTTCTAAATAAAGACAGAACATTGTTATATTTCAGGGAACAAGTGGTATAACAACAGTAGTAAAAGCAGTAACAGATTACAATAGTGTGTTTCATAACGTGCTGGATGGTGAATTTTCTATGCTTGTTAACAAGGAAAATATTGGTATGTTTTTTATCAAGCTTGTTTTGCTTCATATGCTAACGTTACCATTGTCACTTCTTTAAAACCTAATGCGACTAAGTGGGATGCATTTTTTATGATCTTCGTATCTAGGTAAGGAGAAAAAAACTTAAAAATTATTGATTATTATAAGCCCTAGAAACCGCTCCATGGGTTAGGGAAGATGTAAGGGCACTAAAACATGTTAAGTCCACTACGTTCTTTGTGTGTCTGAATCAAGCAAGTAGCCTGATATTCAGAATTTGTGCCTGCTGTCTTTAGTAATTGTTTTTCGTTTATAAATTTTCACATTATCGTCCGTTATTTTTTTCTTTTAGATAGTTTACATTTTGTCATCATGGGGCCCTTTATAGCACTCTATATGGCTTTGAACTTTTGGTTTTGCTTATTGTTCAAGACCCTTCGCTTATTGTTTCATTACACACTTACAGCAGTTTATCAATAATACTTGTAATTAGAACAAATTTAAGTTGAATAAAATAGAGAGCGTTTACATACCCGGGGTTGATTTCCAATAATTAGCAGTCAATTTCAGCATTTTAACTTTTGTATTATATCGAAAAACATCAGTAGCATTCAGTCCACAAACATAAAGTAACGGTCTCAGAGTGATTATATCAGAATGATTTTAAGTCCAGCTAAATCGAAATTTAAAGAGCAGAACATATAACATGGAACAACTTACCGCAAATATTAACAAAAAATGTAATTTCCGAGAAAGTAAAACTGCATAAACATTTTAATTTATCTAAAGAAATCGCTTATGTCAATTCCATTAGTGTTTCTCTGCACTGTTTATACTGAATGTTTAATGGTTCTGTCAATTATTTAAGTAATTGAAGTAGGAAAGACTAGCTCTGCCGAGATAATTGTTCCTGATCGGTTGCAAACAAACGACTCGTGGATAGTCGATTCAGGGACTGAAATGAAACTTAAAAAGAACAGCTGCAGCGGTAAGTCAACATTTAATATATATTGTATGATAAAGTAAACCAGTATCCTTAAAAATAAACCATTAGGAAGGACAATGACATTTGCATAACTGTTATCAATTATGTTTGACTTCATGGTATTCTCTTTCCTATTCATAAAGTTTTAGTAAATGAAATAAACAGGATTGAAACTATACAAATGTTCCATTGAACATAATTATTTAGTGTATTTTAAGAGATGAACCAAGTCAAAATTACTGAACATGTAGGGTTCCTAGAGGAGATATTCTAAACACATTTTTGTTTTGTGTTTCAGTGGTTTTTTGCAATGATATTGTTTGGTAGTCTACCAATTTGGATGTTTGTATCTTCAGCTGTTTTTCTATGTTCCCTTGTTATAACATCATATAATTATATTGATCATCATTTTAAAATTATATGACAAAACATGAACATGAATATATATTTCTATGTGTTTTATTCAGTCTTAATGTCTGACTATAAATGACCTTAATATTTAAATATTATTTTTTAGATTTGACTGGATATAGTTGCACATTCTATCGGAATATCTCAAGCTTATTTCCGAAACAATTACTTTTAAATCGGTAAGAAACGAAGACTGTTCATAGATTCGCCGTAACTATATTATTTTTCATCAATAGCTTATGGACTGAATCCAGTGCACATTACCTATCATTTTCTTCATTTGTCTTTCAAATGAACAAGTATTAAAACAATTACACTCAAACCATTCACTGTATACATCGTTGTATGACGTACCGTTGTGAGACATAATTGTTTTTGAAGACCTCGTTCTATCTGTTTGTCGAAGAGACGTTATTTGAAAGAAATATTTTCCCATTTTGGTTATTGATATTATTAAGCCTATTGTCTGAATATTCTTCATTTTTTTCATATTTCAATGTCTTACCTAGGAAAAGAGTCATTGCCTTATGCAAAAACTAGATAATTTTTGTTTATATTTTCTGCAGGGAAGTGCAGCCATTTGATGGAATATACGATGTAAATTCAATCATAGCTGATGTTTCTATTGAGGCAGAGTCGTGTTCGGATTATTCCTTAGATTTAAGATTTGGTCATGTCTTAGTAAGTTGGATATACTATTAATACATTAATAAAATACGTTTATTTTTTGAACGTCTGTACACTTCTGAAAATATTTGGATTCGTAACAATATTTTCAAGCGGTTACACAAATTATAATATATGTAAGAGCAGACAAGTGTAAATATTAGAGGCAATATAATAATATGCATTATACCTTTAACCTTATTAAGATGTTTAAGCTTTGAATGGATTAACAAATGGCTAACATAAAGAGTCTTTCGACCATAATATTCCAGTAGTGTTAAGTTCAGGACTATGTTTATTTTTGAATATATTTTCAAGGGAAACCACTCTAGACCTGTTTGTGGATTTTGGGAGTTCAATGCTTCGTAAGTATATCTTGCAATGAAATGCGTCTTAAAGTATGACTTGCGTTACTATGCATGACTTCAAAACCATTATTCTTCATTCTGTATATGCACAAAAGTATTGACAAACGAACAAAAAAATAACAAAACATTATACATCCATGTAGCGATTTAAATTTTGATGTAAAGTTTACACTTTTGTACTCTTGTAAAGACAATCTAGATGGATATTGTTTTAGTTAATTTGCACTGTAAGATTGTTGTCTCGTATATTTATACATGTTATATGCTGGTCTTCATCTTTTTGAAATGTTGTATGCATTTCATTGAGAAGCTGGTGAAATTCTAATATTATTAAAAATTATTCACATGTTTGTGGTGTTGTAGAGTACAAATAATAGTTTCCTAAAACGGTTTCTATGTTTATGAAATTTGCAACAATAATATATGGGTTGCATTGATTTCAACAATATCTTATAATAATATCAACTGTATTAAAGGAATACCGTAAATGGAGCTTGGTCGTCTTTTGGATCACTAGTAGTTGAGTCCACAGATTCTTACACAATCTGTGAATATAACCACACCACGAATTTTGCCATACTGATGAGCCCAGAAAGGACAGTATGTAAATTTATTTATGCTAAGTAGCATTTCCAAGTTTTACTATAACGTAAAACCATAGCCGTATTTGAAACAGCCTTTTTCAACTTTTGATCTTCAGTGCTGTACAACTTTGTACTTTTTTTCGCTTTCGATCTTTTATATCTGGGCGTCACTGGTGAGTCTTGTATGGACGAGGCGCGTTTTTGACGTATTGAATTTTAAACCTGATGCTTTTTGTTATTCATTAATCATGTGTTTCTTTGTCTAATACGTTCTCCTATTTATTTGTATTGTAGTCCTGTAATATTATGTTGTCATTTCAATGTTATATTTAACATTGCCATTAAAGTGCGAGGTTTGGCATGCCACAAAACCAGGTTCAACCCACCATTTTGTCCTGTACCAAGTCAGGAATATGGCCATTGTTATATTATTGTTCGTTTCTGTGTGTGTTACATTTTAACGTTGCGTCGTTTGTTTTCTCTTATTTTTGAGTGTAATTTGACATTGCGATAAGACGTGTCACGGTACTTGTCTATCCCAAATTTATGTATTTGGTTTTGATGTTATATTTGTTATTCTCGTGGGATTTTGTCTGATGCTTGGTCCGTTTCTGTGTGTGTTACATTTTAGTGTAGTGTCGTTGTTCTCCTCTTATATTTCATGCGTTTCCCTCGGTTTTAGTTTGTTACCCCGATTTTGTTTTTTGTCCCTGGATTTATGAGTTTTGAATAGCGGTATACTACTGTTGCCTTTATTTAAACATGTTGAAATTAAAACGTATTCATTGGTACACCTTTTAAATTTTAACTTGTACGATATATGTATTAGAGAAGCATATCTATGTTCTTATTTCACATAACCTAACGTAGAATAGTAATATGCAAAACGTTGTCAATTTCTGAAAACCTACCAATCAAACCTAGCACAATATTCTAAATCACTCTAGACAGTCATAAATTAATAAAATTGAGAGTGGAAACTGAGAATGAGTTAAAGAGACAACAACTCGACCAAAGAGCAATAAACAGCCCAAAGTCCACCAATGGGTCTTCAACGCAGCGACAAAATTAAGCACCCGGAGGTGGACTGCAGCTGTCCCCTAAACAAAAATGTGTATTAGTTCAGAAAAAATAGTCGTTACACTTATCTCCGATACATATAAATGAACCAAATTAGAAAACAATACAAGACTAACAAAGGTTCCTGACTTGCTAAACATACGGCGGGGTTTAAGATGTTTTGTAAGATCTCAACCCTCCTCCTATACCTCTAGCTAATGTAGAATAAACAAACACACAGCAATACACACAGTAAAACTCAGTTTAAGATAAGTCTGAGTCCGATGCTAGAATAGTTAAAACAGAAGTAACTAAGCAAAATTAATCAAAAGGGCAATGATCAACATAGATTAACAAAAGACTACTACAAATGTAGCAGTTACTCACATGTCAGCTTCAGATCTCAATTAAACTGATTGAAAAATTATGTCTTCGTCATGCGTAAATCAAGCACAATACCTCCCGTTAGGGGTTAAGTATTATGCCATCATCAAATATTCGAGAAGAACATAACCCGTATCATGTCAACAGCAGGTTTTACAATAAATTTGTTTATTTCTGATGCAAAGACCCTATGAGTGAATCAATATTAATTTTAAAAATACCATCGTTGATGACCTAGCAACAGTATTGTAACTTTATCCCTTCTGAGTACGTCTGTTTGGTAAGCTTTAGAGGTGCATGACGACATGTTCGTGCTTTGTATAGAATATTACCATAAAAATTGGATGTGAAATACCTAAACGTATAAGGTATCTACAAGTTGATTTATATTTACGAATGATGTCCTTGTACCAATGATGAAATTTAATAAATGATTTGACAGGTTTGTGATATCGAAAACCCTGACGTAATAATTTTAAGTATCACAGCTATTTCTTTCGTTAAAATAAAATACGTTGTTACATACACGAGCAAATCGAACAAGTTGAGATATATGAACACCATAAGATGGTGACAAGGAATTGTCACAATCTAAAAATGGATCATTGACAATAGGAAATGAAAAATCATCTCTTTAATCGTTTAATTTGGTATTAAGCTTTCCGTTAAAGATATAGATATCAAGATCCCGGAAAGGGCAATGTTCATTGTTAGTATTTGCTTTATTTAAAGTCAGTTCAGCAAGATAAATCGCTTTAATGCACATACTGAAGTCGTCATTATTGAGAGCCAATATAGCATTCAAATATCTAAAAGTGTTATTACATTTTTGTGGCAGATGTTTGTTTCAATTGGTCTTTGCTGATATTAGTCATTTAATGTAACTCATAACAATACAAACACAGGTCCGCAATACTTGGTGCACACTGAGTCCCCATAGGAATTCCAATTACTTGGCGATCAAATGTTATCGAGTAAAAATTCAAGTGCATTTATCGTATCAAAGCAGGTTAAATTGGCATAGTTATTTTGTTTGTTGTTACATAACATATTTCTGATGTTAACCGCCATGGAAATTGATTCGTTCTATTTCATTTTATTAGCATAATATACATATCATTAAATTTCCAGGAAAAAATATTACTAAATGCTTGATCTGATTCACTATACTCAATACGTCCACGACATACTTTTTGTTTGTTACAATGCAACTAATATACACTCGCCTGACATAATATCTAAAAATAAAAATCATAGTCACTACAGAAAAATCCTCTTCTTTATCAATGCTATACATCCCATCCGAAATTCACAACGAGGTTTTCACAATGTAATCGTATGTACATCTTCTCAACAATTGTAAGGTTGACGATTTCATCAAAAAGGTAGATAATAAGAAAATGAAAACAAAGCATTCTCTGTGCGTTTCGATGTGTACCGTACTTTTTTCATGAGATAACTACTAACATCGATAAATTACATTATACATTATATTGGATCCAGGATTATACTCATATTAACTTCTCATTACCACTTGTTTAAGCCATCGCCTGACAACTTTCCATTGAGCCTTATTTCAGCAATAGGATGTGCAATATCAATTCTGTTTCTATTCATTACAATTGTCGTTCATTTAGTACTTTGGAGGTAAGTTTTGAATATATATATTACTGTTTAAGCACTTTAAAAGTAGCAACTTGAAAGAAAGATTAATTGTTAGTTATTAAATTCGAGATTATTTTATGATTGAGTTACGCCAGTTTACTCGAGGACAATCTGCGTGAATGGGAACATATGTTACAGCTGTCATTTGACCCTAATCATCGATCACCGAAACGTATTTTTTTTCATAATACAAATATACCAAAGTCTTAACACTCTCCATCATAGGAGTAAACGCTACTTAATATGCAAAAGTAAAATGTAGAGGAACGTTTAATTTATTTTTTAAAACTTTAATACTCGACCAGTTATTGAAGTAAAAAAGACAGAACATGATGCCGTGACATTACCTCAAAAGCACATTTATAGATTATCAAAAATTATATAAGCATTAGAATAAGTTAAATAAAGCTTAAACATATCGGAGCGGTAAAGGAGTTTTAGCATTCTTTTTGACGAAATGTTTTTACTTGGGGAAATATTTAGCTGAAAATGAAAAGTGTTAGTAAATGTGTCTCATTATAAAATAAAAAAAAATAAATTAAAAAGACATATTGATTAGTCTGTAGCTTAGTTTGATTTGAAGAATTGTATATTTAAAAAAAAAAAATCAAAGAAATTAAAAGGCAACTTGTTCTTTTAATATGTGATGTAACAACGGCAAATAAAGATGGGTATGTCATTTAGCAAACTTGATATTACAGATAGCACTGGCGTCTGCTAATGCATTAAGTTATGTGATGTTTCGTGCATTTTATGCTGGACAGAATATTATGAATTATGATTATTTTGTTTCTTAATTATTTTTGTAGGTATGTAAGAACTGATAGATCAAAAACACTGATGAACTTATGTGTAGCTTTTATTTTGTCTTATGTCCTTTTCCTAGCTGGCATAACACGAACAGAGAATAAGGTAAGAACATAAACAGTAAAAATATCCATATAACATATAACTTCGTTACCAATTTCTAATTTTTGTTCCCCAAATTTGAAAAAAAGTATACCATAGTTACATGTATATTTAATTCTGCTTCATGAATTTAACGTCTGGAAATTGTCAATGATGGTTGGTTGATCACTAAATCTTAAGACTAAAACAGCTTTCAAATTGTAACTTTCTATTTCTATGAAGCAAGAATCCAGCAGTGTTTACATATGTAGTATACATTCTCCATATTTTACATTACAATGTTCTCAATTGAGCATTATTATTTTTCAAGAGAGTAATTGAAAGGGTTCATTATAGTAAAGTTGCAAATATCCTTTCGAAAGTTATACGGAAGTCGAGGCGATTTAGTTGATTGATTTGAAATATCTGTGTTATAGATTACCATGGATATGCTACCATTGCCGTAGAAACAATATCGCCCTTGTTTTTCTTGATGTTGACCTTATCGAATCGAACTTCAATCGCTATGAGAAACTCGAAGGGATCATTTGTTTTCCTTTATAGTTGACGTGTTTACCTCGGTTTTAGTTGGTAACCCGGATTTGTTTTCTCTCAATCGATTTATGACTTTTGAACAGCGGTATACTACTGTTGTATAAATAAGTGTCAGCTTATGCTTTCATTGAAGAGCACCTGAATTACCCCGGCTTTTTTTTCGGGTTCATCTTGCTTAGTAGTTTGATGTCTGTGTTATGTTTTGTTGTTTGTCGTTCACGTCTTTTTACAAGTTTTTCCTTTACTTCTGATTTTTATGGTTCTTTGTTATTTTTTAAAAAGAATGATTTCAAAATTTCAAAAAGGAAAAAGACCCAAAAAAAAAACAAACAGTATACAAAACACAAAATAAAAAACTAAAGGCTGTGCAACACGAACACAACCGATGACCGGGGGTGGTATCAGGTGCTACGGAAGGGTAACTGTTCCGCATGTTTCCCCCGTCGTGTTTTTTCTGACTCGAAAGTAATTTTTTACACCACTAGTAAATCAATTTTGATCTGAAAACTTATACATGGATGTCAATTCAATACTGTTCAGATAATAAGCTTACAGTCACTTAAATTCTGTTCGGTTTGTGTTCAGATTGTAAATTATTGTTATTCAACTGTATACAACAACAGTATACTGAATTGTCTGAAAAGCTACTGAACATGGCTGAATTGACAGCCAGCAAATTGTTTGAACAGTACTTTATTAAATGCAGTGGAAAAGTGTGAAAATTTACTGAAATGCTGAACATGACTGAATAAGTAATTGTTCAGACTTTTCAGATCATCTTAAGATCAAAATGACCGTTTAAAACTTAAAATAATTTACTAATGACAACAACTAATCAGTAGCTTATTAATAAAGTGTACCATTGACAAAAAAAAAAAAATACCTGCAGGTGCTTGTATTTAAACTCGCAAATACATTTTTCGTCAACAGGTAGGCATAACAAAATTTATCATTTTATTAGACAGAAATCAGGTATGGAGGATATTTTGAAGATTCCATGAAAAGAAATTATGTTTTCTAACGTGACATACCATTTGAATAAAAAGACATTTTACGGTTTAAAGTACTTGCGTTAAAGTCAGATTAATTCATATGTAGTTTGTAATGTTTTGTTTATCTATCTTCTTATTAGGCAGTCTGTACAGCGATCGCAGTTGCTTTACATTATATGTTCTTAACAGACTTTGCTATGATGCTAGCAGAGGGTATTCTGATAGTGAGAATGGTTATTATTGTTTACCCAACAAAATCTATTGTTCATTGGTTGCTGCCTACATGTTGGGGTGAGTATACTTTTACCTTTACGATAATTTCATATTGACGATGGTAACTCGCCAAATATAGTACAGCCCGTCAGGTGATTTTTTATTTCTTATTATTTTGATGACTTATCTATTATATCATGATGTACAATGATATATATTTCGTGTATTTGTAAACGATATATATGAAAAACGTCACAATTTCAATGAACTGCAACGACTTCTGTTTTTTAATCGGAAGAAGAATTACTTTTTAACGAAAGACAATAGCTTTACCAAAAAAAAAAAGACATTTAACAAACAGCAGCCCAAAATCAAAAGAGCATAATGATAATATATCTTGTCTAGGGCTGCTAGCATGTCTATGTTCAGCTGGCGTACACACCTAATTCTATTACTAAGAAGGGACTACAGTTGATAAAGTCATAATTGCAAAATGATTTTGAATATGACATACAAAAGCAACACTTCTTTAAACTTGAAAAGCTTGTTACCGGTAACGCTTTAAAATTGATTAAGAAGTTGACGAACCAGATGATTTCTTGATACATTTATTATTGTGAATGGTGGTGGATGTTCGCTCAAAGCAATTTCAAAGGATGACCATAATCACGCCTACTTGCTCATATGTTCATCTTTGTTTACAGTTGTTCCGTGTATTATTGTCGGAATTTCTGCCGGTGTGACTAAACTTAATGGCTATGGTAACGAGCAGTTGTACGTATTCATTATATATATATTTTGATCATAAGCAACACGACGGGTGCCACATGGAAAGCAGGATCTGCTTACCCTTCCGGAGCATCTGAGATCACCCCCAGTTTTTGGTGGGGTTCGTGTTGCTCCGTCGTTAGTTTTCTATGGTGTGTTTTGTGCACTATTGTTTGTCTATTTGCAAGCAATGGAAATGCATCATTAAACATGTTTTTTAAGATTTATAAGTAATTGGAAGAACTCAGTTGTACGGTTTAGTATTGCTATAATTTCATTTTACAAAGTTTCATGGTAAATTATTAATTAATAACAGAGATACGTGCAGTTCATGCAATGATTGTTACTTTATGGAAGTCCAAGGATCAATTCTAAAAAAGTGATGACTGAGATCTGAAAGAAATTCTTTACCCAAACACTTATTCACATGTGTTATCCGAAATCAAGATACCGCTATGATCAGTGATATCATGGATGGTAGTCTTGTTGCATATATGTAATTGATCTTTTTTAATTGTTTCTAACATTAAGGATGTATTCTTCTGATGTTTCTGTATCGTTTGAGAATTATACCCAAAACATTTGATGCAAGTGGGAATCACCAATGAATTTTAAAAATATTATAATCAAACTAAACTATGTGAAAAAAATTGTGTACGTACAATTAGTACTTTCTGAGAAATGAAATTTTCATTTTTTATAAGAAATGCGGTCAGTGTCATCAGCCAAATGTTGAGAAAATGGGTGAAGTGTACAGAAAAATGATTTAACGAAAAATATGTATATCTCCTATCCCTTTTTTTAAATTCTTAGATGTGTATTTTTTTCAATGAGGTATAACAAAGAAGTTGATATAATATGCTTTTTGTTCTAAAACAAAAGGGAAAAAATGCCAAATTTACCAAATTTCAACATGATCAATTTGGCACGAAAAAGCATAATTTTATAAAACGTTTATTCAAATTATTCAAATTGGTACACTTCATCGTTAGAGAGAGTATGAATAAAGTTTAATAGTGAAACTGATTTTTTTCATGATATTAGCCCAAAAATGGGTAAAAATTTATGAAAAATTGGAAAATCATAAAAAATAGGGGTGCTTTGGAATGGCCGTAGCAACAAAAAAAAAAAAAAAAAAAAAAAAGAAAAGTACCACAATTACTTTTTTACAGTCAAATAAACCCAAAAATCCAGTTAAAGAAACAAAGTTGAGTTCTAGAAATGTTTGGCTCCTCAGACATGTCAGATGTGTACATTCTTAATAGACTATGGTCGAATGAGACATTAACATATCATGATATCTTAGACACCTTTATATATTTGAAGACTGTTTTCTGTCCTCCTAATGTCTTTTTAATATTTTGTTTGTTTTTTATTTATATTTTCATCTGATTTCATATAACAAGATTTAAAGTAAATGAATACTTAATGGTAATAAGATAACAAATATTCAAAACAAAAACAAGAGACATCTTCAAGTGAATTTTGGTTTTCAAAAACAGATATATGAACATGAAATGTGTGAATCTCTTACTCGCACCGAATCAGGAATCAAGAATAATATGGATAAATTAACTACAGGTTGCATTTCTGTAAATATAGACAATGCAATTTTCAATAACGAAGTCCTTTCACGGCTAAAACTGTGCCATTTTTACTGTGAAGTTTAGTAACAAATTATATCCAATAATGGTTTAAATGCATTACTTTATTTTCAAAAGTCAAAACATAGGGCTGTGCGGCATATTTTAAACATTTATATGCCTCGAACATCTAAGAGTTTAAACTTATACTAAAATGTTGTACTACCCCTCCCCTCACTGTGGGTCTTCCACAGAAATTTAGCCGCTACCCTTGTGTATTGATACTTGTAACATTCTCAAGTTGTGTCTCTACGAGATGAAGCATAACGATCTTATATTAGATTTTAAATTGAAAAATAAAAAAAAATTGGAAAATGAATAAAACAAGCAAATATCACTGAACAAATAAAGTCAATGGAAAGACACAAAAATAGTAGTTCAACAACAACAAAAACAATATGAATGGCAAGCACAAACATACTGAAAAGGCTAATCATCACCAACAGTCGTTATCATGTTTATCCATCCAAAGTAGAAGGTCTTTCAGCTGAGCACTTTTTGCTTTTGATAAAGTGCAACACGAAATAAAGAACGAATTCACATTCGTATATTTTGTTTTTTAAGAATTCATTGTGTTTGCGGTTAAAAATTCAAATCTTCTAGAAGTCTGCATTTTTTATTGCAATCTTTTTTGGCACGAAACAGTTTCTTGGAAAATTAGTTCTTTGCAAATTTTATCATACCACAATCTTTATTTTTTGTTCTTAAAAAAACAAAAAACTTTAAAATGGTAGCGCCTTCTTGATATGAAAAACTAGTATTTTGAGAGTATCACCAGTCCATTAGTCAGCACTTCTGCAAGATTACCATTGATATGGTCACAGTTATAGATTAACCGTTTTCGAAACTTTAAATGTTTTGAAAAACTAAGGATTTTCTACCCCAGGAATATAATAATAATCTTTTATTCGTAAGCAATACAGCTTATAGAATATAAATATTACAAATATTCAATTACATCAGTGAAATATATTTACATTCAAACAATTAGTCAGATAATCATATAAGTAAGTATACCCATATACATGTAACAGTACAGCAAAGTATGATAAAACATAACACATATTAAGCATTTATAATGATGAAACTAATTACATGCCTTCTCGGCCAGAAATAAAAACTTTCCTAAATTGTTAAGTTCCTTTACATTATGAACAGAGAGCAGTTGTATTTTATGAGTTTAAAATTCGAAGGTTTTCTCCAATAATATGGTTTGATAAATTTCTTTTGAAGTTCATTATACTTTTCACATACTAAAATAAAATGATATTCATCTTCAATTACTTGTTTATCACACATATTACAAAGTCTCAGATGTCCCTCAATATTATAAAATCGACCAGTTTCTATATTGAAACAGTGAGCAGATATGCGATATTTACAAATAAATGGTTTATAAATATAATTTACATCATGATCTAAATAAAATTGTAACATGTTGGGGTCAAATACATATCTATACAACATACATTTAATATAGATATCGTAGCTCTATCTTACAAAACCTTTGACAGTAATGGTCATCAATGCTCTTCAACTTCGTACTTAATTTGTTTTTTTTAAACTGTTCTGAATTGAGCGTCACTGGTGAATATTTTATAGACGAAACTCGTGTCTAGCGTACCCAGTAGTTTTATATCGCCTGTCGTTACTACCGATTTCAATGAGTGTGAAGGCAAAGGTAATGTCTTTGGTTAGCTTGCTTGCTAGCTGAACTGTGAAGTCATTGTTAGGTTAGTTAAACTACCCTTTTTAAGAGTAGACTAGTCCCAAGGATAACCAATCTATCTGTCTGTAGGACTAGGCTACTTCGAAAGGAGGATAGTATACTTTACCTAACAATGACTTCACGGTTCAGCTAGCAGCAAGCTAACCAAAGATAATACCTTTAGCAACACACTCATTGAAATCGGCTGTAATTATTTTTAATAAATAAATTCAATTTAATTATGTTGATTTAAAAACTCGACACAATTATCAAAAAAAAAAATATTCCCAAAGTAGAAATTTTTGTTTTAACCCTTTAATATCGATACCAACATTTTACAATCACATATCTTATATAACGGTTTAGTGCTATTGCCTTTATGTAATTCACTTTCAGATTAATATACAAAACCCTGAATCAGTGTTCTTACTCCACATGCATGATATAATTACAAGTGTACCAAGCTAACAATGACAGTTGAACTAACTATTTTAACATTATATGTGTGTCATGTGTCCATGGTTTAAACATTTACAGAATAACACAATTTTAGTTCAATAAACGGTGGATTTTCAAATAGTTTGGCTTCGAGCGTGACTAAATAGACATTAATTGCGAATATGCGAATTTGTTGCTGTAAATATGTACAGTAAATATTATTTATGCATCAACAGCATAAGTGGATGATTTTTATCATTTCAGTTGTTGGTTGACTCTTGATTCAAACCTCATATGGGCGTTCATAGGACCAGCATTAATTGTAATTTTGGTGCGTATTGGTTTTATACAAACGGGAATGTCATAACAAAACTGTCTCCATCAAATATTATATATTATGCTAAATGTTTTTTTTTTTATTATTGCAAACCTTTAACCACCATTTAGCTGAATATGTATTGACATTAACGCGTACGCATTACTTGTAATGTTGGACAATCCATTATGTTAAGATGCATATGGTAGGGAACCACATAACACAAAAACGACAAGACAATTCAAAACAACAAATACAAAAGTGAAATGAAAGTACAACGTTGTTATTTAAGGAAGCAAATCAAAAAACTTACGAATAAGCCACACGTGTACGAATACCACCAAACAATCCGAAAATAAATACAAGTGCTCTATAGGGAATGATATGTCTCTCTCTCTATTGTTTATTTTAGATCAATTTTGTTATCATTGTCTTAACAGTACACAAAATGATGACCACTAAAGGGTTAGCTAGGAAAACATTAGAGGAGAAATCTAGGTAACATTGTATTGGTTAAATTTTTTACAGCAGTAAATTTACATGTACAACTTGTGCATGTTACTCAAACATAATAAAATCAAGCTTTTTATAAATATATGTCTCCACTTAATCTCATGATGGCAGGTAAACATATTTTACTGACTGGGTTTGCCAGAGATACAATGTATTCAAAACGTTCATAAGCAAGGAACAGTTTGCATGTTATCCACTCCAAGATTTTCAGAACTTTAAATACATGTAGAACTGAGAAAACCGAGAATGTGTCAAAGAGACAACAAACCGACCAAAGAGCAGAAAAATGCCCAAGTCTACTAAGAGTAAACAACGCAGCGAAATCAGCTGGCACATAAGCAATAATATATACTTGTTGAGGGAAATGAACGCTAAACTAAACTCCGAAACATATAAATGAACCAAAATAAAAAAAAAAAAAAAAAACAAACAAACATGCAAACTTAACAAAAGCCAGAGGTTCCTTACTTGGAAACCAATTTCCGCAAATCAGATTCATTTTAAAATGACCTTATCAAGGAATAATGTTTATGTCATAAGGAACTATAAAGCAACTTGTATTCAAGAAAAAGAGAAATTAATAAAACAAAATAAACCATGTTAAGTATGATGCGCATAATCATTAGCAACCAGTTTTTAAAAAGGAAATGAAACTTGTATTTTTTTTTTATCTAGGATTGGTATAGAAAGTATCTGTGTCATTTTACCGTTATTTGGAATAACATGGGTACTTGGTGCATTTTCTATAAACGAAGATTTGGTTATGTTTCAATACTTATTTGCAATTTTCAACTCTTTACAGGTATTATGCTTCAAGTAATGATACAAATTATTATATGTATAATAATGATAATAATAATAATGATTGTGTGCGTAACCTTTGAAAACAATGCAAAAAACTCATCAAAGATACCAAGCTATTAAGTGTGTACGCCGAAAAGTGTCTTCATCAACTATATTGAAAGTAAAAGATTAATATCTCATTTCTTTTTGTTCTCGTGTATCCAAATTCAAGATTTTTTGGAAGCATTCAATTGGTGTTTCAAAGTCATTTTTAAAAGGCTAAAGTTACAGAACGAACATCTAAAACTAAAAAGTTGTAGAAAAACAGACAGACCCAATAATAGATCAGGAAAACTCAGAAGAACAACAGTAGTTTACAAACCACTAGTTTGAAAACGAAATACAAATCAACACATTCAATTCATGGGGTATTCTAGATAGCTTCAGAGATCATGCGAATCATGCACCACAGTTTATATATGCAATTCTTACACAGGATCGTTTCAAGAATTGTTAAAGACATGTATTATGACTCGAATACAAAAATGTAGATAATTGCAGATATATATTCAGCGCGAGATAAAAGGAAATTTACTGTTAACCTTTGTATATCACCTCCCTATTGATGAGAAAGGTTTTCCATTGACAACCATTTGTCTATCAAATTTCTTTAACATATTCGTCCTATTTACGTGTAAACACCAAATGTTTGTTAACAAATGGTGTTATGTAAATAGTATTGTGAACATTGTAAAGTTAACACGTTCAGTTTAATTCCGATAACGTCATATACGTTAGGCCACATGGGTACCAAGAAAAATGTTATTTGGGTTCTGGTAATACTTAAAATTAAAGAAAACAAATAGATATTTTAGTAGCATTCGTTAACTTTTAAAACTTTAATAAAAAAAAAATGCAGTCAAAAATCTAAATTTTAATTCTTTTCAAATTCAAATACTTGCATCTCTTAAGGAGGTAGACCTAGGTCAAGGGAAATACCTCTTAAAATCATCAGTACGTTTGTGTCAACCAGTTTCATAAATATATGCTAAGCTTCTAGGTTACATAGATTATTTCCAATCTGTTTCGGGTAAATGCTTAAAATACATTGATGATACTTGACTTTTACAAACGCATAACTGATTTAAAGAGTTATCTCCCTGAACCAAGGTCTACCCCCTTAAATTCATAAAATTTTACATTTTGCAAAATCTAAAGTAAGACATACTTATCCAAAAAACAGTTACTTGTACATAAACAAATCTGATCCTGTTATTTTACAAAATACTTTTATGAATGGGTTAGAATTTTAGCATAACTAAACCAAAGCAAAATGTTTATTCTGTCAAGGTTTTTGTATGTGCACTGTCTTCATTTTTTATAATAGTTCTATGTATATAAAGTCAGCTTAAAAATATAAGAAATTGTTTCATTATTTATATTATTCTTTTCATACAGGGTCTTTTTATTTGTTTATTCCACTGTTTTTTTAACAAACAGGTGAGTTTTACATTTTTTTAGACAAAGTAAATACCATCCTGATAAAAAAGTGATTCTTGAATGTATATATTTGATATTTTAGTACGCTAAAGTTTGATATCCACAATATAAAAAATAATATGGTTTGATAGGATTGCTTATGAGATAACTCTCGACCAGAGACTAGATGATGTAGACGCTGTATGGTAGTTACAAGTCACCATACAGCCTTAAAAAATGAACAAAATCCATACTGGATAGCAAGAGATAAAAGGCAATGACATAACAAATGTAAATATATTCAAAAGAGAAAAAGAGCAGCCTGATTTATGTACAAAACAATACAACGAAAAACACCGAATAACTTTTAAATCAGTTTATAAGGACTTAACTCATCAGACCGACTCAATAAACGAACTGGACAACATATTTATTGAGACACAAGTATGTTGAACAGCAACAAACGACAACAACTCAATAACAGGCTCCTGACATTGGAAAACCATATACGGATTGTGGCGGGATTTAACATGTTTGTGGGTGCAAAATCCTTCATAACATGAGACAGTGGCTTAACAGCACTACATAAGGACGAACTTTTAAAATCAGTTTGACAGGGCTCAACTCAACCAATAACGATACCGAAAAAACAATATTCAAAGATCTTATAACAGTGTTAAATTGGTAGTTGTAGTTTAACCTACTCTGTTAGATAGTTTTCTCATTGGCAATTATAACACTTCTCCTTAATTTATAAGAACAGCAACCTTCGATTGTATTTTTCAATTGTATATCGTTTTTATTCATTGTTTCATATCTTGTACATCATAATATTAGTTTTCGTCAAAAACGTATTAACATATGTTGTCGATGATTATTTTATGTTTATCGTGAACTTTTGGTTTCAATGCTATATTAAATACATTTTGGATTATTTAAATTTAAAGTCAAAGGAAAAAACTAACAAATATTTCCTAAATTGATGAAATACAATAGATAGATAGAGAAATGGGTCTAGGCTGGTTAATACTTGGCCAAATATGGTTCAGACAAGGTCGAGTATGGTTCAGACTGGGTCGAACTTTCTAAACCTTGGTAGGGAATGGTTCAGACACTTGAAGAATGGTTAAGTACTGGTCGAGTAATGGTCGAAAACAAGCTCAGACTGTTAAGTATGGTTCAGACTACAGTAATATCAAGTAAATTTCAGACCAATTCAGACTGGTCGAGTAAAAATCTGTACAGTCGAGTACAGATAGAGGCCATTTCAGACTTTTATGGGTTTGTAGCGGTATGTATTTACATGATGTAATTTCAGTGTTTCTCTACATGCTAGTTATTTGAATATACAATGAAATATCTAGATCCTTAATACATACCTGAAAGATAGAATGACAATAATGCCAGGATCTAGAAAAAAAGCTATATGTTTATTTGTATAATTTTGTTAAAATTAAATATACATGCCTATGCCTTTTTATGTATAGGTCAAGCAGGGTTATTATCATTTCCAAAGACGCAGAAAAGCCAATTGGTCGAATATTGTCGTATCTACCGATACTTCTAACTATGTGAGTATAAAGATATCAAGATTGACGAAGAATAGAATTGTTCGGTCAACAAAGGTAAAAGAAATAAAAAAAAATATGATAATAAAGATTGACAGGTTAACACATCAACCTAACATATTAAAGCACACATATTTACCGATGTCGTCAGTCAATATAAAATAGTGTTATAATTCTACAATTGATAAACGTTATCCATGACGATAGTTGTCTGAATATTACATTCTTACTTTTTATTTCAAGTAAAAAAACATTGCATTATTTACTTTCATACTAGAAAGAAGTTTTAGCAAACGGGTTAAACCTGAATATAAGATGATGATAAATACACTAAGGCTTTTGAAACATGCAAACTATGCATGCAAACGTAGTAACTTCTGCTGTTTGTATCGTTGTGCATTATTTAGACAGTTATTAGCACACTGCAGGATCTTTGTGCATTTACTTAAGAATTATGTTATGAGTATATGTGTATATGTCAGTGTGTAAGACAGTTACCGATTATATCTGTATATGCAATTTGAGTTTTAAGGGCTTCACAAATGACAAGTGATAGTTACAGTTGTTTATTGCAAAGCGACTTTATTTTAGGATATTTTTATGAGGAAGGCTGTTTTCTTTTAAAATTGTATTTTCACCTCGCCTTCAAAATTTGCTATGTTTAGCATTTCAAAGACGTTGTCAAGATTAGAATTTGAAAAGATGAATTTTTCATCATCTTTTGAAATAATTTATAATGACATCAGCATTAGAATGATTTATACATTGTAAAGTTTCTGAGGACAATATTTTCACCTAAAATATGTTTGGTGACAAAAGTGTTATTTTCTTTGTCCAAACATTGATAATAAGTGAAATACTGAAATTGAGAGAGAATGTTTTCAATATTTTACGTACGACTTACAGTTTAACATTGATGATACACATATTCAATTTTATTTGTTTTTTTTAAATAGTACACCCATACCAGACAACAGCGAAACAGCAACGGTATCTTTACACAGAGCAAAGAACAGGAGAACAGAACAACGTACAGATATGCATCTCAAAGCTTAATATATGGAAATTAAAATCATTTTATATACTTTTCTGAATTCATTTTTTGTTTTTCAAATTCTGCTTAACATTCGAAAGATATCTAAATGTATTAGCAAATTATTACAAAATAAACTATTCCAAAGTGTAGTTTTGTTATTCAAAAATCGAATGTCTGATAAACGAATAAAGGCTGATGGATGAGGGATATTTGTATAATAAACGTTAATTTATATTGTCTGTTTTATCTTGCTTCTGTTTCGAGCGAAAGGTTACATTAAATCTATTGTTAACGTTACAGTTTAATAACTCTCCACGGTCCACGATAAAGCCATGTGTATCGCATTAAAGAACAACTTCAATGGTTGGAAATAAACGAGTAAAACATGTTTTATTGCTACTTATAAACAATATTTGAACTTGCTTAAAAAATTTAACAAAAATAGTTGTACTCTTAAGATACAGGAAAACAGCTCTTTAAACCTCCATACTTTCCTGTTGTTTATGATCGTACAAAATATGTTATATTTTTACAATGTAAAACTAGTATACTAGTAAATATTTCTAAATATACTGCAGCTGTACTATTTGCGCAATCAAATTGTATTGACCGTATTATCATTTGTAATATACAGTCAATGATCGTATATCGTCTTGTTTATATGCGTTTCCTTAGAGTTTTATTTATAACGTCAATACATGTAAAGATTTGTGGAATTTTTTCGTCGTTCGCTACAAATTAAAAAAAAAAATTTTTTTTTCTCGAAATATTGCATTCGGAATAGTTGTAGGAGTTGCAGTATATAAAGAATAACTTTACATTGTCTCGAAATGTAAATTTAATTTGTACTCAGCTCAAAACAGGCTAGAAATGCTCGGCAAAGCCTCGATTTCTACCTGTTTCTAAGCTTTGTACAAACAAAATGTATATTACGAGACAATTTATGGTTATTCTATATTTACAATTTACTTAGTAGAATATAAAGGTAAATTGTATTTGTAATACAATTGATGACAAGCGTGCTGTATCAGCCATCCGTGATGATATCGATAGCAGTCACGGTTGCAAAGGCTTAATTATACGTCCCCTAATCTGTATGACATCACGTAATCAATTTCATTCACGGTTACAAAAGCTTGAGCATTCAAATATGTATCACGTCACGTAAAAATATCTTCGGAGAGATTAGTCGACCTTAAGGGACATGTATACAATAAAGTGTATATGATATGGCTTTTTTCAATATCACACACCGTATCAAATTTTAACAAATATAATCCCTCGAGCACAGCTCTTGGTGTCTCAATATTTGGGTGTCTCGGATGTGAATATGATATTCTCTATTTATCTTATCACTTTCCCATTTTTCCATGCAGAGTCAACTGCTGTTGTGGTGGAATTTCTCTTGATCAGTCTGAAATTTTCAATGTTTTGTAGACTGTTTTTAGTCATTTGGTATTTTTTTGTTTTTCAAAATAGGGTTTTTAAGTTGGTCATCGACTTTTAAGTTTGAATATCCCTTTGTCATAATTCACCTTTCTTTCATTGAAGCTTGTTGTCGTATTGAATTCATTTATACACAGATGCAGAGACTGACAAATACAATGATGATCAAGCTGTATTCAACGTTTTTTTTTCTCAATTAGATTTGGTCATGTCAGGACAGCTTGCACTATACGACATGGGTTTCAATCATTTTCAAGAGAGTGCAGTAAACTTTAATTGTTTACATCCACGGCAAGTTGTCTCTGGGAAATATCTGACTCGTTTGCAATCATGCTAGTTATCAATGCAATATACTGCATCCTGTGCACTTTACTAATACAAAACCAAGAGAATTTCATAAATATTAAAAAAGTGCTATTATAATTATATTTCTCTTTTAGACGTGTTAGTAGCATTTCTTTTATTTTAAATCATGCAAATTTAATGTCTGTTCTAGTTAGAGGCCTCCATCTCACTGTAATATGCTTTTCTGTAAAGTATGATCTGACTGCCTTCAGGTTTGTATCTACATATACATTTGTATTGGGATGTTATCCTGTTCTGTATTGTAACATTCTGACTGAGCGTGGATAATGCATAGAAGGAAACGTTTGACGTTCCATGTTTTGTTCCTTTTGAACTTCACCAAAAGACATTACTTTTACTAGTTCATACACAGAAATTGCTTCTTTATCCGTAAAAACCTGCTACAACTCAAATCCACTTGTCCAGTTTCTATAACACAGAGCATATTCGCTAAACACGAACAATTTGACGCTAAACGGTAAGTAACAATTACTCAATCATTGCACATTTTGAAATCAGTCGATACATATATGCATTTATTATTTTACGTCTACTACCGGTGAACTGTTAGTTAGATCCCTTATGTATTGGCTTGTGTCCGACATGACTCATAGTATAACTTCACTGTTGGTACTTATTTAGAAATTTTTGGACACTTTGATTCAAACTCCATCAGGAAAAATTCGACTTTTGAAGGATTTGGTTGCATTTCTGTAAATATAGACAATGCAATTTCACATCATCTCATTTTACGACTTAAACTGGGCCACTTTTTCTATGAAGTTTCGTAAAAAAAAGTATATCTTAGAACGGAAAGTTCGTATGCATTACTATTTTTTTCAAAGGTCAAAACACAGGGCTGTGCGGCATATTTTCAAAGTTTATATGCCTCGAACTTCTAAGAGTTTAAGCTTACACTACAATTTTGTACTACCCTTCCCTTCACGTTAAGTCTTCCTCAGAATTTAATCCAACACTATCCATGTGTATTTATACCGGTAAAATTTCAAAGTTATGTCCCTATGAGATGAAACATAGAAATTATATCTTGGAACCAGTAGGTAAAAAACACAAAATATCTATGAATATTATATATCTCCCCAAAGAAGCGTTGTTTGTGAAACAGTTGTACTTACAAAGTGCAACCTATAGAGAGGTAACTGACTGTTTTGCTAATCCTTTTTGCCTTTTAACGTTTCTATATTTCGATAATAGATATCAAGAAAATAGGTGGGCAATAACCCTTATAACATGTATAAGAAGTTGACTGACGATTTAAACCACGTAGACTTATTTGTAGATGCTATATTGCTGATGAAGTTTTTATTTTTATATTTTGGCTATTATATTTATATGCCCCATCTACAATATCTGGTCTTTGCGTCCATTCGTCCGTCCGTCCGTTCGTCGTACCGTTCGTTCGTCCATCCGTTCGTTCGTTCGTCTGTTTGTTCGTCCGTCTATTCGTTTATCCGTGCGTCCGTTCGTGCCGTTTCAGGTTAAAGTGTTTGGTCAAGGTAGTTTTTGACGAAGTTGAAGTCCAATCAACTTGAAACTTAGTACACATGTTCCCTATGATATGATCTTTCTCATTGTATTGCCAAATTAATGTATTGACCCCAATTTCGCGGTCCACTGCACATGTAAAATGATAGTGCGAGTGGGGCATCCGTGTACTATGGACACATTCTTGTTGCTCTATACATTCATGTATATTGCAAAGTTTAATGTAATTTCAAACATACGGCATTTGTATCATGTACAATTCTAAAGCTGAATTTTTCAAAAGATTATTTGAAATTAAAATTGCTTATTTCGTCCTAAATTACTGCTTCGTGCCTACATTTTGTTTAGATATGCAATCTTTACGACACCTTTGTCTGAGTTAATGTTTTGTCGCTGCTGTTAGTAGTTCTATCCATCCTGTTTTATCCATCGTGTTACTTTTTGTGATCAAAACAAGAGTGATAAGAAAAGGGAGTATAGATATCGTCTGAAATTTGTATTACAATGTATATTTGAAATCATCTTACCAACACTTTTCACATGCATAAACAAATAAGCTTTCATTTGTTTGAAAAAACTAAATTGTTAAGTACAACCACCGCAACAACAAAAAAAAACACACACATTTGTTTCTATTTTAAATCATAATAATCTGAAACTCAGTTAAAAAGTCCAGTGCTTGCAATATCAGAATTATCATGTGGTTTATTTTGACTAACTGAATCAAACATGAACAGTAACATGATCCACAGGAAAACAGATAGGGACATACAATGTACTCTTTATAAGAACATTGTATTCATATCGACCAAATATAAAAGGCACAGTCATTAACCTTTGGTACAAAAAAAATCATTTGTAATGTGGATTTTCCCATTGATTAGTTTTGACCCACATATATGGTGTTAACGAATCCTTTCCTGTAACATAAAAATTAAGAATCATTGTTATTGCTTTCATATTGAAATAATAGGAAAGGATATCGGAGATATAAGGCTTATAGTTTTGTACGCAATATGGCGTTTCAAAGTAGAGCAAATTTATCATTCTAGTAAGCAACAACTCTTTTATAAATTATAATAGGAACTCTTTAGTACGTTATGAAAATTAAAAAAAATTATGAGGAAGCACTCATATTCAGATAAGCACTTACTTTTTATTTTTTTAATCATTTTAGGGCAACACCACGAAAAATATAAACGATTTATTCCTAAGGGTAAACAAACAATTTTACATGCCTTTTTTAAATATGCTAAATGAATATATATCATCATTTATTACATATTCCTTTAAACGATGTGTAGTTGTGTTGAAGTCAGTGTCGATGTACAAAATTCTTTATTTGTTAAAAACTTAAAAACTATCTGTTACATACTAGGAACATGTATTGAAAAAGTTTACTTGGAATAAAATAACAGAGCAAAACAAACTTTGTGTTGAGGTTTCATTAAGAAATGATTAAGTTTGTGCACTAAGCATGACAACAATTCTTTACCCTTAGGACTGGCTTCGAATTTTCACATTATGCTCTTCGAACTTCGTACTTGATAGAATCATCAAGAAGACACGTACAACGGTTTCTATTTGAAAAAGAGAAAATCATTTTTATTCTCTTTTTTCCACTTTATACTTGAATGAAAATAGATTTTATATTGGCAAGGTTGTATATTTTGGGTCACAAGCCCCAAAATGATGAAATAACATATTTTTGAAAAGCAGCATTCAATGACGAAGCAAGCTATCTCCATCATTTTCAGTTTGGGGCAAAATCCCCAAAATGAAATTACAACATACAATGTGTCTGTATCATATGATTATGTAGCTGATTCAAATGAGATATAGCTTTGTTAGCGAACAATGAAAATCTTGTAGAATAGGGGCACATGCCCCAAAATATTTTTTGAAAGAAAAGATTTAAGTTTATCATACTTTCCGATAAGTGCAAAAACAAAGAAAATATCAGTTTGTTTGAACAACAAGACAAAAGAAAATATCGTAAAATATATGTTTTATGTTATCTTTAATTAGTAACAACATTCTTCCTTCAGTCACAATGCCGTTTTGTCATAAATCAAACATTTTTTTTCGTTTGTATTGATTCACAATTTTTTTGATGTCGTGGCCTTGTAAAGCAGACTATACGGTATGGATTTTGCTCACTATTGAAGGTTTTACATTTACAGAACGTGTAAATGATTTGATCCGATTCATATGGACTATGCATATGGACTATGCTAGATACTACATGTAGTAGTTGTCGCATTGACTATCCTACTTTATCTCCTGATGCACTTCCTTCCACACATTGTTTTAATCAGTTAATCAGTCTAAATATTGCTTGCATGACAATATATGGTGCTTATAACATTAGGTCAAAATGTGCCAGTTACTGCTTTGTAATGACTACAAGTAAAATATGGCAAATAACATACCTTGCCTGAGATTACTCAATATTTTTTTTTGAATACTTGTTACCATCAAGTTATGGTTAAAACTTGCCAGCAGGTACAGGTACATATCTGTATAAAAGTGTTTTATAATATATTTTAATGGTATTCCAAACAATATTGTATGCTACACTTCGTTTTTACATAATGGCCTCGTTTGTCCCATATTTGGCTCGAGTTCAGGAGGTTGTTGGTTCGATATCCGGCAGAGTCAAACCACATGACTTGAAAACGAGTAGTTGCTGTTTTTACCGCTTAACACACAGTATTTAGTAGTAAGAGAATGTGCAAGGGTCTTCATGTGGACTAGTTTCTTGTGAACTAGCGCTCTGTGTATCTAGTGAATTAACGCTCAGTGTGTAGGTCCAGTACAAAACAGTGATTATATTGATGTCACATTATCATGTTCTCGTCCTGAATTTGTATTATATTTGTTGCTGGACGTTAAACAGTCATCAATCCTTCTTTTCTTCTGAATTTGCATTACATCTGAAACAAATGAACACACATATGATATCTTACTTGAGAACGTAACAAAAATAATGGCCAACAAGATATATCGATAAAATAGCAACAAGCTCATTGCTGATTTATTATATTTAGCATATTAAATTTAAATGTTAAATACTAAATTGAATGAAATGCTTCTCTGAGCGCAGCCTGATACGAAGGCAGAGGCCCGACCTTGGCGGTTAGGGCTTGAAACGGTCTGAATTTGGATTGTTATAACATTTTTGACAAAATATAGATTTCGGACACAAAAAAATAAATGTGGTAAAATTTGTAAAATTTTGAAGAAGAAAAAAATATGAACCCCTTAAAAAAACTTGAAAAATAAACCCCAAACTTATAGACACCCCCCTCCCCCCTTTATACCCAAACTCAATCCCTGCCTTCCTTTTATAGAATGGAAACTTGTAGTACAATATTTTAGAGATATCTTTACACTTATACACAAGTTATAGCCCGGGAACTACACAAATGCTTGTTTTTTTTTGCGCTTTTTGGCCCCTTATTCCTTAACTGTTGGAATCACAACCCCCATACACAATCCTAATCTTTCTTTTATGGATTTGAACTTTCTTGTAAAATTTCATATAGATTCCCTCACTTAAACTTAAGTTATTTTCCGGAAACCAAATGTGGCTTCGGACGACGATGCCGACGACGACATTATAGCATATAAAAAATGTGGTATGATTGCCAATGAGACATCTCTTTCGTAGTTTATTCGGCTAGTTCTGTGAAATGTATATGTACCGATATCTTTTGATTTTTTAATAAATTCTTTCAGAAAAAGAAAGAACCGGCATATATTTACATGTATATTGTATCAAATGCTTGCATGAGGACATTTTGAACGAATACTTTTACGTTACATGCTATTGACAGACTGTCTATGACACGTTTTCTTCAAATATTTGTGAAACAATGTAAAAATTCATGAAAACTACATTTAGTCCATGCTTCTATTGAAATTTAAAATAACTCTATTGAGTAATTTTATAATTTTTTAAAACAAAAATTACCTATATAAGTAACTAAAAAAAAATACTTGTTTAAGTAATGCCCCTGACTGCTTATTGGAAAGCACCTACAAAATCCCCTTATAATTTTCTAAAACGCTACAATTTGAAAAAAAGAAATATATTGACTTACCGTATGTCGCACAAATACAAATACTACAACAACAAAAAACAAAACAAAACAAAGCAAAAACTACATCGAAATATTGAAAATTTTACACCAGTAACCAAATGATATATCTGATTATAAAATTTCTTAAACATCCATACATATATCTGTATATTGTGTATTCCAATTTTTTTTGTGTGACTTTCGTAGCCAATATATATTGATAATATATCATAGCTTTAAATGTCTACTGATATGATTTAACATGTATAAACCTTTCAAAGATACAGAATGTGCCGATTGGATGAATGTATGAATGACAGATTAGTAGTGTTTTCAGTTTGCAATAAATGTTCGACATACAAATATTTGATTGCAGGCTTGCTACATCTGGTAAGCATATATTATGCATATCAAAGTACAATTAAAATGATTTGAAAACATTTGCAAACCTTCTCTACAAGCACTGTCACAGGGTTCACAAAAGGAAACGTTGCTAGCTAAAGTGGCACTGTAACCTGTAACAATAACCTATAAATTTTGAAAATGATAAATAACGAAAAAAAAGGCATTTACATGAATAATCTCATCAACATAACGTTTTGGAAGGAGAAAATGGAAGCTATAATTGTACATTTTAATATGACGTTCATCAAACGCTTTGAGTAAACACCCATGATAAAACATGAATGTATTGAAACGCAGCTGATCGTCATGAATTGTTTGGGCTGTTCAAATCTTAATAGCACGTTGTTTGCTTACTATGAATGCGTTATTCGCGCTCAAGCTGTGTAATTAAGTCAAAGAACATGACATAAGAATAAAAATCATTGTACGGGAACATGCATGAATTTGAAACAGAAAGTCGTCAAAAAACATGAAAACATAAACAAACGATGATACGAATTTCGTTGAAAAATAACTTTTCTAAAAAGAAAAGTAAGATAATCAATCAATTTTGTTCAAACCTGTTTTGGTATTATATCATAAATCATGACAGTATGCCAATTAATTTCATACTGCATTTTTTCATCACATTCTAATAAAATTATTTACATGACATTGTGCAAATTGTAATATATTTAGTTCAATATGTTTGATCAAAATCAATGTAGTTGTATCTAAGTTTGAGTAATTATTTGAAAGCTCAAGTTTATAATATTAAATTTGTTGGGAATAAGGGAACAATTCAATAAATTGTATCTTGTAAATATTCAATTGCTTGAAGGTAAATATTATAAATTTCAACAATTCACATCTTTAATCTTCTGCATTGTTATGACTGATAAGCACACATGCAACCGTAGTTAAAATCAAAACCGTTAAAAAAAACCAGAACATCATTGTATCTTATATTGTTTTATGTAATATCACCTCCCGTTTAAACCCATATTGAGAAACTGCTTTTTAATTGTTGAAGAAAAAATGCAAGAAATCAATATCAGCTCAGGATGAATATCAACAGGATGTCCTTCGTCTATGTTAGGAATCATGATGCATCCATAAAAGGACTGATTTGCTCATATAATTCGATAAAACCTTGATCATACGTGGCAAACTAAAATATGGAAGCTTTCACCAGGCACATTATGGCTGCTCCTTATACTATCAAGGTCCATATTGCAAATGTATTAAAAACCTGTTGTTACAAACTACAATAATATTTATAGTACCTTTTCTTCTTAAAGTGCGAATTTGCAGTGATTCTGTGTTATGACAGAAGGTGCTACATATTGATGCATTATCAGCTGGAGGGTTATCTGCTTCTGATATGAACACTCTCTCTTGTGGGAATATGCTATTTTTTTAATATCTACATATATAAATGAAAGAACATGAAATATGTTGAACAAAATGTACACACGAACTTTCTTTAATAGAGCAAACATAACAACTCATTATCTTTCCCCATGTTGCCTGAGGGAGTTTGAACTTTAGTTTTTTAATATTTTTTTTCTATAAACAGAGATCATCATGCAAGTGTCAAAGCGGTGACTACCAAGCTTGAAATAACCTATAAATTCACATCCAACCACCATTGGCATTAGTGCAAGAAAATGAAAATGATATTATGGTTTTCATCATCTTTAAAAAATTAATAATGTAAGGGATAATTTAAGATAAAGTTTATTTTTTTTACGCAAATGAGGAATCAGATATAAATTAAAGTCGCATTTGCTTAATTTAATATTGTCTATGTTCACCTGCAATTTGTTATTTTTTAAATAGTCATGCAGTATTTAGACACATATGAAGGTTCTGTCTGCCTTAATACCAACAGATATACTTATTGACGTGATAAATGTTCTATAATTAATCCGTTAATGTCGATATAGCTTTATTCGGACCATGGGTGTTTATGTATGCAGAAGTAGATATTTGCATATATTTGGATTGATGCAAACATATAAAATTTATAAATAGCATATTAGTCCGGCCGATCGGTGAAAAAATTGCTCAAATAATGAGGAAAGCACCAATTTTTGCATGATGGTACATTTATGTGTACTGAGCAATATTAGCTATGGACCCACCCTCAAAATTCAATATTGCGGCTTATTTCAAGATGGCTGCCGTGCGTTCTAAAATATTTTCCAGTATTGCACAAACCACAGTGGATTTGATGCTGGGTGCACAAAAATCAACATATTTGAATGACTTGGTGTACTTGATTTATTTTTGAAATACAAAATGGCGGCTATTTTCAAAATGGCCACCTTGAAAAATAAGCAAATATTCATTATTGAGAATTGACCCGAATATAAGCAGTTTATTGATGCATAGTGTCATTTGGAATCTGTCCCAGTTCTGTCCTTTCTGATTTTGCCTTGCTTGTCATTTCATACACAAAGAAGTAGCTTTCTTAAAAGCTGCGGTAGTAGCTTTCATTAAAAGCTGCTCTATTTGTTGTCTTGGGTCACACATAAAAGCTGTGATTTTGAAATTATCTGCCTTAAGATATTATTCAGTGCCTATCGTATCTCTTGGGTCGCTATATTTTGCAATTTGAGACATTAAGCTGTTAATTGAGAATCAGTTAAACACATATCAGTGAAATGGCAAAAATTGAGGACAACAAGGACAAGAACATTGAATTGGCAGAAACTGAATCACTTGGGGATATGGAGAAACCCACAGCTGAAGACTCTTTAACAGAGGACAGCTCAGAAATGACTTTTAAACAGTTGTACCAAGAATATTTAACAGATAGAAAATTAAATACTCAAAGAACAGCTGAGACTTACCGCAATGTAAAACAGAGAGAAGCGCGAATATATAAAATATGTGTTGGTCTCATTACGTTTCAAGCTGAACAGAAAAAGGCAATGAATATTAATAGCAAACAGAAGAAAGCAATATCTAAGCAACTTCAGCAGTCTGAAGACAGGATAGACCACAAGGCTAGTAATAATTGCTTGGCGAAATGGATGGTCAGACCAATACGATATTCAATGTTGTGGTGAGGAGAATGGACAAGCTGACAACAACCGAGGAAGGAGACAAAGTTCTATTTAAAGTGCATTTGAACAGCAGGGTACCTTCCAACAACTGGCATCTGTTGTAAATGAATCAGTGGACAATCGAAATAAAGAAGTTATTATTTCTGCCATGGACACATCATCTAAGCCAAAATTTGACCTTAGCCAGTACAACGCAAGTTTACAAAAAGTACACAACAAAATCCATGCCGAGGGTCTTTCCCCAATTATAGTTCGCATGAACCATAAACCGCGCCAACTCTGTTGAAGGTGTCTTCACCTTAAGTCAAAAGTCCTATGTCAGGGACCTTGGCCCTGCATGGGACAGTTCAAATTATTCAACAACAATCTCCATTTAAGAACACACTATAAACATCTAGTACTAATCAAGGATACCAGCAAAAGGCTTCTGTGTTCTCTTACGCACCCTTACCATCTACTATGAGTCAATAATATTTGGTTCAGTTCAGCACACCACTACAGAAACAATTGGCTGCAAGTGGATTCTATCAAGTTTCTCCAATGCTGAATGCAGTGCCTACTTACGGTATCATCCCCGTCGAGTCAATGGCAAATCCCACATTTATCACTCCAATTATGACAACCTCGTCCGCTTCTGGAGCTCTAATATGCTTCCTATAACAGCAAGTTGACTCCATTGACCGATCCAGGAAAGGGCAGATGAAAGAAAAAGAGTGTGACAATACCTCTTCTTCAGACTCTTCACTGGAGAGAGAATATACCCGATGGCAAGAAAATATTTGTGCAAGGGACCGGAGCCGAAGCCCACAGCTGCCAAAAATACAATCTAATTAAAACATAGATCTCCGATTTCGTTCTACTACGTTACTACATATGAGTAGTAACGTAGTATAACGAAAGCGGAGATCTATATTTTAATTAGATTGCCAAAAATGCAAAAACTCAATTGAAAAAGGATTCATCACTTGGGAGGCGTTCATTTACCAATTTGAACGAACTGCCGGTAGATGACAATGGGAAATCAGGAAAAATGTGTGTAGGCCCCAGATTGCCATGCCAATGTTGGCTTTGAGTACGCTCGCATGGTAAACACAGATGATGATTCCAAGGCCTTAAAAAAGCATTCATTTGAAGCAGCGCTTCAGCAAGAAAGACGATCAAACCAGATTGAAACCAAAACATTCCGTCGAGGATGTAAAGACAAAGATTATTCAAGGCATGTAATAGAGAGGAACCTAGAAACATTCAACCAGGCGTTAAAACAATTGAAAACTTCAAAAGCAAACAAGATGCCGATATATGGATAAAAAAGTGCCAATTATGACCATCGACAAGTCTCCTTTGCTGATGGCGCAGTATCACCGACCGATAAAGAAAATATAAGCAGTCCTTTATATTATGAGTTGCATAACCACACACAAATTGTCACAAAACTAGCTGATGTTATGCTTTCAACTTATCAGCATAACTTTGGATTGGCCGATCAATATAATCTCGGTTCTTCTGATAAAAAAAATCATGGAAGATCACGAGTTCAATGGAAGATCACCTGATCAATATAAACGTGGAAGATCTCTTGAGCAATAGAATCGCGGTAAATCGGCAGATAGAAGTACACCCAAGCTTAATGCTTATCGATCAGCAACACTCCCACTAAGCTAGAGATCATGTAGTCCCTAAAGACAACAGTTAGCATCTCCAAGAACAAACTTCAGAAATCCGGAATATTTCAGACAACGGTCACCTTCAGCAGGATACAGAGCAAATCAAAGTGTAACACCAACAATGGAGCAAAGGGTTGTGCCAGTAGGACAACACAGATTTCAAAGTCTATTGGCCATGAAACATCACCTTATCACAAAGTCGAACAGAGGCCCACTGCCTCGTCCAATATTGTCATCAGACGAACCATTTGAAAGAGCTTAGTAGTACGAGGTACTATACATGACCAGAATGTGAGCATGATTGTGGACACTGCTGCAATGATAACATTAGTAAATGAGAAATTAATTCCGGCAGAAAATGGAGATTTGGAGAACGTTACGTTACGTGGTTTGGGTTAACAGCTTGTTATTGGGAAGATTATATGGAACGGCTCTCGACATTAATAGAGTAAACATACAATGGGATGTGTGCAAAGAGCCGTTAAAAGACGATGTTATACTTAGGCTAGTTATTTTGGACACACTGATCGCAGTGATAAACCTGAGTACTCCCACAATTACCATCAACAATAAAGTGATAAATGCGCCATTTGTTAATAGTGAAAACGAGATTTTAACTCAGCTAGTTTGCATAAAACGAACCATCACAGTTCCGCCAAATTCAAACATGGCTGTTACCACTAAAACTAAAAAAAGTGCTGACCAGGAGTGCATTTTAAGACCATGCTCGCTGAAATGTTGCAAATTGGTTAAGCACGTAGTTGGAAAAGGAAATAGTTGCCCCTTAACCATTTTAAATGATGGCAATCGTTTAATCCGCCTGAATAAAGTTACTGATGAAAACGCGATAAGTGACGTTAGACGTGGCATTGAAGAGACACGAGACAAGGTGCCCTCGGCACTGCCTCAAAGTTCAGATGAGTTGCCTACTATTCCACCACATGTAACCGACCTATATTAACTTCAATCGATTCGTTTCAACCTATTTCATTCCAACCATCAAAACTGAAAGCGTTTAAAGAACAATTACAATAATATTTAACATATTGATTAACATTTTGAATTTCACTATTTGTTTTTGTATATGCAGCTATATTTGCAACTTATGTGTTATAGAAATACCCAAATAAGTTGTTTTATACTTTAGAATTAATTGATAGCAAATTCAAGAACATGAAGTCCATTTTTAAAGAATCATTATTTTAATTTCCGAAACTATATAGAATACCTTTAGGACAATCTTGAATTTTATACCGTTTTTTCCGCCATCTTGAAAATGGCAGCCATATTGGATTTTTCAGAGTGGGTCCATAGCTGAAATCAAAGGGTATATAACCAAGAACTACTATGCAAAGTTTCATGCTTTCCTCATCAAGTGAGCAATTCTGCTCTATATCTGCACCAATCGGCCGGACTATATATCATACAAACTTGATATTTTTTTATCAGAAGGAATCTATCTCTTTATAAACATAGTTATAGATTATGTGATAAGATAATTGCATGACATTAGTGAAACCAATCTATTCCGATATGGTTCCGACAATGTCCGAACATGAACCTTGCATTGTTCTATGAAAACAATGATAGTAAATAAACTCGATAGTAATTGTGTGAAGATGAAGAGGGAAGCCGTGGACATTGGGTTTCGCTTTATTTTAATAAACTAAATACTTGTTGTCATATATTGGATTCAGTATTAGTAAACTCAGTATAGATAACGTAGCTCGGTAACGTTACTCCCTTTCTTATCAGACGTTTTTTTTGTTTTCTAAGTTATGTGTAATAATTCTTTTTTTCCCTGTTATTTCTGTAGGAGCAATATCACATACCTGACAAAAGGTGAAAGTAAAATAAATCTGGAGTAACTTTTGTTAACTTCATACAAATATATAGCCATCTGCTACCACCACTAGGAAAGCTTGTGTCGCTTCTGAAACCCAAATAAACAGGAAAGTTTTCCTCAGAGCTTTAAAATAAATACAAAAAAAAAACAAAAAAACTTATAAACTAGAATTGCCATTGCAAGCAATAGCGGATGTCACCCCGGTTCCTCAATTGCAAATAAACGGCAGCCATTTCGATATTTTACATCACTGAATGCAGATATATGCATTACAACCGATCTGTATGTCGGTTTTCATAGCGCTATGTAGGTTTTTCAATTTCCATCAATTGTGCTGTTTCCATGGCAACGGCGTCCATTTTGAAATTTCGAAAGTTAAAGGCAACATCTATGTTTGGTGTTTACCATTTGTGTAAGGTTTCAGTAAGTTTTGAGCATTTCGACATTTTTGCCTTGTTTCCACGTTAACGGCAGCCATTTTGGAAATTCCAAAGTTAAATGCCACATCTAAATTTGCCAGACAACATTTTTGTTAAGTTTAATACATTTTTGATAAAGTTTCAAATTTTTGATATTTTTTATCAGTTTCTATGGCAACATCGTAGTTTCAATGAATCTCAAAAACATCCAAGCATGTATATAGAGGACAGCTACATTGTATGAAAATATGATGATTAAATGTTTTGTCATATTCAAATTATTCACCAAATACCAAAACTTATTTTTTCACACTTTTTCTGTTTCCATGGTTACAGCAGACATCCTGGAGGTGCCAACTTCGACTGCACTTCTAACAATGGTTATTAACATTCCGGTATAGTTCCATTGCAATTGGTCCATACGATTCCAAGAAATAGTATGGACAGAATGTATGGAATAATAATATAAATAAGAAAAAGAATCGTACAATAACAATATGTCACCCGACCTCCGTCAGGGTGATATAATTATGAAAAGACATAAAGACAAATAGTCCCCATGTGGGTAAACTATCTTGGTAACAAAAATTAACAACTAGTTTGTTGAATTTCTTTAACAGCCTATCTTTCATAATGAAGCTTCGTTTTATGAAAATAGAAAATGAAATGAATTAATGCTTTTATTCAAACGAGAAGGCTTAAGTAATACTAACAGTGAATCCATGCATATTGTCCTTGTAAGCCAGTTTATGGCCAGTGTAATATGGCAACCTGAGTGCTAAGCAAAATCTTATATCTTTTTATCTGCAATAAGTTTACCCAGAACATGGCCAGAAATTATCCGAGAATGATAGGCATCACTCGAAATTTCAGCTGCATGGCGGAAACCTCTTTATGGATTTTTTAATTAGTTTGTAAAATATCATCATGGTGATAGATACGCAAAAGTTGTATTTGACAAAAAATATCAGCAACGCAAATTACAACGATATTAAACCCTTAAAACAGTTATACCTCCTAGTTTTAGCATTTAGTAATTGTCTATAATCAGGATTTTTAATAAGATGAAATTTCATTACATATTATCTCGAAAACTGTTGTAGATTGTAAACAGTGTAAAAGCAAAATATGATGAGAAACACAAGTTGAGTAAAAATGCTGGAAACCACCAACTGGTCCCGAGATATTGTCATTAAATAATTTTCTGTCAATGTTTTAATTTCTGTTATTGTATAGAAGAGTATACGAGAGAGAAAATCCAAAAAGAAAAATGGTGTGCGAAATTTCGAAAAAAAAACTGAATCTGACGTTTTCTTTTATACTTTAAGGGTGAATCTGTTATTGTAAGTACCTAAATTTTCCAATTGACTGAATTTGAAATTTAATATTTGAAAGCAGGTAACATGACTATACAATAATTTGTATTTGTTTATAGAATGAATAATAGTACTATTGTTTCTTACTTAAAAACCACAACAGTCGTTGTGTCAGATACATTTGAATTATTTATACAGGTCCAATTACTTAATTGTACATTATTAGCATTAAAACTAATGATAGAATCTGGTTGCGTTGCATTTACGATGTTGAGATTGGTTGATTGTTCTGACTTGGATGTTACGTCTGTGTAATTATATGCCCACACTGTGTTCTTCAAATCTTCAGGCAAAGCACAGCTAGCGTCTGTAAGTATAAAGTACTTACAAAAATAAAATAAAATAATGATAGTGTTCTTTAGTAGACATAGTCATGATAGTGTTAGATAACATAGACTATTTTTTATAGTAAGTAGTAGCGATGAATTAAGTAAAGTTTGATATATTGATGCACTTTATTCGTCTACTATAAAAAAAAAAGAGTATCGTTGCTATGGAAATAATAAAATGCACTAAAACAGAAAACGAAATCACCAATGTGACACAATGAATTTAATCAACAAATACAATCTGCTTAGAACACATATTTTCCTGATGCATAATTACTTGTTGGATAGATCATGTAGATAGTTAAATGATAACCAACAGGAAAAAAAAAACGTCAGAAAGATAAAAGACTTTGACAAAAGTTAAGTACGTCCCAGCTTATAACACACAGTCCACTGTCCAGAAAATATGGCACCAATGACCGTGTTATGTTTGTTATTTATCATAGATCAAATGTATTTTGCTTTATGGGAGTGTGAGAGTTCGTCTTCACATAAAAAAAGCATGACGATTTTAACTATAGAACATGCAAATAATTCATGTAATTTTTTGAACGTTGGACTGTACTTATTTTTATACGTCACCTACTCATTACGGCTATTCATCAGTATAGTCTCATACAGAAATTATTTCATGTGGTCTACTTGCTTATGATAAAAATATCCACCAACATGAACTGGGTTCAAGAAACTTCATCTTATAATATTGCTTTAAACAATCTAAGCAAACATACTTTTCATTTACTAGTAGTTAGCTTTAAAAGACCAGAAACACTTACAACAGGAAAACTATAATAATTTATATACAAAAAAGGAACACTAATACGAAATACATGAATATGAAAGGCGAAATATTTCAGATACAATTCAAATTGACTAGTCAAAACACAACTGACAACGCAATATCTATAACAAAAAGACAAGCAAACATTAAAATACACTGCAATACCTAGAGAAATAAAGGTACGGCAACAGGAACCCCTATACAAATGGCAACCGTCGTATAGCTCTTGTTATCACAACCACGACAGTAAATCTAATTCGGGCCGATATGGGAAAACAAAGACAGAACTATACAATGTATCTACGTCTTTGCGATCATATCAGGTATCACCTGAGAGCCGGATAACGGTAAACCAACTCGGGATGGTGTCTGTAAATTGTTACGAAGGAATGGTGTCAATTTCACTACTTGAAATTCTGAGTCTTATAGCTTCCTTTTGAGCAGCAACGCTCTAACCATCAAATCTTGATAGGAAACACCAGCCATGAAGTGTCTTGTCAACTGGGTAAAAACATTTCGTATGTAACGATGATGTATTTTTCTACATGGAAATGCAAGGTTCAAAATTAGAAAACTGAAATCATCTCTGTTGTCGCAAAGTGGTGTTTTTAGTTGACCCTCATTATCAAATTATAGATGCCAAGATATGAGACAGACTTGTTATATCCTTTATCTCAAGTTTGTTTGGTTGAATTTAGTGAGAGAATATTATGTATATAGTGAACAATAAAGTCAAGTGATATTTTTAAATAGTCTTTTGTTTTAAAACAAAATACTGACGACACCCCTTGATGAGAGGCTTTTGTATATAGTTAGGTGAATAAGACATGTGTTAGGTGTTTCCTCTGCTAATAATAACTAGATCAATCTGGACTGATATAAACTTACCAATCAAAATAAGTTATCTATGTTAAGACAAAGGAACATCACCATCTTATGGCGTTAAATATCTCAACTAGTTTGATTCGCTCGTGCGAGAAATAAAGTATTTGATTTTAACGGAACATATATCATTATAACTGAAACAAAACTGAGGGTATTCGATATCGAAAACTAGTTACAATATTCACTTAAATTTATCAATGGTACAATGGCATCGTTCATACAACGACATAGAGACATTTTATACGTTTAGGTTTTTAGCATTCAATTTTTTATGGTAACCCGAATTAGATTATTTACCGGGTTTGTAATATCATGAGAAACACGATGGTGCCAAACGTGGAGCAGGATATGCAACCCTAGCTTTCGAAGGATCTTAGATCACCCCAGTTTTTTGTTGGGTTTGTGTTGCTCAGGCTTTAGTTTTCTATGTTGTATTTTGTGTATGTTTGTCTTTTCCTTTGATAGCCGTTACGGTGTAAGTTTTTTTTTTTCGATCTGTGAGATTGACTGTCCCTTTGGTATCTTTCGCACCTCCTTTCTGGTAATATTCTGTACAAGGCACAAAAATGTCAGTATTTACCTTAAAGCTATTCAAATCTTAAAACAGAAATATTCTGAAGGTGTATAGTAACAAACCTGTTGCCAGGTGATTATAAATGTCAAATGTCAGTATAAATATTGATTCACTCTTAAGGTTTTTGTATCGGAAATACACACATTTATTCTAAAGTCTTCAGTTGTTTGTATTTTACGTGTTATGTTCTTTCCATACAATTATAATGGTAGGATACTAAACCCCTAACCGGAAAAAAATGTGCTTACATTTCAAATGATAAAGACATGGTCAGTTGAATTGAGGTCTGAAGAGCTGGCATGTCAGTACTTGCTAGAAGTCCTTTGTTTGATTTTTTGATTCTGACATTTATCGATTCGAGTGTCACTGATGAGTATTTTGTAGACGAAACGCGCGTCTTGCCTGAATATAAAATTTCAATCCTCGAATCCATAATGAGTTTATTGTTATTGTCAATGTATGTATCATTATCATTTTTAAGTTTCTTTTGTTACCTATTCTGAGGGCCTAACGGGTTATTTTCGTTCTTAGGTATGTAAGAGAGGATTGAGATTTCACAAAAAGCCGCTGCATTTTTCGCCTCTCACAAATCAGGACGCTCTTGTCTTGTTAATCTCGTAATATTTTTAATCTTATCTAATAAATATGTTTCTGAGGCTAGTATGACGGCCATTTTCACTGAAGTAAAACTCATTGTTGTGTAGGGGCCGGCGTGGTGTGAGATTTTCTCGCTGTACTGGAGACCTGTTGGTGGCCTTCTGCTATTTTATGTTCTTTGGTTGGGTTATCGTCTTTATGAGACATTCTCCATTTCCATTCTCTATCTTAAATACATTAGTTTAACAAAATGTAAAAAAAAACCATAAACTTGAATTCCCTAATATAAGGAAATATAATCAACTGTGTATACGCTTGTGTTGATCAGAAATGCATGATATTACATGTGTAGCTTTTTTGAAAAATAATGAAATCAGCGTCAGAACTTATACAAGCAGTAGTAAATAAATTCAAATGAATGATACGTTTATATTTATATTAATGTACGCTCTTTTAAACTATGTATGACTGAAATAACAAAACATCGAAAAGAACAATAACTGTGGTTGATTTTGCATTTACAAATTATTTGGTAAATAAGCGAACTTATTGATACACAAGAAAATCTAGAATCAAATAATGAATATAAATGAAACAAATCAAAAATCGTATTAATCAATTCTAAATGAACATATATGTCCCATTCTTGTATCATTCCCTTTCATAAGTGTATATACATGTATTCACAGATTATGTCGGTAATACAATTTTAATGTGACGTCAATACATGTAACAGGTGAACTTCTTTTAAAATCATGTCGGTATCACAAATTATTGACGGATTGTTGACGTACCGATCAACTTGACAAGAATATGAGTAAACCGAGTTGATTAATGACAATCAACATAATTGTATACACTTAAATTAAAAACTATAATTACCTGACAAATAAATGATAGAGGAACACATTAAACTTATTTTCTGCTAAAAGCACGATGTTGTAACAACGCATTTAAGGTGTGTCCATTTTCATGTACACTTATTTGAACACATTTCGGTTTAATTTTTGTGAGATTGTTTTCCTGTCTATAGAATAAGTCTGAATTAATATCCACTAAGAATCAGTAGGTGATAAATCACAATAGAAACAAAAGAAACAAAAGAAATAAAAAATTCCCAACACCTTTTACATTTAAATTTGTGTATTACACTTCTGTAATCAAAAAATAGTAACAATGATTTAACAATGAAAATCGTTCAACTACAGAGATTACTATATACTGATATCCCAAAATGCACAAAATAATAAAATTAAAAATGAATTTTACTTTTTCTTTTTTCGCGTATGACAAACAATACCTGGATTTAGATTTCAAGTCCCAAGTCCGATGATTTGTATTTTTAATAATTTAGTCAGTTACCTCGCAGATCAAACATATGCAGTTATATATTAATACTAGAACACACCCGTGATATCGCGGGTCCGTGACTGAATTAAAGTATATAACTATGCGCAAGCCTTATTTTAGTATTAGTATTGTCATCTGATAAAGTCATGCCGATTATAAGATACACAGTTTTCTCTGCTATCAAATCTTTCTGTTTGAACCCGTTGAACTGGAACTTATTATTGGTAATATTAATTATTTAGAAAACAAAAGGTCCTGGAATGGAGTATTTTTTAATCAACAGCATTGTCCTTTATTAGTTATAAATAAGTTGAATTCTTTGATTCGCTGTTTTACGTCATGCCCGCTAACAAATTGAAAACTGTACCTATACGCCTTATTTTAGTCACAGATTTTTAGTATTCGTATTGTTATCTTAGAAAGTCTTACTGATTAAAATACTACAATAGGTAATAATTTGACAATTTAGTAGTGTCAACCCTGTGATTATGACCCGTGTATATAGCATATTAATCCTGAATACACCGTTTGGTGGTGCGACTGTCAGATGCGGAACGTACAGATAAGGTAATAGGTAACAGTTGAATATACTATTGGTATCGGTATCGGACTCGACCCGGAACTTCTTAATTATTGGCAATATTAATTACGTGGAAAACAAAAGGGCCTGGAGTGGTGTAATTTTTAATCTACACCTTTGTACTATATTAGTTATATATAAAGTTGAATTCTTTGATTCGTCGTTTTTACGTGATGACGGCTGACAAATTAGACCTCGTTATTTTAGTATTATAGATTTTCAAGTCCCAAGTCCGATGATTTGTATTTTTAATAATTTAGTCAGTTACCTCGCAGATCAAACATATGTAGTTATATATTATAAACTGTCTTAATTTACTGCATCTAACATGTCTAACGCGCTTTTCTACACTGCATGTCTCTCTAATGATGAGTCCGTCATATCCGAAAAAATTAAGAATATAACAACATGGATCAGATCAATATGAACCCTGAAAAGATTCAAACTAAGCAATCGAAATCTTAAATTAAAAATATAAGCATTAAAACAATATCCGCTTCGACATGCCATAACTGTAGACAAGTAACGATAGAATAGTAAATTTTAAATATTACTATATGCATATAACTTTTTCACTGCTTTAAGTCAATGTTTACTCTATCGTATCCACCAGGTGAGACTAGCGGTCTCGAAATTAAGTCCCCTTACAAACATATATTTCAGATACACCATTCAGGTTTTTTTTTAAAAGGAGGATAATAATCTGGTATTTTTTTATTAATGTACATAGCCATAGTTAGTAGTATTGCTTTATTAAGTACTAAGTAAATATTTGTTTTAACTGTTTGTTTACTTTGTGAAAAATATATCAGTTGATGATCGATCTATAAACGTTTTTGATAAATCTTATACATTTTTGAAGAGTCGAGACAAATTAAAATATCTCGATCAATTTTCAATAATTGTTTTCAGTCTAGTTTTGAATATATAATTTCACCTATTGACTCATACTAAACGAATCAAATTGATTTAAGTGTTCAAGTCAGCTTATATCAATAGGGTTGAAGACCCTTCGTGACATCGGCCGTTTTCTGCTATGAGATCGGGTTGTTGTCACTTTTCACTTATTGCGCCCATTTCAATGTACATGTTAGGATTGGTCTTCACCCCATGTACACACTGATACTTACTTTCGTCTTCCCTGATACTGGGTATAACCACCGAGAGATATACAGTTTGTAACCTACAGGTATTCGATACAAAGCATATACAAATATTTCCCCTTTAGTAACTTCTAACCAATGAATAAAGTGAATAATAATGAACATGCAGTGATAGCTGTTTAAAACCCTCTTTTTACGTATAAATGAAACTTAAAAATAGTTCCGAAGAAGAATTTGAACAAGCTGTTCGTTGATGTCAATTACTACCGGTAGATTTAGTTCTGTACATGCAAATATGCGTTCAAAATACACAATCTTAAAGCAAAGGTACAAAACATGCTGAACTCAAACAGATCAAACGAATGGATAACAACTGTAATACATCAGGCTTGATAGAGGCTTTTTTCTAAGTATAAAATGGGGGATTAAACCTGGTTTTATAGCAAGCTAAATTCTCACTTGTATAACATTCGCATACAATTCAATAAACAATTTTCTTTTACATTGAATAGCATATTTACAGACAGCAAGATAATAATGACAATGTCATTTTGTTTTCATAATAATATTATTTATGATTTATTCTTTTTCAAATTTCATTCCTGAAAAATTGTCTCTTCATATCCATGTTGCCTGCCTCTGTATACATGAAATACTCGTGCAGGTTCGCTATATTCATGATATACTTCTGAAGGTTCGCTATATTCATGATCAACTTCTGAAGGTTCGCTATATTCATGATAAACTTCTGAAGGTTCGCTATATATATGAGACACTTTCTCCTCCTCTTTGTTTCTGAAATGGATATATGTACTAATTAAATTGAGAATGGAGGTGTGCTCCAGCTGGCCCCTAAACAAAAAATGTGTACAACGAACATGGTATAGAGACTTCGAATGCACGTACGACATTGCAAGTATACAATTCAAGAAATTTACTTCGATCATATATCATGGATAAAACGAACCCGTTATTAAACATATATCTGATTCACATTACGCATGTTACGTGTCATGCTTGTAAATATTATTTAGAATTGTTTACTCGATAAAAACTAATTATAGTACTTCAGTATGGTCAAACACAGTTTATATCTGTAAAACGATATCTGATCGAACTGTCTGAACTGTCTTCCTTAAATCTGTTCTAGCGTAGAACAGCACCAATTTGTTGAATGTAGACATATTTTAGTGCATAAAGGGCGTGATACAAGTATATATGTTTGTGAATAGCTCATATGCTAATCAAAATACATGTTAACAAATACTGGCTTGCATGCATCAACCAAAACTCATATTTTAACCAATATCAAAAAGCAATTATCTGTTTGAAAATATGTAAATATATATCGTAAACTTTCGCACAAACGAATCCACAAATAAACTCGGAATAAATGTGCGAAAGTTTACGATTTATAATTCAAAAATATATATTTACTACTGAACTTGACAGCTTAATTCCAAGCCTAATATTATAGAAATACGGTGATAGTGTATGATTAACTATAAACCCATGACAGAAGTACACGAATGAAGCAGCTGTACGTCAATACATGGCTATTAACAACAACCGAAACGTAAATATCGTCTAATATATAAGTCCTTTCATGACACAAATTGAAAAATAAATAACTATTGATATGCCCCCCTACTTGTCGACTTGTTTTTTTTTATTATTATGAGACTGACTTCATGCAGGAACTTCTTAGGAAGAAAGATAAGAAGTTAGCGATATCCTTTAAAACTACTTTCCACTATATAAATGATCTTCTTTCACTAAATATTTCAAAATTTGGTGACTATGTGGAACGGGTCTATCCCATCGAACTAGAGATAAAGGATACTACAGATGCAGTTAAGTCGGCCTCATATCTTGACTTACATCTGGAAATTGACAGTGAGTGTCAGTTGAAAACAAAACTTTACGACAAAAGAGATGATTTTAACTTTCTTATTATGAATTTTCCATTTCTAAGTAGCAACATTCCAGCAGCACCAGCATACGGGGTATATATCTCCCAATTGATACGATATTCTCGTGCTTGCATTTCCTATCATGATTTTCAGGGTTGCTGCTAACAAGGAAGCTATTAAACCGTTTTACAAATGATATCGGATATGTTCCTTACGTCGTAACTACAATCCCCTTCCCAATCATGAATGTGACATACCGAATAGGACTATTTACCGGATTCGTTATCACATAAGTAACAAGACGGGTGCCACATGTGGAGCAGGATCTGCTTACTCTTCCGGAGCACCTGATATTACCTCTTAGTTTTTGGTGGGGTTCGTGTTGTTTATTCTTTAGGTTTCTATGTTGTGTCTTGTGTAGTATTGTTTGTCTGTTTGTCTTTTTCATTTTTAGCCATGGCGTTGTCAGTTTAATTTCGATTTATGAGTTTGACTGTCCCTTTGGTATCTTTCGTCCCTCTTTTATGAATACACTTTATCTGTTTTGTACAGAATAATATAGGGTAGGCAATATATTTGGTTTAAGATTAAAACTACTTACGTTACATTGGTGGATGTATACTTGGATGGATCTTTTTGTCTTTTTTTGATGAGGCAATAAATTGCAATAACAACCAATAATCCAGATATGATTAGTCCTCCTGCTATAATAAGTCCAGTGTAATGATTCAGTATTTCTGAAACTGTATTTTTAACACCTAGGAATATCGAAGTATAAAACTATAATTATTAACTTGAACGGTATTTAACTGTGAAAATTTTATATCATAGCATCATTTGTAACAGCAATTGTCCTGTGATTTTTTTTTAATTATCTCTTCTTATGTATTGGGAATGAACGGTTAAAATTTCACAAATTTCGAAAATTAGTAGTATTTTAAACCTGGTCGAATACGATAGTTCAAAAAAGAATTCAAACTATGTAGGAAAACTGTTGTTACAAATAGTGTTTTCTAACATAAGCTAATGGGTACAAAATTCAGTTAAGCGTCAGTTCATGCCAAACCCACACCAAACGTTAGGAAAATCAGTCGGGAATTGAAATATGAATAGAAAATTCTAAGGCAGATCCGAATACAAACTGTATTCCGATGCATGCCCAAAGTTGCATTGTTTGGCGATTTTGTTCAAATATGTGTTCAGTATCAGACATTTATTTGTGGTTTTCAACTATAATCCCAAATGCAAATATCGATTCTTAATGTGTTTGTGTAAGGTTGAAGTCGGGTGTTTGGTCAGACAAACAGAAGGCTGCAAAACAGGGTCCGTGTTAAAACTTAAAAACGTGTGACGAAAGCCTTTAGATATAGATGTGTTGTTTCCTGAAACTAAATGGAGGTGGGATCGAATTCACGATTTCTGGGTTTTTTCTTCAGTTGTTGATGCGTTTGCCTTTTAAAGGTGATACTTAGATTGATTTAGGCCAATTTATTTTAATGGATTCCGTTTGGGTGTCTAGATTTGCAAATATCATTATATCATCTTTATGGAGGGAAATTTGAATTGCTGTCAATCTGTCATAACTTTCATAACGTGACTAACTTACATGGATGAATAAACAAAAACACTAAAAATCACTAAATTAAATTTTAAATCAAAACCAAAAAGTATACAGATCTTTAGATTAATATAACAAAGAAGTGTGTAAAGTTTTAAGCAATAATCACAAATTATTTTTGAGATACGGCGCGACGTGTAAAAAAAACCTTCCCCCTTTTTTGCAAGATACTCAATAACTCAAAAATAAAATTTTGAATCATCACCAAAAAGTACACAGATCTTTAATTAATGTAACAAAGAAGCGTGTAAAGTTTTAAGCAATAATCATAAATAGTTTTTGAGATACGGCACGACATGTAAAAAAAACGCCCCCTTTTTTACAAAATACTCAATAACTCAAAAATGAAATTTTGAATCATCACCAAAAAGTATACAGATCTTTAAGATTTATATAACTAAGAAGTGTGTAAAGTTTTAAGCAATAATCAAAAATCGTTTTTGATATACGGTGCGACATGGGAAAAAAACACACCCCTGTTTTAGTTACATAGTGCCGTAACTCAAAAAGTTTTAATCTTACTTTTCACCAAAAAGTATACAGATCATTTGATCATCATAAGAAACAACTATAATAAGTTTAATGAAATTTGGATAAGTCGTTCTCAAGTAACGGTGCGACATGTTTACGCCGGACAGACCGAAGGACAGACGGACGGACAGACAGACTGACAGACAGACGGACGGACACCGGATATTTGTATAACATAATACGTCCCGTAAAAATTTTGACGGGCGTATAAAGAAATAACATTTAATCATATCCAATATTCAGTAGTTAATTGTTTGTTTGAAGGATGATATGTATGTATATATACATATATTGAAGTATAACTACTTTATCATGTTTATGTTCACTGTATGTCTAATATACAAACTAACTTGTTCCTGTTAACGTTGTTTTTGGTGTTGTTATAGTTATCGTACAATCAATGTCAGTGGAAACGGATGGTACAGATATTTTCTGTGTTGTTCCTGTTGTTATCACGTCTGTTGTACTGTCAATTTCGATTGAAGTTGATGGTTTCGTTGCGTTTTGTGTTGTTTCTGTCCATATCACAGATGTCGCAGTTCCAATTGCAGTAGACATTGGTGGTATTGATTGTTTTGCGTTGTTGCTGTTGGTGTCATTATTGTAGTTGCTACAAAAAATTAAAAACAAATGTTTAACAAATGATATATCATGTTGTGAAAGACGTAGACTTGTTAACGTGGTGTCGATTGAGTCAGTTTGACGAATATTGTTGTAATATTGATTGTTTTATTATAAAAACGAAGATGTGGTATGATTGCCAGTACGACAATGTTCCAAAAGGGAGCAAATGAAACAGAAATTAACAAGTAAAGATCACCTTACATCCTTCAACAATGAGCAAAGTCCATACCACATAGTCCGCTATTAAAGGACTAAAATGACGAATGTAAAACCACGGTCTCATGAACGTAAAATATATGAACGAATAAAAATTAGAAACACACCAACAAACGAGAGCCACTGAATTACAGGCTCCTGACTTGAGACAGACACATACATTTACATAGCAATATGTACACCACAAATTGTTCCGTGTAAAGATAAACCTGCGCACAATGAACAGTATTAAGGCACGACCTATATAGATAAGTTTCAAAGCATTACTATTTAAGAAAGGATATTAACTTCTTCTTGATTCAGCTATAAATCTATTGTCATTCCTGCAGAGGATGACAAAATAACCTTATCTTGAGACGGGGTTTTAAAAGCTACACCAATGAACAAATAATATATCTAACATTGACTGAGAAAAAGAACTATGGAAAAGCACATCACAACAATTGATGAAATAAAAATATCACTTAAAACATAAAAATATAATGAATAAAAGATATACAATGTAACTTACTTGAACAATAAGGAAAAAAGTAATATAATAAAACATGAATCGCGTCTAATTCTTGGGGTCACGTGTTCGATAACCTGTCATGTTCAGGTTAAGCATTTTACTAACTTTCATAAAGTACACACACCTATTTGACACGCGCTGTCACACGGTTCACATAATGCTGCATCACCTGGTATTTCGTCACTAGTTTCTGAAACAAGAAACAGTTATTTAAGTAGCATATATGATTCTGCAGTAGTTGCGAACAATATATCATATACAGTTTACTCCGTAAACCACACACAACATTAGAATATTTTTTTCTTAAATTACGATCTTGATCAAAATACAACCTGCTGTAAAAACTTATCTAAATGATTGGTTGGTTTTAAAACGCTGCATGGTGGTAGATTACGCACCAAGCGGATTCCCGTTCCTTATACTGATGTTGGGTTTACAAAGAATTTGACAACTTGATCTCCTTTTCGGTTGTAATGGTAAACGAACAAAAAATACAAAACTGGTTGTATGTCACTTCTAGCTAATTGTTGGCGGTTACGATCATAGGCGAAGATTTTTATGTACAGTCACGCTAACCTTTGCATACAACATGAAACTGCGATCAAACGTGTTTTTACATGTATCTATGAGATTAGGGTTGCTCAGTGTTTAGATTTGTAATAACAGTCTAACTGTATTAATCCTTGGGAAGAATTAAAGCGACCACTCAAGAGAGGATGAACTTTTAAATAAGGTTTCGTATTAATCCGATAACGACATCGTGATCGAGACAAAGTTTTTTAGGGTTTTCAATTGGAAGAGTTATTTTTCTTACAGCATTTAAATAAAAACAAATAGCGGATTTTGGCACGCTTAATTTGAAGAAAATACACGAACTAAGTTTATCCTGTGGGAAAAACGTTTATAATACAGGTGTTCGACTTCAATACTGCACGCAAATATTTCTTATGATTTTTTAGTTATATCAAAATGACCATTGTTAAAAGTTGTAATTGAATTTTTGTAAAACACTGAAACGGTTTCAATTGTATAGAGAAAAAGTAACGTTTGGGAGGATATGGAATTGATTGTTATAAACAGGTGACCGCTAAAACAAGGTGACCGTTAAGACAGGTTTACTGTTCAATTTTGTGGATTTCGTTTTATTTGTTTTGTATTTTAGTAACAAGTTTGTCAAGTTTGCTTTAACTTTTAAATTTCTCATTTGTGTTGTCCGCCTCTTGTATTTTTATATCATATATATTTTAATATGTTAAATCTTTATATACCTGGTCTTCTTAATGTACAAATTTTCGGTGAGTCTGTGTATTTACAAAACGTACTACACATCGGGCATCATCAGCTGGAGGGTTTCCTTCTTCTGACACAAACACTCTCTCATTTGGAGTGACATCAGTGGAAATATCTATAAAAATAAAACAATGATTATAAGCTTATAGTCGTTTAAGATGAGGAGAACGACAATATAGCTCGACTCTCTTAATCTTACTCCCTGTTTAATGTTTGTAATACTGTTTATACTGTACATATATGTGACAAAAAAAAAAACTAATCAACTAACGCTTACTATTTTGTACAGTTTAGAAGGAGTTTTTGATTGTCGGAGCAGCATACATATACCGTTAAGGGAATTCGAAGGATATTTTACATCGTTAATTGGTAGATGGTACATTATTGGCTAATTTGAAACAATGTATATGTAATATGTAGTTTTATACCTTTAAGAGTAAACTAAGGTGAATGTTACCCGTAGAGTTTTCACAAATTTGAACATAAATGTGTGTTGCTGTTTGTGATTGTAATACGTTGTTACATACACTATCGAATCGAACAAGTTGAGTTGTTTATTCTTTAGTTTTCTATGTTGTGTCATGTGTACTATTGTTTGTCTGTTTGTCTTTTTTCATTTTTAGCCATGGCGTTGTCAGTTTATTTTAGATTTATGAGTTTGACTGTCCCTTTGGAATATTTCGTCCCTTTTTGAGATATATAAACACCGTAAGATGGTGATAAGGGAGCGTCACCATCTATGATTAATAATTACAATAGGAAAGGAAAAATCCTCTCTTTTATCATAAAGTATCATATTGACCTTCCTGTTTATAATATAGATATCAAGATCGAGGAAGGGCAGTGTTCATTGTAAGTATTAGATTTTTTAAAAGTTGGTTTACCAGGATAAATCTCTTGAGTTTACATTCTTAGGTCGTCATTATTGAGAGCCAATATATCACCCAAATGCCTAAATACTAGTATCTAAAAGTATTCTTATTCTATTTGTAGTAGATGCTGTCAACATATTTGTTTTAAGCATGTTTAGTGATATGAAAAAACACATAACCAATCTAGTTATGACGAAACATATCCTTGATAACAGTACTTAAACTTTTAGTCGATGCGGAAAATGTTTTTTTTTTTTAAACACGTGTTTTACCAAAACAAACACATGTGCTCACGTACTATTATCAAATATGATTAGTATCTATTAATGTATTCACCAAATCTGACTGTTATATACAAAACATGGTTAAAGCCAATAAATATAACAGTTAACAATAACTTGGTAACATTATAGCGATTACTCAAGTTTTATGTATTAGTGAATTGATCACATTGAGCAGATTGACGGCAATCAAAGTAAACAGTATAAGTTGAAATTAAAAAAAAACATACATACCTGACATAGACAACCAAATAAAACATATAATGGCCAAAAAAGCACGCTGTTGTAACAATGCTGTTTGATTGTATCCATTTCTACTTTGCACACTTTAAAACGAAATGTTCGATTCATTTAGTAGTAGTAAATTTTACTATTCAGAACATACTTTTGAATAAATGTTCTAAACCGACCCTACATTCAACGCAATTCGTAAGACACACAATTCAAAATAATGGCACAACGCAAAATAATGAAATTTGAGAACACTCATTTCAATCTATGTGTATTACATACTTATGTGTTGAAAGCCGTACTTTGACATACCATTGTTAACTTTTATGCATTGTGACTTTAATGCAGAGTTTTCGCATTGACACGTGTACTACATCTTCTTATCAATATTACAGTTAAGTGAACAAGTTGAAAAATAGACGTTTAAAGGAAAAAAACTGCATATCAAGACATATCTTTAAATAAGAAATGCATTGAAATATTTCAGTAAAAAAAAACCACTAAATAAACCAGTATGTATATGTAAGGCACAAGTTTGACTTGTAATATCTTTTATCTTCAAACAGTTATATACTACCTAATCTAAAAAATTCAAATTTTATATCATAAACGGTATGAATAATTTTGCAGCACCAGATGCGGTTTTAGACAATTGATGCAGTAACAATAATGCTCAAGTCCAGAATCAATGCGAAAAATCAACAATCAAAAAGTCAAAAATCGTCTACGTTTACTGTTTATTTATTACAATTTTCAAATTTCACACTTTAACATAAATACAAGTTGTGAAGTATATGATTTTCAATATAATCCCAATATGTTTTAACATGGAAAATGATTTTAAAATATCATCTTGTACACAGGAAGTTGGATGGCTACTTCAACGCCGGAGACTATATTCTTGACAAAAATTACAATTTCAAATGTCTAATAAACTAAATATAACTCTTCTTTTACAAATTATTCATTGTTTTACATGCAGTAACAATCACAAAGTAGATGCAAAATATTGAAATACCGTTTCAGTTATGTAAGTTTTATATCAAATATCTAAAAAGAAGATGTGGTATGATTGTCAATGAGACAACTCTCAAACAAGGAACCAAATGACACAAAAATATATGTCAAGGCCTTATACAATGAGCAAAAAGCCAACACCGCACAGTCAGTTATAAAAAAAACCGAAATGAAAAATGAGAAATAATTCAGACGTGAAAACTAACGACTTGATTTATTTCCAAAAAAAGAATGAAAACAAATATGCAACATATAAACAAACGACGACCACTAAATTACATGCTCCTGACTTGGGACAGGCACAAACATACAGAATGGTGAGGGGTTAAACATTTTAGTGGCATCCAAACACTCCCCAACCAGGGACAGTGGTGTAACAGTACAACATAAGAACGAACTATCAAAAACGGTTTAAAAGGGCTTAACCCATCAGATGGATAAACAAGAAATACATTTCACCAAAACACAGAGTAGATGTGTCCAGATACTGGTATATCCCAACAACAAAAACACACCAAGTTCTGAACTTAGAAAACTCGCAGTAACTGATAGCTATTTCAAAACCACTAGCAACTAATAAAGAAAATGTATGTATCCAAGACAAAATTCATTTTGTCGAATACATGTAAACTAGTTTCATATGATTTAAAAAGAGGAATGAAAGATACCAGAGGAACATTATAACTCAAAGATGAAAAATAAACTGACAACGCTATGGCTAAAAGAAAAAAGACAAACAGAAAATATTACACAAGACATTGTGAGCAGCAATTCTAGATCAAGGAAATAAGGAGAGGAAATATAATGAAGTACAAGCCTGGGAATATCGTATCAATTCGGAGATATATACGCTTAATTTGAGAGTGAATCTTTGAGTTCGAAAGCATCCACCTATTTTCCAAATGAGATATATACTTAATCATGTTTATATCAACCCCTAAACCACAGCAAACACGAATCGCTTTACATAATGATACAATATGTGGACAAACTAAATTCACTGTCGTAATTTTGATATTTAAATGCGTGGTTCATAGTCACGATGAAGTAGACAATTTCATTTTGCTTCGGACTATAAATATGATAACACACACATTGAGGTCAAATGTTAGTTGTGGATCATTTATCATTTTTTTCTAAATTTTCTGAATACCAGAGGAAACTCTCCATCCAAGTAAAACATGATAGGTCAAAGTACGGTATTCGATACGGAGCCTTGTCTCACACCGAAAGTAAGCTATAAAGGGCACATACTAATGAATTCTGTAAAACCATTTAAACGGGGAAACCAACGGTCTAACCTATATAGAAAACGAGAAACGAGTAATATTTATGAACTACATCAACAAACGACAACCACGAAACATTAGTTTTCTGACTTAGGACATATGCCAACAAATGCAGCAGTTTAAACATTTTTATAGGTACTAATCTTCACCCATACATACATATTAATGTAACATTACAACATAGAAACACACGTTATCAAAAATCAATTGACTTATGAAAACAAGCACGTGAATATACACCATGCATATTTGACGAATGAATTTGAGTTATCACACAATGTAAAACGTGGATTGCGTTCGTTTAAATCGTATGCGTGACTATAGACATGTGCGTATAGAACGACTTGGAAAATAAGTATATGATAAAAAGAGAATGTTAACATCCAAATAAGAAAGTAACAACTATGTTTTCGCATTGGTTTTTACAGAATTTCCCATATTCAACTGAAATATCAAAACATAGAAAAAGACAGTTGTAGCATTCTTATATGTATTTAAAGTACGTGAGTTAGGTTCATTTCGCCATGGGTCATTATAAATCGATGTTAAATAAACAACAAGCATATCGTTCTTGTGTCCTTTAATTCACAAGTATACATAAATGTATCCACGCAATCTAACTGTTGTATACAAAACATGGTTAAAGCCAATAAATATAACAGTTAACAATAAATTTGTAATAAGACAGCTATTACTCAAGTTTTATGTGTAAGTAAATCGGTCAATTTGATAAGGTAATCAAGTAGATTGACGACAATCAAAGTAAAGCTGATAAGTTGAAACTAAAAACTATAAATACCTGATGTAGACAACCAAATAAAACATATAATGTCTGACAAAAACACGCTGTTGTAACAATGCCGTGTGAGTGTATCCATTTCTAAATTGCACACTTCAAAAACAAAGTGTTCGATTCATTTAGAAGTAGTTGATTTAACTGCTCAGAACATACTCTTAATTAATGTCCAAAACCGACCATGTTTTAAATGCAGTTATCAACACGCACAAAATAGTGTAATTTGAGAACACTAGTTTTAAATTACGTGTTTTACATACTTCCGTGTTGAAGACCGTACCTTCACCTATCATTGTATACTTTTATACCTTGTGCCTTTAATGACGAGTGTTCGCATCTTTTTGTCAATACAGTTGATGAATAACTTCAAAAATAGATATTCAAAGAAAATTCATTGAACTTTATATCCAAACACATTATTGAATTATGAATGCGTTGAATTATTTTGAGGTATGATTCGAACTCACTAGATAGAGTATATAGTTAACCAGAGGCCCAAGTTCGACTTGTGATATCTTTAATCGTCAATCAGTTCATATACCACTAAGTCTAAACAATTGAAGTTATATATCATAAACGGAATGAATTAATTGTACTGCACCGGATGCGATTTTCCACAATTGATGCACTTACAATAATGCTAATTACAGTCCAGAATCAATGCGAAAAATCAACAATCAAAAAGTCAAATACCTTCTAAGTTTACAGATTATATATATGTAGTTATTACAAATTTCAAGTTTCACACTTGTACATATACATATCATATCAATACAAGTTGTACAGTAACTGATTTCAAAATAAATCCCAATATTTTTAACATGGAAATGAGTTTAAAGTATCATCTTGTACACAGGAAGTTGAACGGCTACTTCAACCCTGGCTTCTATATTATTGACCATTATTAAAATTCCAAATGTGACATAAACGTAATATAAATTACTATATTAAATATTCATTGTTTTGCATGCAGCAACAATCACAAAGTAGATGTAAAATATCGAAATACCCTTTGAGTTACGTAAATTTTATAGCAAATATCAAAAAAAGATGTTGTATGATTGTCAATGAGACAACTCTCATCAAGAGACCCAAAAGACATATAAACTAAAGATCATCGTACGGCCTTCAAAAATGAACAAAGCCCACACCGCATAGTCAGCATAAAAGGCCTCGAAATAATAAATGTTAAATAATGCAAACGAAAAAAATAATGACTAAATTTATGTGCAAATAAATAAACGAAAAATGTGTAGCACATCAACATACGACAACCCCTGAATTACAGGATCCAGATTTTGGAAAGGTACATACATACAGAATGTTGCGGGTTAAAACATGTTAGCAGAATATTCCCCCTCCATTAAAGTGGTGTAACAGTGCAACATAAGAACGAACTATACAAATTAGTTTAAAAAGGCTGCATTCATCAGATGGATACAAATAGAAAAAACATCAAACAAATACTAAGAGTGGACGAGGCCGATATTCCAACAACAAAAAGACACTGACGACTGATATGAGAGTACTCGCAGCTATTGACAGCTAGTTTGAAGCCACTTACAACTGATAAAACAATCATGTATCTTAGACAACATTCATTTTGTCAAATACTCTGTAAACTAATTTCATATGATTTAAAAGAGGGGTAAAAGATACCAAAGAGATTTTTAAACTCAAGAAACTGACAACGTCATGACCATTTAAAAAAAATACAAATTAAATAAAAACAATAGTAAACACGACACCACATAGATAACTAAATACTAAGCAACACCAATCCCACCAAAAAATGGGGATAATTTCAGGTGCTCCGGAAGGATAAGCAGACCCTGATCCACATTTTGATTCCGTCATGTTGCTCATGTTATTACAAATCCGATATATATTCTATTTCGGTAGGTCACATAGGAATGGGATTTGAGTAACGACATTAGGAACATATCCGATATTATCTGTGAAACTGATAACTAATAAATACGTCCGTAAAATGTATAAAGGGATGATTTCAACATGACCATTCGGAGCAATTGGTTTAATAACTTTTTTGTGGGCATCATTTCTTGATCAAGGAAATCCTGATAGGAAATACAACCCCGGGAATATCATATCAATTCAGAGATATGTACGCTTAATTTGAAATTGAATCTTTAGGTACGACAGCATCCAATCCTAAATTAAACATGTAAACTTACATTTCAAATGTAATATACACTTACTATCAACCCCTCAACCAGAGCAAACATTAAAATCGCTTTACATAATAATATAACAAATACATACGGAGAAACCCTAATTCACTGTCGTTATTTTTGATATTTAAATGTCTTCTTCATAGTCACGGAGAAATATACCATTTCATTATGTTTTGGTCTATAACTATGATAACACACATATATATGTCAAATTTTGGTTGATCATCATTTATTGTTTCTGAATTAAACACCTCTTTCAATATAACAGATTCACCAAAATGCACGCTTTAAATTGCCCTGAACAACTTTTCTCTCGTCCGGTTTATCTGTGAAATATGTTACCTTCAGCCACATTTTACGTTTTCTTGTGTCGGCAAAAACATTTGGTGCTTGCACTAATAAGTTACTTTTATGTTTTTGATAAAACAGAGATTGGATATATCCAGAGCAACATTTACATATTATTCTTATTGTAAATAAAGTAACAAAGCTATCTAATTGATGAATAACTTTAATGACTGTCCCAATGCTGAACTGCAATCTTCTGAAATCCATAGTCTTTGCCTTTATATATATAGCATGTTTCCGGGATGACGCCGCATAGTTCCTGGTCTTTATTGTTTCTGCAATGGAAAAACTGTATTCATGTAAATTTATTAAATAGAAATTTTACCATGTTAAAACAGCTTAGTATGATCATGATGACAAATAACCTTTATGAAATTGATGTTTTGCATTATGCTTAAGCGTTTTATATTATCTTGCAAAATTGCTTACCTAATGTACTTCATGCAAATAAAATAATAATGATTCGTTGAGCCGCGACTACACATGATGATAAAGTACCTACAAGTAGTAGATGACAATCTACATATCGAAGCCGATGATAATCATAGATATTAAACATAATTATTATTTACCTTCAGTTTTTTGGCTACTGTTTTAACATGTTTAATGTTATTTTCCTCTCAGTTTTGAATTTTCCACGGAGTTCGGTATTTTTATATTTTACTTTTTATCACGGTTTAAAAACTGAATTAATAGTACTCACGAGATCCGTTCTTTACCAATCATCGAACGTACTTTGAGCAAAACAAAAATAATGATAACAAGCACAAAACCAAATATTGCTAATCCGCCCACTATAATAGGTCCACTATATCGCTTCAATAGTTCTGTATCTGTGAAATTTAAAAAAAAGTTTGCGTTAAATGGTGATATTACCATTTTGAATTGTACGTTTGATGATTATTAACGAGAATTAATAAATTGTAATCATAAACAGTCTTAGAAATCTTTTTTTAATATGTTTTAACCTGAAACATGAAGTCTTATAAATGAAAGTTATGTTCATATTTTTTCTTGTTGTTCGTTCAATACTGTTTAATCATTAAGTTTGTAGTCAACCAAGAATTGTTTAGTAGCTGTTTATGCAACTTATCATGTTGTTCCTTTTTACATGTCTTCAAAAATAGTACTGATCGGTATACAATTACTTCGAATAAGTTGTCAAAATGTTTTGCAGAGCACAAAATTAAAAAAAAAACTATTTCATATTATTTAAAATTCCATAACTAGACAGGTAGTCCACTTCCAGAAGAAACTATATAAGGATGTTCGAGATCTGTTTTCAATTTGATACATAAATGCGGAAACACTTACATCCTATCATTCTTTTTCATTTTTCCAAAAAGAACGTTTAAAGGGGGTTAGATATATTTGCTGATTGCATTTTCTACGATTTTCTGTGAATTCGTTTGTTTTCATGGGTACCCGTTTCGTGGATTATGGAAAACATGCATGTTCGTGGATAATTTATTTAGTTTTTTTGCGAAAGTGTACATAATTCAAAATCAAAACTTGTGATCGTTGAACTTTCAATTTCGTGTTCATCTTTACCAACAAAATTCAACGAATAATAGTTTATCCGCATTTAAAAAGTTTACTTACGTCTACAAACTTCCAGAAAAGTTTCAAATTATTTCCATTGTGTATTTTAGCTGATAAATAATGAATTAATTTACATTTTAACTTCCTATTGCCAGAATCATCTAAATCAGACAGCTGTATATTTAAAAGCGTACCTGTGACTAAAGTTTCCAATGTCGTTTCAAATTTCAAATCTGTAGTTAAAATTTTTAACTCCGTCGTGGTTTCCGTATCTTTAGTAGTGAATTGAGTTGTGGTTATTTGTGTTGTTTCCGAATCGACAACAGTAGAATGAACGGCAGTTGTCTGTGTTGTCTCCTTTGTTGTTGTTTCTGTCGATGAGTCCATGTCAGTAGACGTGGGTAGTGGATTTATTTCAAGTGATGTAGTGGGTGATTCTACTTCAGTTGTAGTTCCTAATTCAGTAGAAGTGTTTGGTATCGTTGTTTCTTTATTTGCATTTGTTGATGTCATGTCTGCCGTAGTAACAGTTTCCGTAGACGTGGAATGCATTGTTGGTATATATGTTGTCTCTGTTGATTGTATTGTTATGATAGTGTTAACTTCAGTAGACGTGGTTGGTTGAGATGTTATCGGTGTTGTCTCTGTTGATTGTATTGTTATGAAAGTGTTAACTTCAGTAGACGTGGTTGGTTGAGATGTAATCGGTGTTGTCTCTGTTGATTGTATTGTTGTGATAGTGTTAACTTCAGTAGACGTGGTTGATTGAGATGTTATCGGTGTTGTCTCTGTAGAGTGCATTGTTGTGAAAGTGTTATCTTCATAAGAAGTGGTTGGTTGAGATGTTATCGGTGTTGTCTCTTTGGATGTTAATTCTACCGCAGTGTCAATCTCAGTAGAGGTGGGTGGTATGGTTGTTTTCTGTGTTGACTCTGTTGAAGTCATTTCTGTAGTCGCTAAAACAAGTTACAATGTTATTTTGTAAAAGCAAGGATGATGAAATAAAGTGTTTTTCAAGAGGTTGCAAACATAGAATCTGATATAGTAATATATCATTGTATACTGATGGTAAGCATTTTACTCTTTAGTTATTCTATGGCACAGTAGTTCATATATTGTTTTAAGCATTTACACGTTTCTATTAAAATCATGGTGTTTGTCTTTTAGTCTTTCGATTTATTTTTGACTTGATGAGATTGCATGACCATTTTGTGTTATTCGTTTTATATCTTATCATGTTTTCGTTGTCTATAGTCATTAACATTATTGTTCCTTTAAGTAAATATACTGTTTCTTTCTATGGCGACAAAGTTTATGTTCATTTGCAAATAAACATTAGAAAACGTTGTACAGCTCCAATTCCCATAAAAAATAATAGTACACGAGACTTGTTAATTTGCTATAGGTTGGATACCAAATATCATGATTTATAAACGACAATTTCCAACACTTTTAATGACATGTTTATATTAATCGATGTAAAATGACATTTAAGAATAGTAACATTAACATACCAACTTTACAGGAACTACCACAGGGTTCACACAAGGAAGCACCATTAGGCAAAGCATCATGTGTACCTGTTGCAGAAAAGAAAGAAAAAAACTGGTTGAAAGACAAAATTGTTTTACCTGTAGAATGTCATTTGCTTTTTATTGTCGGCTATATTTTAATCTTTTTTATAGACATAAACATTTTTTTATATTCACTTTTCCTCTGTTTTGCAGAATGTTGATCCCGAATTAAACTTGTCATCGAGTTTGCACTTACATTAGCAACACGACAGATAACACATGCGGTGCATGTTTTATTATACCTTTCTAGATATCAACCCAAGCTCCTATTGGGAGTCGTGTTTATCAGTCTTTAGTTTTTGTATGATGTTGTAAAAGAGGGACGAAAGATACCAGAGGGACAGTAAAACTCATAAATCGAAAATAAACTGACAACGCCATGGCTAAATATAAAAAAGACAAACAGACTAACAATAGTACACATGACACAACAAAGAAAACTAAACAATAAGCAACACGAAACCCACCAAAAACAAGGGATGATATCAGGTGCTCCGGAAGGGTAAGCATATCCTGCTCAACGTGTGGCACCCGTCATGTTGCTTATGTTATAACAAATCCTGTAAATAGTCTAATTCGGTAGCCAATAGCTATAAACATCTTTTCCTGTTTACATTTCGTCAAATACAAGAGTTACAGCTAGTGCATGTGAGATATTTTCTTCACTGTAGTTTCACATTATTAAACAGCCTACTCAATGTTACAGCATTTAGATTTGACAGACATATTCATGTGTCTTCACATAATCTACTCTGATTGAACGTAATATATTAAGCAAAATCGCCGAAACATTAATAACTAGTATACATTGGGCGTTCTTACATGTACAATTCCAACAAAAAAAAAATGGATTGTACCTTGGTATGTCTCTTAATACATTGGATGATCAGTAAAGGTAGTACACGGCTAAATATACATGTTATATCAATAAATATCAACCCAACAATGTTCAATATGAAAATTTGAGGAATATACATATATACATTACCTGGTTTTTGCAATGTGCGAATATTTGGAGATTCAGTATATTGACAGAAAGTACTACAGACTGGATCATTATTATTTGGTGGATTACCTTCTTCTGAAGCGAACACTCTCTCGTCCGGAGTAATGCCAGTGAATGTATCTTTTGATTAAAAAAAAGTCAATGTATACTGAGCCAAAACAGTTTAGCAACACAAATGTGAAATTTTATTTTATTACAAAATCATAAAAACATATACATGATATAATTTTGATAATAACAAAATGGAATTATGACATGTCAGACGCAACATGAATTTTTATCACTCACATTCATTAGGATTTTCTTTGTATGGAGTGCTGGTGGATCAAAATGCGGAAATGAGTATAGTTTTATTCAAAATCAATTTCTCAGCCATGCCCTAAGTGCACAAATGAAGGATTGGCAGGCACACAAGCAGCTTCCCTAAGTCAATGCACTACTCTTGTGGCCGGAAGAAAACTTGTCAGGTGTTGACGTAAAGCGAAGATAGCGCTCCTCCCTTGACGATAGTTTTTTTTTTGTCTAAGATATATCGACATATCCTGTGCAGTTGCAATTTGTCGATATGTTTGTTAGTCTCTAAACCGTGCCTTGTGTATATTAAATCGAGCCACAATGTCAGCAACACTCATTCCGGCATCAACTATTCCAAAGCTTTATGACGGTCATTTTCGGGGAGGTCTGGTTGACGCCCCATGCAATTTTTTCAAAGGTGTATATGTTTTTCTTACCAATGGTATGTTTCTTAACGTTAGTGAAAAAGAAATTTTTAATATCGTTTTAAAAGTACAGGTACAGAAGGTAAAACATCAATTACACGACGTGCAAGCCGAAATGGCGCGAAATCAATCACCAGGGGAAAAGTACGACTGTTTTAAATTACAGGTTAAACTAAGAATTATATCAATGATGTTTAATTAATTTTTTTTAAAAAACAAAAAAAAGTGTTGCTAAACTTTTTTGGCTCAGTATATTATGCAAAATAACTAAGTAGTATTCCAGCAACCTTTAAAAGCGACAAATAGAAATGTCATCAATCTTCCAAGCAACGCTTGCATCTGAAGTTTTCATTTTTTGATTTAAAGTGTATTATTATTAATGCCTTCCATTTGATTACTTTTTAGTAAATGGTTACTGCCTACTTACAAAATGTTTATATCAAGTGTAAAGTTGAAGTTGAGTTGAGGTTAAGTTATCTGAAAATCCTTGTTATTTGGTTGACCATACTGATTACATTGTATATGTTTGAAATGCGTTTCCACCTCTTTTTAAGTTTTCCGATAACATAAATTACAAACTGATATCTACTCAAAAGTCAGTTGTTGAGATAAATATCAGTTAGGGTAGCAATTTGTATGCACTAGATGCATGAATCAGGAAATATGTAGAAATCCAAAACCTAATAAAAATATTGAAAAGGTATTAACACAAAAACTTAATTCACTAAAGACTAATACGTATAAGGAATAGACTGATCAACATGGACATATATTGATTAACTGAAAATGAGCTTCTATTTTTTTTAAACAAATTTCAATTACGAAATATACGTAGATCCTGACCTGTGTTAGAGTTCTAGTTATGGGACTTGCGATACCTCTGACAAACAAGCAACAGTCCATTAACAGATCTAGAGGTACATGTATGACGTAAACGCATAAAATTTATTCACACGTTATTAAGTGCAATCTATTTTGCGTTAAAGAAATTATCTACGAACTACGTGCATTCTTATTTTCGACATTTTTACAGATATTGTTTCATGAACTTGGTATATATAATCACACGAATAACACCGTATATGTTAATTATTGATGTTTCTTGAAATCCGAATGAGTTTCAATGGTATATTATTAGCTAAACAGTATGCTAGTGACCTAATATTGCATATATAGGGTAAGTAAATTCCATATTTAGGTGAGAGGGAAACTCGATTCTCTGTATGGAGATTAATGACCCCATGTTTACCGTATTACGTCACTAGCTCACTATGTAACGAATTTATCGACTATCTTTACATGTACATGTTGTATTTAGACGAGAGACCTATCAAATTGAGCAAGTCGTCAATATCGTTAGCATGAATAAACTGCTTCATACAAAAACAATTGCCAACGAAAACAACTTGTTAGCTGTAAATATTTTATAAATTTAATTCAATATTTCAACATCAATTTCGTCGTCTGGTGAAACCTTGAATAAAAGCAACAGTACTTTAACACTGCTCGAAGTTCATCAATCGATAGAAAAAACCAAATCCGGGTTACAAACTAAAACTGAGGGAAACGCATTAACAATGACCCACATTAAAATGTAACACACACAGAAAAGAACTAGGCATCAGACAAAATCCGATGAGAATAATAAATATAACATCAAAACTTAATACATGAATTCGGAATAGAAAAGTACAGTGACACGTCTTATAGAAATCTGATGAATTCACTTCAAATATAAGAGGAAACAAACGACACAACAGAAGAAAGTCAACGTTAAAATGTAACACACACTGGAACGAACTATAATATAACAATGGCCATATTCCTGACTTGGTACAGGACATTTTTTTAAAGAAATAAAGATTAAGATTTGTTTGCAGTACGAATATGTTTTTATAAATGGAAATAACTCCACTACTAACCGTGTATGGAAATAAGGCCCACTAGCTAACCTAGTTTGAAATATACACGGTATCCACGCGGTTGTTTGTAACCGATCATATTCAAAGAAATGTATAGGAGGTAAGATAAATCAAGATACTCACCTGACAAAAGGTAAAAGTAATATAAATCAGTGGTAACTTTTGTTAATTTCATACAAAGATATAGCCACTGACTTCCTGCGAAAGGTCCATCAGAAAAGCTGTTGTCACTTCTAAAATACAAAATACAAAAAGAATATATGCAATAATTACGTTCACGAATAGTCACATAAAATACATTTTTAACGCTTAGAATTTTAAGGATAAGGATTATCAAACCAATGCATGCGTATATACAAAGCTAATTCCTCAGGCCTGTTGGTTTTACATTTACATTTGTTTAATGAACGACACAATAATTCTAAGCGGTGATTGCCAAAAGAAAATGTTGGCTTCTTGATTAGTTTCTTGTGCTGAGTAAACTTCTGATTAATCAATATGAATTTTAATTATCTTATACATTGAGATGAGCTAGTTTCTACTCTCGGTAAAAAGTTAAATGATAAACCAATGCTGCTTTATTCTGAAAATAAAACTATCATAATAAAAAACGTATTCAGCAGATTCTGAATGACATGGATTGTTGAAACCGTACAAGCTTTGATTTGTTTATTTCATATTACCCATTGTTAATGTGGCTTGGATATCTATCTCCATCTTGGATTTTGAAAAAGCAGATAACTACAAATATATCATATATTGGTCTGGATCTTTCATTATAAGTGCAAATGCTGAGAGTAGTATGTGTATTGATCAGAGTGCTCCTCATTCCATTTTACCATTTAAACAACAGTAATGTTTTTGTAGTTTTGAGTTGTCCTTTTTTAGTACTAGTTTATATTCTATGCAGTCTACTTTCATACGACACTACTTCGGAAGGCGTTTTCCCTTGCGAAACTGCGAAATGCATTGAGCAATGTAGACGTAATTCCTAAAGTCATAATTGTCTTGAACACTAAATTCGTTGACATCTATATAATGTTCGAATGCTTATTTTTTTAATTGAAAATAGCAACTACCATATTAAATCATGTATGCTATAACTTATGTCTGACTGTTTGTTCTTCAACCGAATTTCAAAAGTTCAAGATTATGCAAATGATGCAGTTAGGTAAAAATAAATCAAAATTTATTGAAATGTTTGCAACTGAATATCCTATCCACACAGTTGTGTATTTGTTTGAGTTAAAGGAATCGCTTCTCAAAGAATTGTGGCTAAATATTATGACGGTGACTTGGACATAGAGGACAAATACATACTCGCCTACTTTCATCTCTTGGATTCATGTATCAATTTCATCCTGTTGGACGACAGAACATTCTCCTATTAACTCATTTATTAAAACATTTATTGACAGCATTTGTTTGTGCTACATATCAGACATAATGTATTAATTACTTATGCATGTACAATGAATTTGATTCTGAAGTCAATACGTAAATATTTCTTACTTGAAGACAACAACTGCCTCTGTGTCGGAGATACCTAAACTATTTATGCAAGTCCAATCATCAATTGTTGTTCCCTTAGCGTCTAAATTAATGGCGGAACTTTGTAGCGTTGTAGTCGCGAAGTTGAGAGTTGTTGATTGTTCTGTATTGTCTTTTACATTTGTGTAATTATATTCCCATGCTGTATTTATCAAGTCTTGAGGCAATGAACAGGTGGCATCTGAAAGAATTATTACGGATAAAGTCTTAAGCATTCGAATAAACGTAGCCCGTGTGATGATTAAGAAACACCTAAAATGAATGTCAAGAATATTATTTAAAGTGAAATAAGTTAAAAGCGGCATACCTCATATTGCATTAGTTCACTTCGAAAAGAGTTTTATCTGTATGTGTTATGTTATTGATTCAATAATCAAATATTATAATTAACCAATGCTAGAAAAAAAGTCGCGTGAAACTCTTTCGATTGTCAACAAGTGTGAAATACATAAAATCTAAAGTTTTACCACTAGCTACGAAAATCAATTTCACTTGAAATTTGGAAATATTAATGTGACAATGTTTAATACCTGCATGTTATTTCAATATGTCCGAAGAAATATACTTTTATGAATATGTTACTACAAACGTAAAAAACAACAGAATGGAGAATAAACATAGCTGAATAGATGAAAGGTGTAGGTTGTTGAAAAATAACTCAACAATTGGTTGATTGATTGGTTGATGTGTGACGCTGCTTTTGAAAAAAACTAAATACAGTATTTACAACTAAAACCTGTATAAACCGGCCGGCTACGGGACTATGAAAAAGGGCCGGTTTGGACAGTGAGCCGGTTTATTCAGGTTTCCGTTTTGACCGGAAGTTAATGACTTGTGACGTCCGACATTTTGCATGTAAAAGTTCTCTCTGATTGTAAATTATATCTGATAAATTAAAATACTTTCACTTCGATTTTCATTTTGCATTTGCATCATAATGCTCGCGTTGTTTGGATTGTAAGACGAGAGTTTCGATTTACACTCATGATCAATAATTTGAAATGTTGGAATGGCCGATTAAAAAGCCAGAATATTATCAAACGTAAATTCATCACTTTCGAAATGTTGTCGTACAGTGTTCAATATCCATTGATTGTTGTCATCCGGGTGTTTTTCATTATCAAGGTCATTTGTTTAGGGGTTCACAACAGGGAACCCAGGATCAGAAATCACGATGTGAATTTCTTACTGCGCGATTTTAATTTGTTTATCCAAGTTAAATAAAGGCAACAGTAGTATACCGCTGTTCAAAACTCATAAATTCATGGACAAAAAACAAAATCGGGGTAACAAACTAAAACCGAGGGAAACGCATTAAATATAAGAGGAGAACAACGACATAACACTAAAATGTAACACACATAGACAAAATCCTACGAGAATATCAAATATAACATATATATATAACATCAAAACCAAATACATGAATTTAAAACGTAAGTTCAATCCGAGATATATTCGGTGTGTCTTTTCATTTAATTGACACGTTTATAATGTTTTAATAAATAATACAGCTCACTACTGTACGATTGTAGGTTCACAGTTTGACACCTGACTAATTGATTATCACGAAAAGCCATAGTGTATAAACAAATCTGTTTTGATTGCATATCGATCATTGAAATTAATTAGACAAACCGGTTTTGACAGGTAATAATTAATGTAACAAGTTTGTAACACAGCAACAAACGAAAACAACTGAATTACAGGCTCCTGACTTGGGACAGGCACATACATCAGGTGATGGGGTTAAACTGGCGCCTAACCCTCCCCTGAACCTGGGACAGTGATGCAACAGCACAAAACAGAACATCCAATACAAAACAATAAACAAAAACAAAAATATGACAAAGAACAACAACCAACAACCACTCAATTGAAAATTCATGAAGTTTGAAGAATTCACCACTCCCTTAACCTGGGACAGTGGTGTAACAGTACAACATACATTTGTAAGAACAAACTATGAAATCAGTTGAAAAAGGATTAACACATCAGATGAACACACATAGAAATACATCTAACAAAAACTTACATTGGACGTGGACGGCTACTTGTACATGTACATTTCACCACAAAAGACACAAAGTATATATCTGAGAGTACTCGTAATTACTAATAGCTAGTTCAAAGCCAAAAGCATTGTTTCTTTTGCTCTTTTTCAAATGCTTAAATGTACCGATTTATCAGAGAGGTCAATTTTGTCAATTATGGTTTTTACAGGGCTGCAACTTATGACTCGATGAGTAGTTATGATATGTTTTATTTTCATCTTTTATTATGTTCGTGTAAATATACAATACTAGAACATACCCGTGATATCGCGGGTCCGTGACTTAATTAAATTATATAACCCGTGTATATAGCATATTAATCTTGAATACACCGTTTGTTGGTGCGCCTGTCAGATGCGGAACGTACAGATAAGGTAATATGTAACAGGTGAATATACTATTGGTATCGGTGTCGGACTCGACCCGGAACTTCTTAATTATTGGCAATATTAATTACGTGGAAAACAACCGGCCTGGAGTGGTGTAATTTTTAATGTACACCTTTGTACTATATTAGTTATATATAAAGTTGAATTCTTTGATTCGTCGTTTTTACGTGATGACGGCTGACAAATTGGACCTCGTAATTTTAGTATTATAGATAAGAGTATTTGGACTTCATAATTAGACCGGAATTCGGAATACACAGGGTCCGGTTTACAAAGGGTATTAAAACAAAGACTTTGAATGGAAAAATATGGGACTTTCATTTTCGGCCGGAATGGACAGGAAACCGGTTTATTCAGGGTCCGGTATAATCAGGTTTCACTGTATTCTAGTCAATACAGATTGAAGTGATTTGTAAAAGACAATTTCAAAATATTAAATACTAAGAACAACAATTCTATATACTAACATCCTTTTTTTGGGGTTTTTGGGGGTCTCTCCTTGATATCGTTTCCCACCTTTGTTGACGAAGCTATTGACACAAGGTAATCAGTTTTACGATACGTCGTCAGTTCAAAATGTGTAATTAACTTAATTCTAACCCTTTTATAGCAAATTTGATACAAAGATGATAAATATCAACGATACTAGTTTAACTGTACTAAAATGCGGATTTTGACAATTTATTTAAACATAACAACAACTATTTTTAGAATGTTATCATTTTTATAGATATTATCTTGTCATTTATTAAATTGGTTTTTCATATAACAGATGACTATGAACAGATATTTTCGTTTCATATGGAACACCAAATGTCTCACTATTTGATCAATAGAGACTAAACAAAGCAACCAGCTTTTTGTCGAATTCTATGAGCTGTTCTTGTAACTTGTGTTTGTATATTTATTTTTGCAAACAGAACATTTATTTCGTCTTATCACTGTGACCAATTATTTGTCATTAAATTACTAGGGAAAGCTAAAAGCTACATTAAAATATTGTTTAATTGTTGTTCAACGCCACTTTAGCACTTTTATTGCTATTTGGCAGTATGATTTTGGTGATGTAGGCAGGTCACCCAAATATCGTCGATTGGAAAACCTTACAACATCAGTGTTGACAGGCTAAATTCACAATAGTTCGACTTCAAAGAACACTCATCCACCAAGCCTTCCTGTTAAAAATGTAATTACTTGTTTGCTATACAATACTGCATTTATTTACAAAAATGTACTCTTACAATTTATAAACATGTATATTGTCCTATAAAACAGAGTCGATAACATACTTTCTATGTGTTTTTTAGCCTACAGATTGATCACACTTAAGATTTAAAATAGCAATCATTTCATACATGTCATTGAATTGCATAATCTAAAATTAAAAGTTATCCAAACTATACCTGACGTTGACGAATACATCAAAAATATAATCACATAAATCAGGGCTATGCAAATATTCCTTATTGATGTGTCAACGTGCATCCTGCTCTAACTCCTTAATTGCAAAATGTGAGTCTTTCTTTTCTTTTAATAATAGTTTAATTAATTTTCCAACAGTATTATCCAAAAAAACTTCATATATTTGATTCAGCTAACTATAACTAACAAAGTATAACGACACACGTTTTAAATGACACTTCAGTGATAAAAGGGAATGAATAGAAAATGAAATCTAAATAATTCGAAAGGTAAATCATTGTAGTCGAGATTCATAATTTCACGCCTTGTGACAAATCATACAGCGATCAATTTTGAGGTGTAACAACTTCGTTTTGATTATTTTCGGTCTTCATCTTTAGTCATCTGAATTTTTATTTATTATTACCATGCCTAAGACGAATACAATTTAAGTAAATTTCTTCTTTTTAAAAGGTCAACGGAATTAACACAAGAGAAACCGTTAAATTAGTATCTTGTTAAAGGTCAGTTAAAATGTATAGGTATGCTTGTTCAACCAGACGTAACGGTCGACATTCAGAATGTCATACCATATAAATCATAAATGGGATATGAATAATAAGTCAATAAACTGTGGTATTTATACAATATTTAAAGAGGAAACATAGTTAAGATTTTAAATTGTGTGCTTGTTCAAACCAAGAGACTGATCAGTGGTGTTTTATTTATTGCTTTATATGATAGTAAATATTGCAACAGGGAATTTGTTAATAAGACACTTGCCTGTCAAAAAGCATACCAATAGCGCAGGACCACTAATGAACTTGAAATTAATCTTATGACTATTTTGATATTTGTCCTGGCAAATTTCTGTTTAATCTTAACATGTACCTCAATTTTTAGAAGGTCTACGATAACGTTAAAGGCTAATGTATTGTAAAGGTATTTGTTCATTATTAAAATATGTATGTTGTCTCATCGACGTACACCCTATATATCTTTCAATTCCTACTAGATACACACATATAAAGAGTGTTTCCGTAAACAATAAAAGGAAATTCGTGTCCATATTATATATTACCTTTCCCAAATGTATGCTTTAAAGCAAATACGCAAATCTTTTTTTATTTAAGGCTAGCAATCAAAAATGAGTTCGGAATACAATTGTCAATAAAAAGCATCTTGGTGTTATCGACGCATTTAAGAATCATTGCACGACTGGGATTTAACATTTTCGACCATTGGGTGCTTACGTGATGATTAAATTTCTATTTCTAAAGAATCAGTTGTATCAGAATGCTATCTAAGCGAACAACTTAAAATTTTGTTTTCTTTAATTTAGTTTTATGTTTGTAACTTTGGAAAAGAAAGATACTGTCACTGGAAAGTTTTCCAGTTGACAGCAAGAACCAGTTCCATTGGATTGTATAACTATTGGTGTACGGAATTATTGAAATCTAACGTAACTTTTAGATGTCCATAACTTGCCAGTTGCAGGGAAATGATCTTTTTTCTTTTAAACATAAGGTTTCAACGAAACTCGAAACCGGAAAAGCAACCTCTTAAAAATGGGATCAAATGGGAGGAATATGTTCTCCAAATAGAAGGGTTATTGACCATGGAATGTTGAGATAGAGACACGGTATTGATTTTGTTTTTGAGAATATGTGTTTGTAGAAAATTGTTAATTCCTTATTAGACACTTAATTTAAACTTTAAATATTAAAGAAACTATGAGACAGGCAATTTCATCTGCATTATTTTATCCTCTTCTTCTTGTGCAATTTGACAGACGAGTCAACAAATTATTCACTGACAATATGTCAAGCAAAACGTTTAATGCACGTGTTCCATATCCTTACCTTCCATGCTTTTCGTTAATCCATTATTTTTCTCTACGTGTTTTGCTTTTGACTTATTTTTAGAATTGTCCACTAAAACTAATGCATTCACTTGTAACCCATATTTTGAGACCTTTAAATAATTTAAAGACACTTCTGTATATACGTTGACAATAAAACTATTGTGTGTCATGATGCTGCTAGTTTTTTAAGAATGGACTACTTCTTTTATGAAAATTCCTAGAGTTGTAAAAGCTTTGACCGAAGTACATTTTGTATGAAGTGCCAGGGCGTTTCATTCTCAAAATGTACACACGGTCAACGCGCGTTAACTGCTCTATGAAATTACTAATAGAAGCATCCAATACTTATAATTAATTGTTTTCTCTATGGCCATAAAAACACGATAACTATCAAGTTGTTTTCTTTTACTTACCTGTGCACTTTATTTTCGAAACGTGGAATGACACAGGATTGCTTTTAGCCAAACAAAAATAACGTATTATAATGAAACATATATCTAATGTCATCATTCATATATACCAGCATCTGTTATCCATGATTCAGCTCATTTGAAGTTGCTTTCTTGTGTCATGAAGTTGATGATATTCGCGTACCAGTATATATCATCCGGGAATTAGTTTATTTGAAGTATAGCATCACATTTCATTAGGATTATCAATTAATTTAATTTTCGTCTTTGAAATATCAATAATTGTTTTTTTATATGAAAATAACTTTTATAAAGTAGTCGCTTTTTATTTAGTAGAATCTATTTCATGATTCTTAAATGCTTGAAATTCTGAAAAATTTCTTTACAAATGGATAAAAATATAATGTCAATGATTTATGTAATTCTTTTAACCATACGCTCAAATAAACATAATCAAATTTAACGTGAATAATTGTTTGTGTAACTTTATGATAGTACTATTAAAAGTAGTACATAAAATTCAGTTATGTTATTTGTATTTTATGTGATCAGTGAGTTTTAATTCATATGAACTCTTTCAATCACTGACAATGTTATGATGTATACTTATATACACATACGATATCTTCAGTATTCATGCACTATTTGTTCTGAACATAATATGCAGTTCATTGTATTGGTATTAAAAATATATAAGTCATATATATTGTGTTGAAATATTTTTGTGTAACACTTTTATTTTATATAGAAAACCTGGTGCTCTATACCGTTGATCTTCTTTTTTTGTAATTTACCAAAAGCTGTGATACTAATCCATTGTCTTAATGTGAATTCACTAGCATTAAAATAGGATTAAAAGATTTTTCGAAACTGTTATCCAATATAAGGTTGTTGATGAATTATTACACAAACCTACAGTAACTATATCTGCAAATACGTCAATATGTCTTTATATCTGTTCGTAATTGTCTCATTCTAAATAAAATAAAGGCTTGAAAGCAGTTGAAGTTTATTTCACATTTTATGAAAAAATATAACCACATAATATAGCAGGCAAAAAAATATATTTATTATAATACATTGTCTGTCATAATGGCACCGTTATACACTATGCTTGTATGAAACAAGAGTGCATATGCTGGGTTGTGTCAACAGCTATAGTTGTCATACTTGATTTCATTTGTGAAAAATATTATATCGTACTTATATTTAAGACAGACAGCTAGATATCATAAACATACTATGTATACACAACCCGGAGTCTGAGCTTGATTTGCTATATGATATAAAAACTAAACTGACGGAAAAAGGTCATTTATTCAAAATCATAAAATGCAAAAAATACATTTTGCAAATAAAACATTTGACATAAAAGTTCATATTTAATATGAAATAATAATACATAATTAATACGAAATTACATCAACTAATATCATGTCAATTGAATAAATGACAAAGAATAGCAAAGGTGGGGAGAAAAATCTGCCCCATAAATAAACATATATACATATCTAATTCAAAAGATAACATTAAGGGCGGTATGTGGGTGGGAATTTTGAACAAATTGTTTGATAAGAATCACAAGTTAACACAACAAATGCTGATGATAAAAGGAAGTGACCACAATACACTTACACGTGAACTCGTACTGAACCGCAAGATCATTGACCAATAAGGAAGATGCATTGGTTATAAGTGAAATTTCTCTGCACGTGAAAACATGTTATCTAATTTCAACAATTTATCGTTTAATTAAGTAGGACATTCTTACCCTTTGACCAGACTAGAGACATCATACATTTACAGTATTAATAGCTCACTCTTTTATTTAAGTCGGTTAGTAATAACCAATTAAAACATAATTATCTTCTCTGCTGTCTTAAATTATTTTATTCCGCTTAATTTTCAATAAGCAAATAAAATTGGTTATACTACCAGTATCAAATACACTTAACATTATCTATGACGTCGAGGTAGGATAAACTATTCTAAATTATTCCACAGTTAAGATACTAAAAAGTTTGACTGTATCTGTAGCAAATGTGTTGCAAACGGGACACCGCATCTTAATTTTACGGTGCTGCTGTTTACCGAACCCGTAAATTTAGATTCAATTCGAGTAGGCTTATCGATCATTTATACAAATTTTTTTTGAAAGGTTACAAATTTAACGCTTTCAATTGATCCTTTGAGTATTATTTACATCGGTATAAATAATTATTTTGTTATCAGAAAATTGAAACCAAGCTTAACATTATTCCTATATACATTTTGTTCATTCACAGTCCTATTTTCTATCTATATGTTTGCTTTTCGTATTGTCCGAGGTATCGTTTTTTACGACTATTGATAACGTATTTCAGCTTAATTTATTGCAATTTGGATATTTACTGGTTGTTACTTTCGACTTACAATGTATACTTAAACTATTGTTTGTATTACTTGTTAGTGGCTTTAAACTTTATTTTGGTAACTTCGAGTATTTGTAGATAGGAACTTTGTGTATTTTATGTTTGTGTTTTTTTATGTTTGTGTTTTTTTTTATGTTTGTTTTTGTTTATGCACTATAATCATGTTTAACCCTACCAAGTTCACGTTTTGTAGGTGTCCATCCCGAGTCAGATGCCTGAATAGTGATGGTTGATGTTTGTTGCTGTATATCACTTATGTTTTTCCCAACAACAAAATATGAAAACTTGAAGGAATGAAACATGAACATCATGACATGAGGTCATGGCGAAATGACACGTGCAAGACAGACATGAACACATTCCAAACACTCCATACACCAAATGCAAATCACCCATTAATAAGAACAAAGTATAGTCTCTAAAAACTGAAAGAGAATCAAAACATGTACCAAACGAACATGTAGTTTATAATATATATAACCTTACAGACATACATGTAAACCTCTCAATCATACCGTACATTAATCATACTGACCCTATCACTTTTAAGAAATATACCAAAATACACAAACTAAACATTGTCCAATGGACCTTGAAAAATGAAAAGGATCAGATGAAACCTTCCAGTCGGTTATATACGCCTTATAATTTTAATACATCAACTATAGTTTACAATTTGCATATGATATACAGATTTGACCATGAAACCCCATCTTTACTACTGATTCATGGAATCGGGTCAAATTATTGTTTACCTAACCTGACGCACATGTCGACCTTTCAATGGACCATAATAACAAATATAGATGTATCCTACTACTCATAACCACTGATCATTGCACATGTTAATCAAACTATAATCAATGTCAAGCAGTCACTTAACAATGAACAAGTTTTCAAGGTTTATGGACATATAACATATGTTATCTTAGTAGCATCAGGTATGTGAATGTATGTATTCTACTCTTTGAATTATAAAGCTGTAAACACCATCACCTTCATCGAATCTGCCTATTTTAAGTCCCTATGTCTCGCATACCTGCCACAAAATAATGCCACAGGTCACAAGTTACCACCAATTAAGACATTAAACGAATCCACTTTATAGCTAGAATACCATAACATTGAATTGTATACTAAAACGGATAAACTAAGATAAATATGTGCAATATATAACCGTATACATGTGTCATGTGCATTCGTTATCATGCTCCTTGATGACTTATACATGTATTTTTTTCAACATCATAAGTATGACATTGTCTTTAAATGATCATACTAAGGTTAACTAAATTCAAATATTGAGTCCACGAATTGCAGGTAGAACTCTAAAAGAGTTGTACAAAAAATATGTTTAAACATGCATTTTTCGGGTCTTTGTTTTCAAATGATAGGATTTTCCACTCAGGAAATGCTAACGAATAATTCACTCAGAGTCTCCTTTTTATTTTATTAAATCCTTTGTATTTTATCTTCATTATATTAACAGACAACTGCAGATAAAACGTTTTCAAGTTATTGATATTTGCTTTGTAATGTCCTATGGAGGTATGTGGATGCATCCTCTCATAAAATTAACATGAGTATACTAACCATTATGACACTGCAAACATTGTTCTTTTGAAGCGGTTGCACATCAGACAAACCACACCTTATTTAGTGTAGAATATATCACGTATTTAAAAAAATTATAGTTGCAGTTCCACAGATAATCATTACTAGATAAAAAAACAAAAAAGGCGAACATCTTCTCTTCAAAGGGAATGTGCGTTTGACTGAAAATCGTTATTCAATCATTTTTAAAGTTTTTGTTTCCTATGTTGTTTTTCTATGAGGACACGTTATAAACTCTTACAAGTGAGAGGTTTAGCTAGCTATAAAACCAGGTTCAATCCACCATTTTCTACATTTCAGGAATATGACAGTTCTTGTCCATTCGTTTTTGATGCGTTTTGTTATTTGATTTTGCCATGTGATTATGGACTTTCCGAATTGATTTTCCTCTGAGTTCAGTATTTTTGTGATTTTACTTTTATCTATATTCAAGTTTCTCGTATTACCATATTCTATATTGCCTATTCTTCTGAATTCTTTCTTTATTTTTGACAATTATTTCTAATCTAGCAATCCGTTATGAATTGCAAGTTCTGTCAACGCTGTGGACATTTCGTTGTTTTGAATGTCAGTTGCGACTACTAAGTATATTGAAGCAACACATACAAAACATGTTTATCAAAACATTACCATCTTCATATTATATACGAATTATTACAAAAATTGTTTATTTAAGTTATCATAATGACAATCAATATGCTAAATTGCAATCTTCCGAACTTCAAAGTCTTCTCCTTTATAGAAAATCCACGTTTCTTTGTTTCCTTTCTCGCATCTAAAAAGGAAAAAATATTTGTGTCTTATGTCGACTTGTTTTAGTTGCAAAATATTGAGTACGTCTTGTCACATAATGTTGTCATTTCAGCGGAGAATCTAACATTGCCACATAAACGGGAGATTTGTCTAGACAAAAAAAACAAGTTCAACCCACCATGCTCCTGAAAATATCATATATCCAAGTCAGGAATATAGCAGTTGTTATCAAAAAGTCAGTTTCTATGTAAATTGGCGTTTATTCATTAAACGTTTTAGTTGTTCCATCTTTTACCTTTTATAATTGATTTGTTTCTTTCAGATTTGTTTTGCTACCCGGATTCGTTTAAGTTAAATCGATGACTATTGCATAGTGGTATACTACTATTGCCTTATTTATGCAAAACATGATAAACATCACCGTAACAATATTTGGTATTAATCTTAATAAATGTTCGAACAGAATTTCTGAAGATTTTGAAATTGTTTTCTTCTAGAGCTGTTTATATCTGTACATTATCAAATTTTCTAAACATAGGTTTTGTTTGTGTGAATAGTGATGGTTTTGATCGAACAATATGTCAAGACAAAAGTCTTATAGCTGTTTCTGTCGACATGCCAATTACAATGCTGTACGGAGAAAAAATTCTTCACACGTCATAAGTCTTAAATTGCAGAAATATACGGACCAATAAAACGCCTACGAAAAAAATAAGCCCAAATTTGTTATCGACCGACGTATTGATTTTTAATACACAGCCAAACGGGCAACAAGTCAGATGTGAATCAGCGATCAAAATAAATAAGGCTTTGGGCGAACCCGTTCTTGATTTCACTCGATAATTAGTGCCGTCAATTGTTAAAAATCAGGAAAAATTACCATCAACCACGACAAATGTAAAACGATTGTTAATCTATCATTGGTTTCCCCTACTGGAAGTTGACAGTTCTGTCTGTTGATGGTTAAGCACTGCAGAGTACATATGATGACAACATTGTATGTGAAAACATTTGTTAACAACACACTCAATAACAGGAATCAAAAAGGGGAGTTCAAAACCAGTGTAGATATTTAAAAGCAAACAAATTCTTACGTCGTATCTTCTGCACTTGTGTTAACTCTTGACTGTCTTTTGATCTTAACGAAAATGATAAAAACAATTAGGGAACCAACACCTGCTATACCTCCGAAGATGAAAAGTCCAGTATGTGTCGTCAAGTTTTTACTACCTATGATTATAAAAAAAGAAATGACAATACTATTTGTTTAGTGTTTTCTCAGTACCTTTGCGAAGCAAATATTCCATGTATGCCTGTTTGTGTTAAGGTGGCATCAAATGAACACTTTTTAATCGACGTATCGTACTTGTTAATATGTTTCGTAAAAATATAAGTACACGCATTTGTTACACCACGTGACGTTAAAAGGGGCATTAGCTGTCGCATTCGTGTTTGCCTACATGTATGTCAATATATGGCAACATTTGGGGTAATTTGCTAATTTGCAAAGCAGCCATTTTGCCTTATCATGACGGCAGCCATTACATTTAGGATTATATAAGTCACTTAAATAAAAATACCAATATGCCAATACCTATGTCGAATGAACAATTTGTTCGCATATAGGTGAATTGTGGTTTTTTTTGTCCTGTACCAAGTCAGGAATATGGCCATTGTTATATTATAGTTCGTTTCTGTGTGTGTTACAATTTAACGTTGCGTCGTTTGTTTTCTCTTATTTTTTAGTGTAAATTGACATTGCGATAAGACGTGTCACGGTACTTGTGTATCCCAAATTCATGTATTTGGTTTTGATGTTATATTTGTTATTCTCGTGGGATTTTGTCTGATGCTTGGTCCGTTTCTCTGTGTGTTAGTTACATTGTAGTGTTGTGTCGTTGTTCTCCTCTTATATTTATGCGTTTCCCTCAGTTTTAGTTTGTTACCCCGATTTAGTTTTTTGTCCATGGATTTATGAGTTTGAACAGCGGTATAATACTGTTGCCTTTATTTAAGACTTCTGTCCGTGTACAAATGGACATTGTCTACTCTGAAATCTTTCGGCCTTTTTAGTTTAAAAATCGGAAGCGTAACCATAGTATAATTGCTGTATAAGATCATTTAAAATGACAGAAAATCGTAAAATAGCAAGATTCAAAACAAAAATACATATGCAAGAAGATATTGTTCATGATTTGTTCGCATACAGGGAAACACCTTGTAGGTTGAATTTTAAAGTTAAATAACTTTTAACTTACCTGCTTTCTTACGTTTTCGGCCAAATTCTTTTAAAAACATGATGATTTCAATTTTCCCATTTCGTAAAACGTCAAATTTTAAGCATTTTCCCTTAGAATTAAACAGCATTTTTAAAAAATATCCGCCAAAGGAAGTTTTTAAAGATACATTAGTTTTAGATATATGACGGAAAAGGTCTGGATTATCCGCAAATCTAAAATTAGTTTTCAATCTTAAGTGAAGGAAGGTAATTTAATCAAAAGGGATACAGGCACGTGGTACAAATCATTTGAATAAAGTAGCCTTGAATTTACCATATAATCTGTCAATCAATTTCTTATATTTGATTTATACATTGGAATATACTAAACCGAATACCAAAATTACAATTAGTTTAAATTAGACACCCAACAATGCAAAAAATATATTTCGTGTTTATAATAGTGTAGACGCCATCTATTTAACTATCGAGAAGTCCTATGATGAATGACGACGCTCATATTACCCTTTGAACATAAAATAAATAGAAAGAGACAAAAAACAATATAATTTTCAATGTTTTTGTATTTGATGTTGTTTAAAAAAAGTAAATTATCGTTTTTACCTGCATAAGGATTTTTGTTGTGGATAGAATCAATAAAAGAAAAGGGAACCCTTGTTTTACTTCTAGTGTTGAAATTCCTTTAAGTGCACATGCATACAAATTTACACGAAGTCGAATTTTGGTCAACACCTCTGCTGGTGGACTATCAGTTCCCGAGTGTATCATCCGGTCAGTAGTCAGTATTTCGGTACTGACTTGATTTAACAAACTTTTCTAAAATTGTCCGATTATAAATTTCGAAATTATAAAGAAACGAAGGTTTCAACTCCCTCAGGCAAAGTTGGCTTAAGATGAATTTTGGCTGTTTATTATAGATATTTTTGACATATAGCTCTTTAACAGTTTCGGTACTTATACATCCTCGGATTTCAAGTGTTTGGCTTTGAGCGTTCCTGGTGAAGGTACATCTAGAAAAGCGTTTCGGACTCAATAATGTAATAAACGTGTTGTTTTCATTTTTCACTTGCATGTCAATGATACATCAAGTATGTTTTTATTTATTTTGACAAATTTGGACCAAACTCACTTTGCTGATGAGATTTACTATTTCAAAATTTTGGTTTTATCCATCATGTTCATACTAAAATCAAAATGTTTTGTATTTTAAATTCGTGTCTTGACATCTCTTATTTCAGGCAATGCTTATAAGGCCTCTTTTACATTTCTTATTTTAGGAATGCATTAAAACTAAATATAAAATATGTGTATACAGAAATCATATGCTGATTTTATGCTATTTGGATATTATTATTTCATAACTTCAAAAAAAAAAAAAAGTTTTTGATTTCATTTTAACATGTTCTTGTTTGTGTCACAGTAGCCAATTGCAGCATCAATCAACATAAGCTATTATAAATTACAGATGTTATGGTAAGTAAAGAGGTGGTATTTTGAAATATACCTGTAGATTGAGTATCTATTGTTGTTTTGTCTTCAACATCAGTATTTACTACATTTATATCACCATTCGTTTCTGTAACCCCAACCATGATATGAACTGTTGTTTGTTGTATTGTTGTTACCAAATTAGTAGAGGTGGATGGCAGTGGTGTATTCTGTGTTGATTTTTTTTCTGTCGTAGTGTCCATTGAGGATTGTGCCGTTGTTTTCTGTGTTTTCTCTAATGAATTCATTTCTGTCGAAGTAATCATGTCAGTAAAGGGTGATTGTGAAGTTATTTTCTGTGTTGTTTCTAATGGTGTCATTTCTGTCGACGTAACCATTTCGGTAGAAGTGGATTGTGCCATTGTTCTCTGTGTTGTTTCTAATGGTGTCATTTCTGTCGACGCAACCATTTCGATAGAGGTGGATTGTGCTGTTGTTTTTCTGTGTTGTTTCTAATGGTGTAAATTCTGTTGCAGTCATCATTTCAGTAGAATTAGACTGTGTCGTAGTTTTCTGTGTTGTTTCTGTTGATGTTATGTTTAGCGTAATGTCAATTTCAGAAGATGTGGATAGAAGCGTGGTATTCTGTGTTGTCTTTAAAGATGTCGTTTCAGTAGTTGCTACAAAAGAAGTCTTAAAGTGTTTAAAACATAGACAGCATTTAGTCACATTCTTTGACAGGTGTAAACCTCGTGGGGATGGAGTCAGTTTGTTGTATTCTTTTCAATAATTGATTGTTAAAGTTTTAAAAAGCAATCCCTTTAAATAGATTTTTCAAAAACATCTTAACAAAGGAATAAACATGAAATAAAACATAATATACAATTTGTTTACAGTTCTCACTTTCATATCAGTTTCAAGACTAGCTATTATTGAAACGTAAAATTGACCTTTTTGGTTCAGTAATTGCTTACTATCAATTATCAAGGCATGTAAATAAGAACAATAAAACTCATTAGGAAGCAATAAACAGACCATCAACAGATGACATATATGTTGGTAAAACATTTGTCTACAAAAACACGGAGAACGACATTGACATACTCATGAACCCACTAGGCTTCTTAACGGTTTGTTGATGTATATTAAAATCAAACGTGAAACACATGTCTGTTATGGAGTGTTGGGTGTATTGGTTGTAGTCATCACTATCAAAACTGTTGTTGATTTTCGCCTGCTCTGGTTTGCATATTGCGTTTTCTGTCTTTCTTTGACAAATATATAAATATTTTCATTTGCAGATGTAATTCATCTGGAAAGAGTATATTGCAATAAATGGTAGAATATAATTGCTCACCTCCTTCACAAGAACTACCACAGGGTTCACACAAAGAAACGTCTCCAGGTAAAATGGTACTACTACCTGATAAGTGTAAATTTATCAGATTGAAATAAATAAATAAGAAGATGTGGTATGAGTGTCAATAAGACAACTATTCAGCTAAGTCACAATGTATAAAATATTCACGTATATAGGACAGAGTGATTCCGTCAAGCCGGAGCATTGAATCACAATCGTAAACCAAGAAACAGTGATTAGTTAATCAACCTACACCATAGAAAACAAACTGACAACGCCATGGCTAAAATAAAAAGACAAACATCAAATAATACAACACAAGACATAACATAGAAAACAAGCGACTAAGCAACACGAACGCCCCCCCCCCCTCAAAAAAACAAAACAAACAGGGGGTGATTATTGATGCTCCTGAAGGGTAAGCATATCCTGTTCAACAAGTGACACCCGTTGTGTATCATTTTATTACAAACCTGGTAAATAGTCTCATTCGGTAGGTCACATTCGTGAAAAGGGGATGGCATTGTAGTAACGACATAATGAACATATCTGATATCATCTATGAAACGGTTATTTAATAACGGTCATTCCTGCAACATCAGTTTTATCTCAATTTGTTTAATTGTTTGAAATGTCAAGATTAAAAGTAGGAAAATGGTTCCCAAATTACCAAATTTAATGAATACGAAAAAAGGTAAACAAGTAAATCTATATACATGTTCACGTTACAGTAAAAATATACCTGATCTTTTTAGTGTACGAATCCTTGGTTGAGAAGTGTAATGACAGAATGTGCTACACACAGGGACAGTAAAATCTGGAATACTGGTCGATTGATATATCTCTTCCTTAGGATATACGGAACCATCCTCATCTGAAAATATTCACTTAATAAATAAATAAATTAATTAATAATATATGTCAGGAGTTGTAATACAGTACTTCAAATGTTGCTAAATCGCATGTTTTTTCCATTATTTTTCGTAAACATGTGTTTCGTTTTTGATTTTGAGAGTTTTGAGTTGAAACTAAACAAACAAATGCACATATACTTACCAAACATCATAACAAACAGACCAACTTATGTGTATGTTTAATTTCATTTCAATTGCATAGGGCAGATAGATTTTTTGAAGAAAAAAAATCGATCAATTAGATATTAAGTAGAAAAATATCATTTTACTAGGTGATTTCGTCTGGTAGTTTATAAGATATTACATATAAAACACAAAACGATGAACAAGCTATATATTTAATTTTAGAATCTTAAGATTTCAATAAATTAATCTTTTTGCATTAATGAGAGACAAGCTAAATGGTTATATAACAAAGTTTTGAAAAAAGTTTGAAACTTTAAAAACCACAACAACATTAAGATGTAAAATTCATCCTAATATGAAGCTAGATTCCTCACTTGGTACGGGAATTTTCGTATTTAGAAAACGGTGGATTAAACCATGGTGGTTTCATAGTTTAGATTATTTGTAGAAAAACATTTCACTTGTATGACAGGCATAACATTTTATTAAATAGATAATTCATGTTTGTGGCAGTAATATTTCACATACCTGATAAAAGATAAAAATAGAATAAATTATCTGCCAATTTGGTTAGCTTCATACATATATATACCCATTTTGTGTTTTGATTGAAATCACTGTAGCTTTCATCACTCCTGCATATTAAAATAACGTTCTATAATGTCAATAGCTTAATCAAATATTTATTAACTTTGACTAACTTCTTTAAAAAACGGTTGTTAGTATTTCTGTCCGTTATCTTAGAGTTAATGTTAAGAATATATATGAGTTTAAATTATTGTCATGATCTACCTGAAACTGAAATTGAAATATGCTGGTTCAGAGTTCATATCGTGGCAAAAACATCCTATAAAACATAACATTGAATACTTAACACTTGACAAGATGGACCCTTTCAAACATAAGGGCCGATCGCAGGTGCTCCGGGAAAATACAAATAACCTGCTACATATGTCAACAATTGAGCACTCTGTCTCACAGTAGGGATACTGGGTATTTATTTGGGTATGTTATGTCAACCATCATAGTTAAAAAGTGTTTTAAAAAAAGTTTTGATATATGCGTATATAAGTAAGTTAAACACTTTTATAACGAACAACTTCGAGACTTATGATCAAGCCTTGTGATCTACATATGTATATACAGGTATATAAAATCATACAACAAATACATAAAAAAAAAACATCTAGAGGATAGAGATAAAGTCTTTAACTATAGACAACTAAACATTTTAACTAACAATTTGAAAATAAAAAGCAGATGACGAATCTCATGAAATTTACCACCGGGTAGCTTGGTGCTTTTTATGTAAAACTAATTAACCTAAAAATGTATATTGATTTGACATAAAAAAAAATTAGAAAGGGGTATTAAGGCAAGCGCAAATAACTTTTGTTTTTAGTAGTCTAGCCTGAGTTATCTTGCATTACTATATGATACTCACTTAAAAACTGCAACTGAAACATCACTAGACAGTGTTAAGCTAGAAATACAGGTCCATGCGTTCAAAATTGTACCTAAAGCATTTAATCTAATGTTTGAAGGCTTTGTAAGTGTTGTTTTTCCAAAAGTAAGTGTCGTTGTCTGTTCGTTGTTCGAAAGGTCTGTGTACTGATAATTCCAGACTGAATCACGTAGTTCTGTTGGAAGGGTACATACTGCAACTATGCATAAACAAAACGTAAAATAAAAAAGTATGACTAATTCAGGGACATGTTTCATTAGCAAAACATTATAATTATGAGAATTGTGCTGGCATCACAAAAGAAAATAATGTACCACACACGACGCTGTCATTATCTTTTTTTAAAAGAATCACTAAGATGTAATCCTTATCTTGACATGTGGTAGTCAAACTGAAATTATAAAGTTCTGAGTAGCATTTAAGAACATTGAAGACCAAAATTGCTTAGTACACAGTTTTGACGGCATGATTCCAAATATTTCTTTAGGATTATGTCTGTTTGAGTAGCTAACCTAATTTTGTCAAAATAACGAAAATTTAAACACTTGTTTTAAATGTTGACAGTAATGCTAGCTGCAAATGTTTAAACCATATTATGTTCTTCGAAACATGTACCATGTTATGATTATGTCATTTGTTATTCACTGGTTCCGATGATTGAAAGCTTTATTTTTTTTCAGTTATGGACTTCTCTCTTTTAGAATTTGCCTTAAAGTTCAGAATTGTATTATACTTTACTATCTAGTCCAATATTGCCGTTTTTATTAAATTTCATTAAAAGATGCTCAGATTGATACATTTAGAAGATTTTTTATCAATATTTTCTATTTTTCACGCTGGCAAAAATAGTAACATGTTTCACGCTGACAAAAATATTCACATTTACCCGCTAACAATTTGGTTATAATAAAATAGGAATTATGTTCATATTTATAAATGAGAAATTATGTCTGCTTATGATGTCATTAAAAATCTTAATTTCCATATGTTTGAAAAATTGAACCAATGTGTTTTATGCATTATCATGCAATTACCTGTTTTCTATATTTTTTCTCTAATATTAAGATATGTTACACATATACAGTTTAAGAAATTAAGAAAACAGCATAAACTATCAAAAAAGATGCAATATGAACAGACAAAAAGTAAAATAACAAAAATACTGAACTCCGAGGAAATTTCATTTAGAACGATGACGGGATGCATAGGTACACAATTACGTCAAATGTATATCGCCAAAACAGACTTGACAGTAGACGAAATATACATGGAGACAAGTAAAAGAATACTTTTAAACATTATAAGCATGATAAACAACGTCAGCATCCACAATTTATACTGCAAGACCATCATAAATTATTTGTGAAGTTGATACGGTATATTAATTAGCAAGGTCTTGGTACATTCTAAAAAACTTTTCGAGTAAAAGGTGATGTTTTACAAAGTCCGAGTATGCCAGCATTGCATCGGGATAGACAACTTTGAAGATATTTTTTGATACTCCAGTTATGTTTTATACATGTCGACAGTGAATCAACCTATTAAACAACTTCTTTCAATGTATGTATGTCTTGACTAAATTGAAATACCGGATATATTATTATTTCGGGTCCTCTTTTTGTTGACTATGCGGTATGGGCTTTGCTAATGGTCGAAGGCCGTACGGTGACCTATAGTTGTTAATTCCTGTGTCATGATGGTCTCTTTGGGAGAGTTGTCTCATTGGCAATCATACCACATCTTCTTTTTTATTTTTAATAACATAGAAGATGAACGACACATAGAGACGACACAAAATGTGTGTGTGTAAATCGGTTAAAATGACGCATTAAATCCACATGAGACATACAAAATTAACAGATATTATCAAATAAGCTATTAGAACTAAAAATTATAAAAAAAAAGAATTAACTTGAACATTGTAATACATGTATAATCGTTTCATTTACTTACATCAAAACAAAAAAGCACAAGATATATAATATGTATCAGTTTCATTTTGAATAATAGAAAAAAGTAAAATCACAAAAATACTGAACTTAGAGGAAAATCAATTCGGAAAGTCCATAATCACATGTCAAAATCAAATAACAAAACACATCAACAACGAATGGCCAAGAACTGTCATATTCCTGACTTGGTGCAGGCATTTTCATATGTAGAAAATGGTGGATTAAACCTTGTTTTATAGCGCTAACCCTCTCACTTTGATGACAGTCTCATCAAATTCCGTAATATTTACAATGATGTGTGAACTAAACAGACACAATAAATAAAATAGTCAAAATATAGGTACAGCAGTCATCATCGTGTAACAATTGTAAAGGGATAGTTTAACAGAACACAAACACATCTATCAACAAACACATTCATGAGTATGCGTTTAGTAAATATATGCATCAAATAATCCGAGGATTAACAACACATCATTGTTTTATTTTTAATTGCGCGTATAGTGTAGGTGGTGATTGTTGACACAACATGGTCTATGTGTGTATGATAACAAAATGTTTTGGAGTATTCATTGCAAACACCAGTAACCTAATTCATTAATGACATATGTAAATGTTTTCTATTACGTAATACATTACGCATGTTGTGTTACTGTATACCAGTAACAATATACATAACAATAATGGATCCGGTAGCTTACATGATATTGTACAAAACGATATTTTGAAACTACAAATGTGTACATCTTTGGTAAACTTCCCAAATATGTGCTTTTAATCCAGCGGAAGTCGCTGGAATCGTTTAACTACTTGAGCTTTATTTGGCAAAACTTTTAGGATTTTTGGTTCTCAATGCTCTTCGATTTCAAACTAGAGCTGGCCTTTCTAACTTTTTTTTTTCGAGCGTCATTGATAAGTCTTTTGTAGACAAAACGCGCGTCTGGCGTCGATACACAATTTAACCCTGGTAGCTATGATGAATTTATTTACATTTCTATTTGTATTTTTTTTTGTATGCATAAGGTAGTTAAACATAGTGGTTTTTTTTACATATTGAGTTTGAAACATTTGTGAAAACAGCCTATTAATTAATAATACCATTTGTACTTATACGCCAGTTAAAACCCAATTACTTTGTATGTATATGACCAACATGAATTTGGTAATGTTTTTCAGTGGAGCTTATCATCTTTCTCAATATCTTCTAGAAGCAATAAACGAGTTTACTGCGGGTTCAAATCTTCATTCATAGTACGCTTGATGTACTTATTTTGTCCAAAATTCACTTTTTATTCATAAGTTCATGTACAAACACTTGTACACTTTGTTTAAAGATATGTAATAAACATATGTCGGACATTTTAAATCAAACAACAGCATTTTACACGCTAGCAATTTGGTAAAATAACATAGAAACCAAAATGTAAACGTTTTGAAGAATTGAAAAGTACAATGAAATCTGTTATTTTATCTTAAAAGTAAAATCACAAAAATACTGAACTTCAAAGAAAATTAAACTAGGGGCTCTAAAGAGCCTGTGTCCTCACCTAAGTATATGTGAGTATTTAAGAAAGGAAGCAGATGGATGCATGACAAAATTGTGTTTTGGTGATGGTGATGTGTTTGTACATCTTAATTTACTGAACATTCTTGCAATTTACAATTATCTCTATCTATAATGAACTTGGCCAAGTAGTTTCAGTGGAAAATGTTAGTAAAAATTTACAAATTTTATGAAAATTGTTAACAATTGACTATAAAAGGCAATAACTCCTAAAGGGATCAACTGACCTATTCGGTCATGTTGACGTATTTGTAAATCTTACTTTGCTGAACATTATTGCTGTTTACAGTTTATCTCTATCTATAATAATATTCAAGATAATAACCAAAAACAGCAAAATTTCCTTAAAATAACCAATTCAGGGACAGCAACCCAGCAACGGGTTGTCCGATTCATCTGAAAATTTCAGGGCAGATATCTTGACTTGACCTGATAAACAATTTTACCCCATGTCAGATGTGCTCTAAATGCTTTGGTTTTTGAATTATAAGCCAAAAACTGCATTTTACCCCTATGTTCTATTTTTAGCCGTGGTGGCGATCTTTGTTGAATGGCTGAGTCACATGACACATTTTTTAAACTAGATACCCCAATTATGATTGTGGCCAAGTTTGGTTTTATTTGGCCCAGTAGTTTCAGAGGAGTAGATTTTTGTAAAAGCTAACGACGGACGACGACGACGGACAAACGACGACGGACGACGACGACGACGGACGACGGACGAAAAACAGGTGAGCTAAAAAAGAAAGTTCCTTGTCAAATTTTGCAAAATCAAAAGCTTAAACACATCAAACGAATGGATAACAACTGGCATATTCCTGACTTGGTACGTGAATTTTTTGTTGGTATTAAATGTTGGATTATACCTTGTTTTGAAGCTAACTAAATCCCTCATTTGTATGAAAGTCGCATTTAATTCCATCATATTGACAACGACCGATGTGTGAACAAACAAACAGACAATATAGATGAAACAAATAGGGGTAAAGCAGTCAACTTTGTGTTATAACCTTAATCACGATATCAAAACAAATACATATGTAACAAAGAAGCGCAAAATCTCATATAGACCAAGCATAACTTAAAGACAAAAATAAACAAATTGTCCATAGTACAATAACACAATGACGTAGTATATAAGTACACAGCCACGTCATATGTGATTCAAGGAAACATAATGAGCAATCAGTATTTTCTAAATGATATTATAGAATATGTTAAAAAGAAATAACGAAATTGTCTGAAATTAAACACAAGAGTGCACATACTGAAATGTCTCGCCTTCTTTACTAATCATTTATATTATTTTGATAGTCCTAAGTATAAAGCTTTATTACAACTGTCACATAAACTTAACATTAACCTAAACTAAACAAAGACCAATGAACCATGAAAATGAGGTCAAAGTCAGATGAACCATGCCAGGCAGACATGTACAGCTAACAAAGCTTCCATACAACAAATTTAGTTGACCTGTTACTTATAGTTTAAGAACAATAGATCAAAACACAAAAACTTAACACTGTGCAATGAACCGTGCAATCGAGGTCATGGTCAGATAAAACCTGCGGGACTGACATATAGATCATAATATATTTCCATACACCAAATACAGTTGACCTTTGGCATATAATATTAGATAAAATTAAAGACCAAAACTTAAAAACTTAACTTTACCACTGAACCATGAAAATGAGATCAAGGTCAGATGACATCTGCCCGCTAGACATGTACACCTTACAATCGTGCCATACAACAAATATAGTAGACCTATTGCATAAAGTATAAAAAAAAAAAACCCAGACCAAAACACAAAAACTTAACTATAACCACTGATCCATGAAAATGAGGTCAAAGACAGATGACACCTGCCAGTTGGACATGTACACCTTCCAGTCCTTCCATACACCAAATATACTAGCCCTATTGCTTATAGTGTCTGAGATATGGACTTGACCACCAAAACTTAACCTTGTTCACTTATACATGAAATGAGGTCGAGGTCAATTGAAAACTGTCTGACGGGCATGAGGACCTTGCAAGGTACGCACATACCAAATATAGTTATCCTATTACTTATAATAAGAAAGTATTCAACATTTCAAAAATTCTGACTTTTTTTTCAAGTAGTCACTGAACCATGAAAATGAGGTCAAGGACATTGGACATGTGACTGACGGAAACATCGTAACATGAGGCATTTATATACAAAGTATGAAGCATCCAGGTCTTTCACCTTCTAAAATATAAACGCCGGATCACTATCCCTATGTCGAGCTTTCTTCAAGAAAAGTTGCAGGATCGACAATAAAATTTAACTATATTAGTTCATACTACTTAAGACATGATAAATAGTTATCAAAGGTACATGTACCAGGTTTGTTATTTAGTACACCAGACGCGCATTTCGTCTACATAAGACTCATCAGTGACGCTCAGATCAAGATGTGAATAAACTCATCATAGATACCAGGACTAAATTTTATATATACGCCAGACGCGCGTTTCGTCTTCAAAAGACTCATCAGTGACGCTCGAATTCAAAAAAGTTGAAAAAAGCTAAATAAAGTACGAAGTTGAAGAGCATTGAGATCCAAAATTCCTAAAAGTGTTGCCAAAAACAGCTAAGGTAATCTATGCCTGAGGTAGAAAAGCCTTAGTAAACAGTTAATTTATAAATATAACAATATTAATGATAATTCATGTCAGCACAAAAAGTGCGAACATTACATCCGAGAAAACTAACTGACTGATTTTTAATAAAAAAAAAAAAAAAGATATAGAATTATGGCATTCAACAACTACGTTTGAATTAAAAGTTCACGATTTGGGCGTATATATAATTACCGAATTGACGAAGAGTTAAAATCCTTAGATAGTAGTGTATGTACTGTAAGGTATAATGTTACAAAATAAGCAGCAAGTACTATGTGATACGAACAGTCAGATTATGTCATTTATAAATCAGGTTACTATTTGTGGAATGAATACTTTAAATATCGTTGAAAATTTTTGTAAACATATAAATTTAAACAATGTTTGTGTCTTCATTTACCACCCACCGTATGTATGAAATTTAAAATTAAGGATGTGTCCATCCTGGGTGAACGGGTACATGTTTACACTAATCGTTGACTTTATTATTCAAAAGATCATGTTTAACCAAGCGGGTGCGTTCCGCAATTATTGTACAATAAGTTTACAATTATGCCTCGTGCAGAAAAATTAAGGATACATGCACCGACGTACACGTAGACGACGCTTTTTGTCATTAGGCGGAAAATATGAAAATAACAGAATTTATATTTACGATTTTCTATTTTGATATTACATTTATCAATGTAATCTACTGACAACTTACGGTAATGCAATTTCTGAATATGCGTGATCGCATATCGGTGTCAGGTCACAAGTCCGTCATTGAAAAGCTTTGTAAAGAGTAATTTTAAAAACATGAGTACTATGTATTATCATTAAAAAAGCATAATTTTAAAAAACAAAAATATTTTGTTATAACTGTTTTAGAACGGAATGTAAATTGAAGAAGACTGCATCACGATTAACTTATCGTAACACCAGATAAAGGAATGTAGGACTGTAGCGAAATGCCCGTCATATAACTGTTACAGTTATAAATACATGTACATTATGATACCTTATTTTTCCAAGGCATAGCTTTATCTTATCTCCAACTTTGTTCTTGTTTGGCTTTATAAATATTTTGATCTGAGCCTCACAGATGAGTCTTGTGTAGACAAAACGTGCGTCTGGCGTATTAAATTATAAGTCTTTGGTCACTATTTATGATGAAGGTCATCTTCGCTAGCCAAGGGTTACGATCCACTCCCGCTCTCTTCACCCTTGGCGGATTGAGATAAAATTTCGGAGACACAAGATAAGGATTTTTATTGGTTGCAGTCAAAACTCGCTGCATCCAATCAAAAAGCGCCTATAACATGATCACGTGTAAACGTAGAAAGTGTTTGTAAACAATTATCACGTGTAAACGTAGAAAGTGTTTGTAAACAATTACCACGTGTTTATTGTGCAACAAGTCTTTACATCCTTAAACATACGACTATTTAGTGACAACTTGAATGTTTTTAATCAATCAATAGAAGTTCCTGTGTATGTTTCATGCACAAATGCATGAATGTTGACGTATATTTTCATTTCCGGCTTTACCAAGTGTGTAGAATCTAGACACTACCGTGTTTTTACCTCCAAGTTGAAGAGTTCAAGTTCTACCATTGGTCAATAATAATGTATTCGGAATGGGCGTGATTTTTATCTTCCGATAGATGGCGCAACATTGTTATCACAAATCTTGGCTCAATCCGCCAAGGGTAAAGAGAGCGGGAGTGGATCGTAACCATTGGCTAGCGAAGATGGATGAAGGTTAAAGTTAAAATCATCATTTATTGCCTTGAAGCTTATTTCTTCGACACGTTGGTTCTGATTTCCCGAATAACTATGTATCCTTATCTACATGTAAAATTGAACTATGGTATTATGAACAGGAAAGAAAAAAATGATGAAAACACGACGTAGGGAAAAAAATACCAACAACTACATTTTAAAAAATAAAACAGGATACCGAGGTGCTAAAATATAAAAAATGGAAGATTTGGGCCCACATACAATGTAGATAAAACAAATAAGGAGAAATTGTCATAAATATAAGGAATAGATAGGCGAAGAGCTTCTCAAATACAACTTTTGTTTTCTATAATAATGCGTTGTATAAACTATCGGACCAATCGGATATACATTTGTAATCATAAATAGAGGTGATAGCCTTCTTTACATAAAAAAAACATGCTGAAAAGTACCGCCTGCTTTACTTATCACGATTGAATGTTTGTAACAAGTACACGTAGCACATAAACTTAACATAACTAATCTTATGGGCCATGTACATTTGTAACCTAGCCAGAGAGACATATACACCTGACTAGTATACCAAACACCAAATAAAGAGACCCTGTTGCTTTTAGTATCTTAAGAAACATACCGAAAACATTGATAACTTAACTATGAAAATGATGTCGAGGTCATTTGAACCATGATAACAGATGTGTATTCCATGCAATCATTCCATACGTTAGATTGATTGTTGGTGGCTAAACGTCCAGTGATATTTCATACATGTAAAAAAAAGTCTGTCTATTGCCATTGACATTACTGTTAAGAATTTACATCCGCAACCTTGAGAGTGGACTCAAGGTCATATGACCCCTTCTAGACAGACCATTACATACACAACCCTAAAAAGACCAAACTAGAAACATTTTACATTCTCCAATGAATAATGAAAAAATGTCAATGTCAGACGAAACATGTGAAACGCTAAACAATCAAAAGGGTCTAGCTAGACATGGACCAGATCATAAACGGAAACTTCGAATCATAAGGAAATTGATTAAAAGGTATGAAGCACCAAGGTCTTTTTCCTTTGAAATATAATGATAATACAGATCGTATACGCAGTCGCCGACGCCACCGCTACCGCAATCGGTGGACAGCAATTAATAAATCTTGCAATCTGAAACTTGTATTGTAGGCGAGACTAACATTATACATACCTGTAAATGTAGAAAAACTTGATATGAGTAAAACTATTGTTAGACAGATGTTGTTATATTCTTTAAATACGTCCATATTTAACTTTAACCATTAATTGTAGTTATAATCCTTCAATTGAGATGGTTGAACGTCTCATTGCGACAATAAAGCCTTCTGAAAAGAGGTCGTATTTAAAAATGCATTTATCTATAGTTCTTTCTTTCGTGACAATTCCTAAACCACATGAATTTCTGAATGCACATACACAGTTTTATAGTGTGCTCTGTATAGCGTACATTAAATTTCCGTTAAACATCAACAATTTAAAAAATGATAAAAATTTGATGTGGACACTGAACCATAACATGGTAAATATATACATCACCCATTTAGTCAGAAATTCAATTCTATTTTATAATGAAATATGATACATGTGTCAAGTGAAAGTATCGTGACCATTAAATCTGTTACACTGTATGAACTCAAATTACCGTTTTAGTGAAATATATTTAAGAAAATAAGAAAATGATTGGATGTGACGGATAATTCATCGAATCAATTTATTTTTTTAACTTTGAACTACATGTAGCTGATGCATGGTTTATAATTTAGTGAACATAAATACTCTGAATTTTTCTTAGTCTTACATATAAATTAATTTCATATCGACTTTTAAGAGCCCAAACGCACCTTAATGGTGAAAAATGAAATAATAAAATACGGATGTTTAAATTCGATACGTTGTTAGTTCATTCGTGTCTTAATCTTTTCATTGCTAAATGTCGGAAATCCGCATGTATTTCACGAAAAAACTTAATCGAAAAAACATATTTAGAGACAACAGGCAACATGACATCATTTGGTTTACTTACAAAATTGTATGAATATTTAATAATACTAATGCCACTTCCTAATGCCACTTCCTTTTAAAAAAAAAGAAGAACTTTCACAAGTCAATATGAAAACATTCAATAAAATGTGTCCACAAGACCTACATAATATATCTGCATGAAAGTTCATGTATTAAATGCATGCTACATTTTAATTCATCTTAATGCATGTACATATGTATCAAAATAATTACATCTAAAGATTCATTTAACACATGCACATGCAAAATTTGTATTTTGATACTAAAAAGATTTTTCTCAATATCGCAAAAGTTGAAATTGCAGTTTAGTCCAAAAATACAAAATCGCAATAATTATTATAATAAATACAATAATAAATTAATAAATCTGATGTACAGTAGTTGTCGTTTGTTTATGTAATTTATACGTGTTTTTTATATAGATTAGACCGTTGGTTTTCCCGTTTGAATGGTTTTACACTAGTAATTTTGGGGCTCTTTATAGCTTGTTGTTCGGTGTGAGCCATGGCTCCGTGTTGAAGGCCGTACTTTGACCTATAATGGTTTACTTTTTTAAATTGTTTTTTTGGATGGAGAGTTGTCTCAGTTGCACTCACACCACATCTTCCTATATCTATATACACAATAATCGCTGAATTTACAGTATTTGTGTTTCAGCCGTTGAATCATTTTGTTTTGTTAAATGCATGTTCTATTTATTATATCTAAATTGTGTTAACTAAAAAGAACAACTTATGTAGAAAACAAGGCTATTTATTTTACTGGATTATTTGAAAAAATAAACATAATTTTTTTATTTTTTTTACAATCTCATCTACACATTAACTTTGAAAAGATATGTTTCCGTTTTAAAAGATAATTATTGAGAACATGGTGCATATTTGTTAATTGCAAGATAATAATGATTCAAATACTTTTTTTTCTATTTCACGGGGGAAAAAAATGTTACTGCAATTCAAGAAACCAGTTAGCAACGATGAGTCTTTGGATTGAAACAGTAATAAAACCGAATTGTGTGCGTTTGGTTAACGTTAATTTGTTATTTTTCCAAGATCGACCGCAAATACATTATTATGCAGAAATAGCTGTGTACATGTACCGTGTCCTTACCTGTTTTAAGTTTTGTATACATAAGCTGGGGAGTGTAAAGGCAACAATAATTCAAAATGTTGCTGTGTTCTATTTAGCGTCAGTTTTTAGTTGTATTGTTGTAAAACGTTATGTTCGACGACCAAAGAGACATAACTCAAACATAAATACCGAATGTTGTTCTTTTTTATGAGTACTCAAATGAAAAAAAAATATTACAAAAAAGTGAAAAGTTGAGGCCTTAATTATATTAAAATTCTATAGTTATGAATACTACAAGCAGTTTCATTGTTATAATTGAATCTCATTATATGCACATTTTTTCTTACTTATTATTCCCAAACGTATTTACTCTGAGTAGGTATTACATGTGCGCCTTCAAGAACAAGCGACCAATACGAGGATCTACAAATAAAAAGTTGCGATAAAGTAAAATTAGCATTCTCAAATGTATAACTAGAAAGAATTAAATAGAACTGGATGTGTTAATCCTGTGTACCCCAATTGTATTCGGCTGATGCCCCCCCCCCCCTTTGGTATTCGGGTGAACATTCAATCTTTGAAAGCGTGGCTTATATTTGAATTTATATTTAATACATTATTATACAATATAACTTATAGGAGACATGTATTGCTATTTTTATTTCCGATTCATTTTACTTTTATCTCATGTTATAGAAGATGCTTTCAGAGCTTATTTTACGGTATGTGTATTTGTTCAACGTTATTTTGGTAAATACGCATGGTTTATGTCTTTTTCAATTCATCATATAGTGGAGCGGCAAATGTTGTAAAATTCGGTAGATTTTGAGTTCGAAATTGTAGTTCAAACTATAGACAGAGACCTTCTTCGTGACAAAAATCTCCATGTTTTGACAATGTACTAGTCTATTTTACTAGATAAAACTAGTCGGACCTAATGGAACCTCACAGCTAAACTTGCGAAGCATTACAAGGCTGCCAGTTTGTTCTTTGCCTAACTAGGACCTGGTTAGTCTAGTGTTATAATAATTAGTTATTTGCTAACGATATTTTAATTACAGGAGTCGTAAAGGCCACGAATAACGTCAATGCAGAATTAGAATTGACAGGATAACAGACGATTTATACCAGTTCACGCTATGTTTTGTTTTTTTTAACAAGATTCTGTTACCAGTATTCCCACTTAATATGTTCATGCCTTAAGGCGTTACTTAGTGGAGCGGCTGAGAGGACAATTTTATACATTTTTGTCATATGTGATTTGCTGCCTTGTATTTCAACAACATTTCCTATTTTAGGGTTTTTGTAAAATAACTTATAGAAAAATTCGGATTTAAAAAAGTATTCAACGAGTGACCGAACAACACATTCGTTGACGACAATGCGTACTTTGAATATTGTCTTTTGGTCGCGAAGAATTATTTTCAAAGTAACGTAAAGTTCAATGGAGAGTTGACAAAATTACTGTTGTCATAATAAAAACCTAAATCACATACTGAACCTCTATAATCTATACTATTAAACGAGAAGACCTCATTTTTGGTGTCGCTTCTCTTCTTTCCACAATAAATTAATCAACACGACTCTGTGTCCTATATATACAGTGCATAGTCGCATTTGTCATCCATTCATATGATTATTCAGATTGAGTTATTTTGGGAGAAAAACGAGAAAAAAGGCATCCGGATATTGTCCCGTCATTGGACGAAATTTTAAGTCAGATTATACTTCCGGTTTGCGTTTTTCTGTATACTTTGTACAAACAAATAGTACGAATAAAGTGTATTTTAATTCTGCTCAGAGTGTATTAAATGGAGAGGGTCTGTTACAGTATACTATGTCAATTGACCACCATGGATCGATTACTAAACTAAGAATTGAAAGTAAATACACTTTATTTATATAGTAATATACAGATAAGCGCTAAAATTATTCATGTGAACTTTTGATACCTTTTCTGAAATTCTCCATTCATTTATATTTTACAAAATTCATTGATTACAAAAAAAAAGATGTGGTATGATTGCCATGTTGAGACAACTCTCCACAAGAGACCAAAATGACACAGAAATTTACGACTATAGGTCACCGTACGGCCTTCAACAACGAGCAAAGCCCATACCGCATACTCAGCTTTAAAAGGCCCCGAAATGACGATGTAAAAAAATTCAAACGAGAAAACTAGCGGCCTTATTTATGTACAAAAAGGAACGAAAAACAAATATGTAACACACAAACAAACGACAACCACTGAACTACAGGCTCCTTACTTAAATGTTCATAACATACTAAAAGAGGGACGAAAGATACCAAAGGGACAGTCAAACTCATAAATCTAAAACAAACTGACAACGCCATGGCTAAAAATGAAAAAGACAAACAGAAAAACAAAGTATGTTCATATTGAAATTGATAGAAAACCAAAAATTGGGAATTTTGGAAATGAAGGAGGAGGTATAAAACTTCTAACAACACTTTACATACTTTTTAACTCCGCTCTGAATGCCCGCGATTTCGCGGGTGTGTACGAATAAAGTGTATTTTCAGAATTTTATCTGCTATCATTTTCAAGTTTACTATCCACGGCGGTCACAGAGTTTATTAAATAGAGAGGGTCTGTATACAAATCAATGATCACCATGTATCGATTAGTAAACTTAGAATTGAAAGTAAATACGCTTTATTTATATAGTAATGAATGTTCATAATATACAGATAAGCGCTAAAATTATTCATGTGAACTTTTGATACTTTTTCTGAAATTCTCCAGTCATTAAATCTTTTACAAAATTCATTGATTTATTATTTACATAAAAAAAGAAGATGTGGTATGATTGCCATGTTAAGACAACTCTCCACAAGAGACCAAAATGACACAGATATTAACAACTATATATATATATATATAGGTCACCGTTCGGCAAATCCCATACCGCATACTCAGCTTCAAAAGGATCGAAATGACAATGTAAAACAATGCAAACGAGAAAACTAGCGGCCTTATTTATGTACAAAAAATGAACGAAAAACAAATATGTAACACATAAACAAACGACAACCAATGAATTACAGGCTCCTTACTTAAATAAATGTTCATAACATACTAAATGTATGTTCATATTGAAATTGATAGAAAACCAAAAATTGGGAACTTTGGAAATAAAGGTGGAGGGTAAAAAAACATTTTCCTGTCCCCAATAACCTATGAATTATTCTTACTTTTGCTGAAATTCTCCAGTCATTCTGTATTTTACAAAATTCTTCCAACAGCATTTTACATACTTTAAACTACGCTCTGAATGCCCGCGATTTCGCGGGTGTGTTCTAGTGATGTTGAATATGCCGACGACGCGATGATGGAATGTAACATCCCTAAACCTCTTCTCTCGCAGATCTACGTGACTAAACCAATCGTCAGTGCAGGTACTCTTATAAGAAGTCAAATTATAATTTTGGACATTTATGGTAATGTAGTCCCTTTTTTACATGATAATTGTGATGCTTTCAATTTCCTTTCGTCGACTATAGTTTATACCGAAAAGGCGAACGCACACAAAATCTCCATTGAACTATTAAAAGAAGTAGACAGTCCGTCCCAAATAAAACAGATTCTTCACGCAAAAACTATTGTATGGGGTAGATAATATTTGAATCACTTCCGAATAGAGAAAGATGCGTAATCAATCTAAAGTATTCAGATTCGTTTTTTATGCTTTGGACACAAGTTTCCATTTTGGTTTTTTTTTTTGTAGATGTATCCTTATTTACTCTATAGTTACATCGATTTAATTTTGAGTCCATATTGAAGCAAAGAAAAATGAATCTGAATTGACCTCCAAACGATCCATGATTCTGTAAGTGGGGGTATCTAAATTGCATCCATGCTTAAATTCACATACTTAAAAATCGTATAACCGAATTAGATGTTTTGTTATATTTTTTCAAACATTTAAAACAACTTGACATTAGTCCATGCTTGCTGTTCTTTGTTTTAAAGAATGGATGCTTGTAACCTATTTTATTTGCTCATTTTTAAAAGATGACCTTTTGTGAACGTACGACGTTTTGGTTATACGCCATTATTCCAACGGCTCATTAGTCCGACAGCCCATTGGTCCGACAACCCATTAGTCCGACAACCCAAAAGTCAGACAATGCATTGCTCCGACAGCCCAATACTCCGACAACCCATAAATCCGACACTTATCAAGTTAAGTACCAGGGTATCAGGGTAAAATAAAATGTGTCTGTCTGTATTATTACGTTTAGATATGTAATAACATATTTTAAGAAATGACTCCGTATATATAACATAAGGCTAGTAAGGTAGTTCGAATACTTTCTATGTACTCAATTCGAAATCTGTATATAGAATATAACAGAAAAGAATATTTCATTTTCCAAATTCAAGAATCTTTAAAGAGCATATAAATCAAGAACAACCATTGATGGTGCGAGCTACTGATGATACCCCCGCCCAAACATTTCGGTAGATAGGAAGTTTTTGAGTTGTGAATCTGAAAAAGCATCACACAGTATAACTGACTTTTATAAACCTTGAAACCAAATTTCAGAAATCATTGTATTGTCGTTCCTGAGAAAAGTGTGACGACAATTTTCAACTTGGCTGTCATGTAATGAGTAATGAATTTGAAAATGCATCACAAGATATAGCCGACTTCAATAAACCTTTCAGAAATCTTTGTAATGTATTTCATGAAAAACATGCAACGAAACATTTATTGGACGGACGGACGAACTGACGGTTGGACGGTTGGACGGACGGACGGACAGACGGACAGACAGAGGTAAAACAGTTTACCTCCATTTTTTGAAGCGGCAGTCTAATGATTGGATCAAAATTAAGACATTACAATACTAATATGTTATAATTATCTTTAAAGCACTGTAAGCCTCAGTCACAATCGGAGCCAAGAGAAAATAGATAAAAAAAACCAACTAACACATTGATATCAAATAACAGTCAGTATCAAGACATGTACTACATAATTCAAAAGAACTAATAATGTAACCATAATAGTATTTTTAGTGTTCTTGTGTTAACATCGAAAATTTATCATATTTATCTAACTTTTTAAAGTTCTTACATGTACTAGAAATATGGTGAAAGAGTTCCTCCCTCAAATTATCATGAAGTGAGCATTGGATTGAAAAATGACGCTCATCCTCAATTTTATCAGCTGTACAATACAATTTTTTTAGTATCTAGCATTTTCAATTCTTAATGTCATGGAAGAGCACCGATTCTGAATTAACATATGAACTACCTTTCTTAAAATCAATAATATCTAAATATTTCGTTCTCCTTGAAAACAATCTTTATATGAAAAATAAGTGTCAAGTTTCCAACAAAACAATAATGTACTAAGTTTTTAAAATTACACAATTTGACAAAGACACAAGCGGGACAAGAATGTCACACATTATCTTAGATTTTTTACTAGTTTGTTATTGGCTTTTATACTGCACTCATTCTATTTGAAAAGTCAAAATGCGTTGACTGTATATTTCTATGACATATACATTCACTGAGCCGATATCACTTTTCCTTATGAATATTTAGAAAGAAGTTGCGGAAATATTCATGTCCGTCATATTGGTTTTTCGTAATAAGTTTTGTTGTAAATCATCATTCCTGCATCTCCACCAACCAAAATAAAAGAGACATATTTTTCTAGATTTTAAAATAAGCTCAGGGTATAAAATCGGTATCCCTACAAATATATTGAGTTTCATCGATCAGACTATGTCTGATCGATCGCTATTGGAAGTGCTGTGTACTGTCTCCGTATTTCGTGGATTCACATTCTCGAGCATGTTACCATATTCATAATTGGAATTGCTTATTTTTTCTGAGCACATATTTTGTCCTATTTGTCTTCTTATTTTTAAGGATCTGGGTATGTATTTGTCTCTTTGTTTTTCTAATTTTGACTGACGCTACATTAGTCCATATATTAGCAGGCAAAATCGAGGGAATTGTGCAAATGATGATACAAGCATGAAAATTACCACAAAGCATCATTATTATATACGTTTTAAGAAACAACTGCTGGCCATTAAAAAAAATCATTTTTTCAAGATGGCCACCGCCGTTTTCTAAAGTGGCTGTTTTTTCAGTTTGAAATACTGATTTTTTCTGGAAAACTTTTCGTTTACCTTCTTTTAGTGAAAAACAGCTGTCAGGTTTGGTAGCTACCTTCTTTACATGTGAATAATTCACTAGACATGAGTATTTGACACTTACAGGGTTTGCGCATGCGCGAAAATGTAACAAAATTCATTAAAAAATATTTTAACTATTTACCATAAAATAAGTGATTTGGGATTTTCAATGATATTATGATTTGGTTTGATAACATTTTTCAAGGTTATGACACACATGATTTAACAATTTTGCGCATGCGCAAACTATTTATAGACATAATGAGTGATTTGTATGCACTACCAGGGCAAACTGGTATAAATCGTAGTTCATCTCATTACTCTAAAAAAGCAAGTAAGTTTAAAATCTATGATGCCATTGTTTAAAAACAAGCCAATTCAGTTGCAATGATCAGGTATTTGATGGATAAGACGGAAAATGTGGTAAAAACGAGAAAAACATCAATAGTAACGGCAGATCAGTCACTTTTGGTAATGGATATTCAGTGGGAATTGCCTGATTTGTACAGAGAAGATAAGTTTATCGTCATGTAAGGTGGATTTCACATTGAAATGACTTGTTATAAAATTCTGGGTGATATATTACGTGAAGGTAGATGGACACATGTGTCATGTGTCCTCACTAAAACCATTATTGCAACACCTAGAACGGCATATTCTTGTATGTATGTTCAAATGTACCTAGGATCAGATAACTCTATGTGTTTTAGCTTGAAAGGTATATATCGGCTTAAGAAAGCTAAACACAGAAATTATAATCATTTCATGACTCTGTGACGTTCAATGATTTGATAGACTGGCGTAAGAAAATATAGTCATCTCTACCACAGTTCAATACTTGGCGTTCAATTATAAAATACATGTAAGAACTTCTTGTGAATTTGGTAGTATGCTTATTTCATGAGTCAGATTTTGTACAAACAGTCCATATAAAGCATGATACTGTATTCATTTAGGTCTTGATCGTGTAACATATTCTCGATCGCGACCGACCTTCTCCGAGATATGGCTTCCCTTCTCTTAAGTCACCCACAGGTGGCAATTGATTTTGAAAATGATAATTTTACCGTACGTAAGACCAGAAAATATTTTTTTATAACACAATTGATCAGACAAAAACAGAATAATGCAATTGTAAAGGGCGATGTGTTGTCAAAGGTTTAACCGAAGCCCTCATTTAGACGTATTGATGATAGCTAGACCAGAGGTCAGTAGACTATCAGATGAATTTGCAAGATCTAGTAGTTTGAGGCATTCTATAATAGATGAACGACTTAATGAACACAAAAGGATTTCTTTAAAAAGATCAAAGGCAAATAATTTGTAGATCGTTTGAAGCAAATACAAAACGAAGGAGAACCGGTTTCTTATAAACAGATCAAAAAGAACAACTTCCTATTATGTCGGTAAAATAAAACTGTAAACGTTTTTGTAAAAAACAAAGCTAGAGAACCTTAGATATCTTTTCTAGACTTTTATTTCTTGTCGCAGTGGACAAATTGATTTGGAATATTTCTTAATGTATAAAGACAAACTGCTCCTCCGTTTTTGTCTTCGGATGTCATTTTAAACAGTGGTATTAAATCGGTGCAAATGGATAAACTTGAAACATTTTGCAATTTGCAGATCCAAATTCTGACGCATTTATCGTTGATAGAGCAGCAATGGATAATTCCAGGCCACCTTGTAGGGAACAATATTGGATGATTTTGCAATTGTGTTATACGGCCTTAAATAAAATATTGCATCGATAAGTATTCAAGAGTAGATATTGTGTTAGATTTACTAAATGGATCATTGAAAGGCTAGATGTGAGAAGACAAAAGTTGGGTTTTAGAGTAGTTTTCTCTATGAAGATGACAATGAAACGAAGTGTCTTGCCGACAGAAATGCTTCTGTAGAGACTAATAAGGATACTTTCCATCTATCCCTTGTAAGCATATGGAGAAGCAGATATACGAATTTTTGTCCATGTTCGGCCTGATTATGAAAATTGTTGTAGGACGGTAATTTAAGGCAGCACCGACACAGATGTAGTAGTATTAAAAATTGCATCACTGCAAAAATATGGTGGAACAAACTGTGAATAGGTTTTGGCAGGAATGAAGACTTTTGATGGCTTCCTGTACGTGATATATCAAATGCGTTTGGTCCTCGTGTAGCTACTCTTCCTTTCATTCATACATTCAGTGCATGTGACACTAAGGGACTAGGAAAGTTTGGGTGACATGGGAAGTATTTCAACATGTAAGGGACGTACTAATTTCTTTGCTGAAGTATAAAGACACATACAAGGACACAAAATAAGCATTTGTTTGCATCATGTATGACAGAACAACATCACTATTTACTGTTAACGAGGCACGATGTAAATTTTTACCAAGGAAGCAGCGGCATTGTGATGTAGTTCCGCCTACAAGAGTTTTTTTTCGGAGGACATCCAAAGAGCAGCGTATCAAGGAGGATAAGTTTGGGCTCAGCCTGATTTATGTACCAATTCATGAACACTGGGGTTGGATGAAAGAAACAAATCGAGGACTTCTTCGGCTGCCGTTAAAGTTGCATCCTCCTGTCGGAAACTTTTAAAATCAGGAGGCGAAATATCCTATTGTGTTGGTGACTGTAAATGCTACCGTTCTGTCCTTTCTTGTACCAGTTTTGTTATTGGCTACTGTCCGATAATTTTAAGATACCGAACCTGTCTTTCTAACAAAACCAGGCATTTAATCTTAACAAAGAATGTGATATCACTTGTTAAGTTTAATGATGAAAATTATAAAAAAAAATACGTTTTCCAAAATTTTGCCGCCATTTTGAAACCGGAAATGACTCTTTTTTGTCATTTATGTGTTGTTTTTTTGTACTTTAAGAACTGTAATTTAAAGCTTAATAAAACCTTACATTGGATTATACCTATAACACAACTTTCAAAGATTTACTTCTGGATATGACGCCATTTGCAAAATGATCGGTGGCCATCTTGAAAAAATGGAAATTTTTTATGGCCAGCACACTTATTTCTTTTAATTATCGTTTAGTCCACCTGTATACCAAATTTCATGCTTGTATTTCATGCTTGTGTTATTACTTGTTAAGTTGATGAAAATTATTAAAATATTTTTTAAGTATTTGCCTCTAATTTGGAACCGTAAACCACTATTTTTTTTCTTTTATGTGTTGTTTTGTCGTACTAAGCAGCTGTTTTTAACGTTTTATCATATCTTACATTGGATTATACATGACACACCTTTCAAGGATTAAAATCCCTTGTAAAATTGCTTGAAAGTTAAAAAAAAACCGAAATTTTTGACTCGTTAGCCGACATTTTGAAACCGGAAGTCACCTAAAGTTTCATTAATGTATTGTCTAGTCGTAATTTATGAACTGTCATTTTCTTTTTATCAAATTTAACAATGGATTTTACATATAACACACCTTTCAAAGGATTAACAAATAATGGCTAATTTGTTATTACGCCATTTTCAAAATGTGTGGTGGCCATCTTGAAAAAATGATTTTTTTTTCTGGCCAGCAGCGGATTATTTATAAGTATCATTTAGTTAACCTTTATACCAAATTTCATGCTTGTATCACGATTTGCACAATTATGTCCATAATATCTACTATCTGTCAAGAGTAAGTTAATTTTTAGGAAATTTTACAGTATTTGTTACAAATGTACATTTTTTGTATGTACCGGTATTATCTTTTATATCACTATAGAAAGGGAGAACGTGTAAAAGACAAAATTGTTCAGCAAAGTACGATCTACAAATAAGACAAATGCCTGAAACTAAAATTACACATTAGCTCTCATGAGCCTCTTGTTCATTATGTGAAGGTTTTTCTGGTGGTCTGATGGCTGGGAAATGGTTGGATCCGCGTTAATATGAATTTCAAAACTAACATGAAAGTAAATTATTTTCATGGAAATACACATATCAAAATTTAAGGACTGAAGTTGAGGACTTTATAATAATAATAATAATAATAAATACAATATGTATAGAGCGCATTATATACTAACAGCAATTACTATAAGCGCTTCACATTTAAAAATAAATAAATACAGAAATAAATAAAAAATAAATTACAAAGCACCAACTTAAAAGAATCAAACAAGCATATAAAAATTTAAAAGATAATAAAAAATAAATAAAACAAAAGGAATGAATGAAAAATGATAAATACATGTACCCTACAATCTAAAACTGATGCAGTCAATTAAAAGTATATAAAATCTATAAGAAATCCTTAAAAGCAGTTCGAAAAAAGGGAGTCTTGAGTTGCTTTTTGAAAACATCTAAAGAATTTAAACTCCGCAAGGACGATGACAATTTGTTCCAGAGTGTAGGTGAAGCCTTGTCAAAACGCTTCTTATCGTAGCTTTTCGTTCGAGCAAAGGAGCATACTATTTTCCGACCTGAGGGATCTACTAGGTTTGTATGGCGTAATTAAATCTTGAAGGTAACTAGGAGCCTTGCTGTGCTAGGCGTTGTACACATATACAAAAAGTTTATATTGGCAACGGTAATGTACGGGTAGCCAGTGTAACGATATTAGAACAGGCGTAATTGAGTCAAATTTCCTTTTTCGTTTAATCAAACGTGCTGCTGTGTTTTGGACCCGCTGTTACTTACTGATAATGTTGGTGTTAGTATCGTACAAAAATGCATTGCAATAGTCCAGCCTTAAGGGCATACGATACAGTTTTGATCCCGTATTTACAGTTTGATGAAAATTTCCAAATAGGCTAATTTTTGCCTGATTAAATCAAATATGTAATAAAAAATATACCTTCATGTGCTACTTTTTGAGTTAAATGAGGTCGAAATTTTGTATATTTGCTCAAAATTCGGATTTGTGGCCGTATTTTTCCTTTCGAAAGACAGACATAACTTTTTTGTTTTAAAAGATAAACACAAATTGTTTTTTGTTCAATAATTTGTAATTTCTGTATTTTATAAGTATACTAAAAATTTATGCATTTTTTATTCAGAAATAACTCATATTTATCAAATGGTCATGAATTGAGAAAAAAAACGTCATTTTTGGCTGTATATTTATCAAAATTAAAAAAATTGCACTATTTACAGTTTTATAAAATTTGGTCCACATAATCTCTTTGCAAAATTAAACAAAATGTCGTTTTAAAAAAATAGGGGTCCATGCACTCGTTTTCAAATTAAATCAGTTTGAATGATAAAAATCAGTCAAAAATGCATCTTTTCCCGATATGTCACAGTTTGACGTCGCGAAAATAACATTTGACGTTAGCAACGTCATTACCTCCCCCTTAACTGTATCGTATTCCCTTAATGTAACTAGGGAGCACACTAGTGTTTTCTCCCTTAATGTAACTAGGGAGCACACTAGTGTTTTCCAGGCTTCAACTGAAATTAAAGATCGAATTTGACCAATATTCCGAATTTGGTAAAAACAAGCCTTAGTGATCGCTTTGGCCTGATGTTCAATACTGATGGTTTTATCAAAGTACATTACCAGATTTTTAACACAAGAAACGTCGCTTAACACTGTTCCATCAAATGTCAGACGGAAATCGGAAAGAAGTTGAATTTAATGTTTTGATGCGAAGATTATAAATTGTGTTTTGTCTTCATTAAGTTTAAGCACTCATCCAATCACCAATATCAGACAAACATTTTTTAGGCGTTTGGATAGATTTCACCAGTCTCCTTGCGGTCTTGTGATTTGATAAACCTGAGTATCGTCTGCGTACGAATGGTAAAACATGTTGTGGCGCCTACAAATTTCGCCCACTGGTTTTGCAAAATACCACACAGTTTCGGCCCTAAGACCGAGCCCTGCGGTACACCAAAATCGAGTTTGATATCGTCAGATTGTACTGATCCTATAGCAACACGTTGAGTCCTGTTCATAAGATACGATTGTAACCATAGCAAAGCATCTCCGGTATCGCCAAAAGACTATTCCAAACGATCAAAAAGAATCTGATGGCCGATTGTATCAAAAGCGGCCGATAGATCGAGCATGATCAAAACGGCACAACAGTTATTCTCCAGTGCATAGGCAATATCGTGATGAACACGTAAAAGAGCACAGTTTCCGTGGAATGACAGGCATGTACGGTAGGCTGACTGAACACTATCATGTAGAGAATGTGAACTCATATGATTTTCCAGTCGACTGTCGACAACCTTTTCCAGTGTCTTTGAAATGAAAGGTAAGTTGGAGACTGGTCGGTAGTTTTTGAGCACCTCTTTATCTAGACTTGGTTTCTTAAGTAATGGTCTCACAACAGCTTGTTTAAACGAAAGTGGTACACATTGTTCTGATAGCGATGTGGTGACTTTATATGTGATTGACGACAACAAAATGATCCACACAAGGCTTAAGAAGTTTTGTTGGTAACGGATCAAGTTCGCAAGACTTTGTTGGAGCAGCCCAGATAATTTTACGAAGTTCGTCATTTGAAACTGGCGATAACGATCTTAATGGTTCACCTTCGAATTTTATATCAGCTCTCTTTACTTAATTTTCTAGGGAATATTATTAACCATAGAGGACATTTTACAAAAGCCACTGAAGAGCTGCTTTAAAAACGGTATTAAAGATTTATTTTTATTAAGAAAATATATGTCTAATTTTAATTTTGTTCCCATTAGTTTGATTTTTTTGATACTCTAATACCTGTAAGACCTATTTTGACATACAACTGTGATATTTGGTTTATGGATATTTTCAGTGAACTTTACTAGTATGTTATAGAGCTGCTAAAACAGTATTTTTGTGATACTCTTGCACTGGCAGAACAATTTCCTTTCTAAATTTTGTATAGCAGATTTAGAACTAAAATAGACAGTCACTATCATAGGTACTAGATCAGAATTGGGTAGATTTACTTAGAACTCATATATAAAAACTCAAACACTCATACATTTTTATAGTATACACTCTGATGATATTTATCTTTTGGTTAAAGGGACACTAGCTGCGAAATATATAAAAAAAATCTAATATCTTATTTATTTGCTCAACCATTAATGAAATGCAAATAGTGAAATAATAAATCGCTTTAGCATGCAGTGTGGATCAATTTTGTCAAAATAAGCTAAAAAAACATTGATTACATATTATTCACTTGCAAGTAAATAAATCTACCTCATTGAATCCGTATTTATGTGAACTTCAAGTCGATGCGTTACTTTTGGGCCAATTGGCATTTCATTTGCGCATGCAACGGATATGGACGGACGTCTAATGTATAAGAACGGACGTCTAACGGATAAGAACGGACGTCTAACGGACATTAACGGATTGAAAAAAGGTTATCCGTTTGGCATCCGTTCGAGCTATCCGTTAAGGTGTGACCGAGGCTTTACGGATAACTTTTTTTTCAATCCGTTCATGTCCGTTAGACGTCCGTTTCTATCCGTTAGACGTTCGTCCATATCCGTTGCATGTCCGTTTAGCGTACGTTTTATACGTCGACGTCCGTTTTGTCCGGTTGGAAATGTTGAGCATGCTCAAAAGTTTGAAGTGAGGTCCAACGGATGAAATGTCCGTTGAACGTCCGGTAGGCGTCCGTTTTGTACGGTACTCGTCCGTTTCGTTTCCGTTTTGTATCCGTTACGTGTCCGTTATACATCCGTTGGAGGTCTGGCAGATAAATTCACCAACGGACTTCTAACGGACGTCTAACGGATAAAACGAATATGAAACGGACTTCTACCAGAGGTGTAACGGATAAAACGGATGATGAGCGGATCTGAAACGGACAAATACCAATAAAAATTTTCGCGTTAGAAATGCCAATTAGATTTTTTAAAGTTCATGAATTCTTATTATTCATAATCGATTTTAGAGTAAGGGCACGTCTTCACAATCAAGCAGCTCTTATTCAGGCCAGAAACTGCCCTTTGACGACATTTTGAAGAACAGACCAAAACCAGTTACACAGAAACATTTTGAATATTTTTGCGACTTACATGTATTATAATTGTTGCCTTTAATTTTTCCGTACATCTTGTTCATCCGTTATATCCGGTACGCTTCCATTAGGTGTCCGTTTTATGCGGTACTCGTCCGTTGAATGTACGTTCGACATCCGTTCTGTCCGTTACGTTTCCGTTTCTCGTACGTTTCATATCCGTTGTGTGTCCGTTATGCATTCGTTAAGCGTCCGTTTTATTCGTTCAGTACATCAACGGACTCCGATCGGTTAACAATTTTGTCAACGGACAACTTTTATTTTCATCCGTTAGGCGTCCGTTCGTGCTATCCGGTAAGGTGTGACCGAGGCTTAAGGCATCCGTTAAAGCTATCCGTTAAGGTGTGACTGAGGCTTTAGGCATCCGTTCGAGGCATCCGTTAAGGTGTGACCGAGGCTTTGCAATGAGTTTGTAAAATATTAACCTCAAACAGTTAGCCGTTAAAATTTGTTGAATTATCGAAACACAAAACTTACAAATATTATTTTGCAAAACGGCCTGAATCAAGCAATTGATCAGCCGACATTTTTTTGCAAGACCAGTTCATCTTTACTGGATTTAATTTTAGTAAACGACCCTGACATACTTTTATATACTGAAGTCGGTGATAATATTTTGGAAGCTAATATAATGAACGATATCACTGTCCTGTGAGTGGCATAATAAACATTAAAAAAACACCAAATAAAGTTTTTAGTAGGAAGATTTGGGACTATGATCACGCAGACCTAACTAATTATAAATTTGATCTAAGTGAAGTTAATTGGGATAACATTATTAATAATAATGACGTAAACGTTGCCGCGACAAAAATTACAGAAACTATATTAAAAGAGGGACGAAAGATACCAAAGGGACAGTCAAACTCATAAATCTAAAACAAACTGACAACGCCATGGCTAAAAATAAAAAAGACAAACAGAAAAACAATAGTATACACGACACAACATAGAAAACTAAAGATAAACAACACGAACCCCACCAAAAACTAGGGGTGATCTCAGGTGCTCCGGAAGGGTAAGCAGATCCTGCTCCACATGTGGCACCCGTCGTGTTGCTTAAGTGATTACAAATCCGGTAAATAGTCTAATTCGGTAGGTCATATTCATGAAAGGGAAGGGGATTGTAGTTACGACGTAAGGAACATATCCGATATCATTTGTGAAACGGTTATTCCATAACGGTCAACCAACTCGTGATGGCGTCCGTAAAATTTACGAAGGGATGATTTCAACTTCACCATTTGGAACTCTTGGTTTAATAGCTTCCTTGTGAGCAGCAAACCTCTATCAAGAAAATCATGATAGGAAATGCAAGCACGGGAATAAAAATAGCTGCAAAACATATACCTTGCAAATTTGTCAAGTTTAGATCTCAAGACCCGCCATGGCTAACTGGTCATATAAAAAAAATAATTCGGCGTCGAAAAAGACTTCATAAAATGGCAACAAAGAAAAATACTGCTGATTCTTGGCGACAATTTCGGTATGTTAGGAATCAATGCATAAATTTTATAAAAACAGCTAAACTTGACTTTTTCAACAAACAAATAAATATATTAGAGAATCCAGAAACCAATGTTAAGAATTGGTGGAAGCTTTTAAGAAATTTATCTGGACAGCCTTCGAAAGCGTCAAATTACCCCCTTTGTTAGTAAATAATGAATATATAGAAGACGATAATGAAAAATCAAACGCATTTAATCTCTTATTTTGTAAGCAAGCTACCGTGAATGATTCTACAGCGTCTTTTCCTAATACCCCCATGTCCGATGATATACCAGTTTTAAACAATATTATAATAACCGAAGAGGAAGTGTTTGATCACTTGTCTTTGTTAGATGTCACTAAAGCGACTGGCCCTGATGAAATTAGCGGTAGGCTTCTGAAGTATGCTGCTCGAGAGTTAAGTAGGCCCCTGGCTCAGCTTTTCAATAAATCTATGCGTGAAGCTGTGTATCCAGAAACCTGGAAATTAGCAAGCGTTATACCAGTTTTCAAAAGTGGTGATAGAGAACTGGTCTCAAACTATAGACCGATATCACTTTTGTCGATCATTGGTAAGAGTATGGAACGTTGTGTTTTTAAACATTTCTTTAACTTTTTAACAAAACATAAAATAATAACATGTGCCCAGTCAGGTTTCATGCCTGGAGATTCTACAATTAACCACCTCTTACACATAACAGATTTATTTGGCAAAGCTCTTGACGCAGGAAAAGCGATTCGTGTTGTCTTTTATGATATAAGTCGTGCTTTCGATCGATTCTGGCATGAAGGTCTAATTTATAAACTTAAAAGTATTGGTATAAGAGGAAACCTATTAAAGTGGTTTATGAGCTATTTATCAAATCGGAAACAAAAAGTTGTTATTTCAGGTCAATTCTCGGATACTTTTGGTGTAAATGCTGGCGTCCCTCAAGGATCAATATTAGGCCCCTTACTATTTTTAGTATATATAAATGACATTGTAAACGACATAGACTGTAATATAAAACTATATGCTGACGATACTTCCCTTTTCATAGTAGTTGAAGATGAATATGCAGCAGCGAGCAAACTTAATTCTGATATAGAGACTATCAACAATTGGTCAGTCCAATGGCTAGTAAAATTTAATGCAAAAAAGACTAAAGCTTTGACAATTTCCAAGAAATCAGTAAAACCCCATCATCCACCTCTTTATATGAATGATGATATGATTTCAGAAGTAGAAAGCCATAAACACCTTGGTTTAATTTTTCATGAGGATGGTTCATGGCATTTTCATGTCAATAAAATAATTGAAAAGATAACACCAAGATTAAATTTATTTCGTGCCTTGAAATTCAAATTGAAAAGAAAGTATTTACAAACTATATATTTCAGTTTATCCGACCTTTATTTGAATATACAGATATCATTTGGGACAACATTCCAGACTATTTAAGTGATAAACTAGAAAGTATGCAACTTGAAGCGGCTAGGATAGTACAATGTAACTGGTGGTACTAAGTTATCGTCCATAAATAAATTATACGACGAAACAGGATTTGAGTTACTATCAGAAAGACGTAAAAAACACAAAATTATAAAATTTCATGAAATGTTTCATAACAAAACCCTGATTATTTAAGCGATATTATCCCTCAACAATTGTTTAATATTCATAATTATGACACAAGACGAACGAATGACACGCAACATATAAAGTGTAGAACTGCATTTTACCAGAAATCTTTTCTTCCCTCAGTTATTCGATCCTGGAATGCTATTCCGGACGATATCAGACTAAGCCCATATAAGTTTACACTTAAACGTTACCTTAATCAAAATGTAAGTAAAATACCAAATTATTATTTTTATGGAGACAGGAAAGGACAAATACTTCATGCCAGACTTCGGTTGAATTGTAGTAATCTGAACGAACATTTATTTAAGAGAAATCTTATAGAAAGTAAAAACTGTACCTGTGGTAGAATCGAGAGCAGTAAGCATTTTCTTCTCGAGTGTAATAATTACTCCCTTGTCCGAAAACGTACGATAGAAAAATTCCGTTCCCATACAATATAGAAACACTCCTATTTGGCTGCAATAACCTCAATCAAGAGGAAAATCTACTCGTGTTTAAACAAGTACAACAATTTTTGGTAGATTCGAAGCGTTTTGGCTTATAGTCCTTCGTGCATGATTAGGATCGTAATTGGGTGAGACAGTCTTGACAAAGTCCTGTAAACACACTCCGCCGCCGGTACATATATATATATAGGAAAGATCTGACGAAAAAAAATCAACTTTTTTATTTGCAGTTATTTCCCTTTATCTTTTTTCTTCAGGGAGACGGATTAATATAAGGGAAACCTTGTTTCCGAATCCCTTTGTAATATTGTATCACTGTATTTATATGTGTATGTCATGTACATGTTGTTTTTTTTAAAATAAAATATGTTTAAAGTAAACAGTTAGCCGTTGGTTATAAAAAAGAAGGTGAAAAACTACGTTGATGATGGTAGCTGTTCATGTTATATTTGAAAGATAGTGGTAACTGAGTTGGATGGTGGTAACTTGCCAAAGGGTTGCATAAAACGACAAACTAAGTACTAGTACAAATTTGAAAACAACACTTTAATAATTCCAATGCGTCCTAAGCGCTTTTCTGGATTTATCTTCATCAGGAACGCTCAAACCCAAACATTTGAAATTCGAGGATGTGTATGTACCGAGACCGTTGAAAGCTATATATGACAAAAATACCTAAAATTGATAGCAAAATTCATCTTAAGTCCACTTTGACTGAAGGAGTTGAAACCTTAGGGTGCATTTCTTTTTAACACAAACGATGCAAACGGCTAAGCGCGCACATTAATTTATCATTTGTTTCTAACATACGTTTGCAAGGTTAACATAAATTTTGACAAACTATGCACTCGCTAAAGATGCGTCTACAGTTTGTCGTTCGTCGTTTGTTAGACTAAGTAAAAGCACTGCGTTTGTTTCTAAATTCAACCTGATTGGACGATTTTTGTTTCTACGTTTGTAAAAAGAATGTTTACTGACAACATGAGCATTCGTTATTGAAAGTTCAAACAGGGTCAGTAAAGGCTTATTAAAGATGTATTTTTTTCTACTTTTGTAGCGTTCAGAAAACAACAACACATGCCACACAAAGTTTGCAAAATATCTAATACTCGTTATTTGTGTATGGTATGATCAGAAATCGAAATCAATAAATCTATTTTATAATAGATTTGAGAAGTTATAACAACGGATGACCGTGAGGGCATTTCGGTGTATTGCTATCGCCTAGATTTCCTTAACGTAAAATACGTTTTTGGGTTTTTAACCGATCTATTATAAACATGATGATTACGCGGATATTCACGAGTTCAAAATAGCATTTCTTATCACGGTGGGTATGGTTGTCCTGCGAGAGAACGTTCTGTGCTTGTGATTTGGTCCTGTCAGGTGCTGGTGGGTCCTGATTCTGTGCTGGTGGGTTTGTTTACATTGTATCAGAACGGCAATAAAACGACTGTTTTGTTGCTTAATTTTTCTCTGATGCGTCATAAGTGCCATGCAAAGTATATTACAACAATATTATATTGCAAAAGTCGTGCAAGTTCGTTAAACGGAATTGTCCTGACGCTGTGCTGGTGATAAGAAAAACGGTCCTGGTTCTGTGCTCCTATGTCCTGGTTCTGTGCCTTTATATTTTAGTTAAAAGTGGCATATATTCAAGATCATTGATGCTGTACTGTTATTGACTAATTAACTGTTGTCTGCTTTCTTGAAATTGACATTGTTGTGAATCTGTTTACTGTTATTATGAGAGTAAAAATACCCCTATTTTTTTATTTTTTTTTAAATTAACTGTATAATCTTATTTATTGGCCTGATAATGGAACCCTTCTTGCCCCCTTTTAAGATAAGAAAATATGTTTACGATTTTCGGTATTACGATCATTTTGCAAGATCACCAAAATACGTTGTAATTTATACAATACTTATATAAAGTAGATGATGTGGTATGTTTGTTGTCAATGGACATAAGAAACCAAAGGAAGTATGTGTTAACAACCATACGTCATCGTACGACCTTCAACACTAACCCATAAAATAAAAATGTAAAAGGTTTTGCATAAAAATGGTGAGCCAAAATATAGAACAAAGGACTTTTTATGCGTTTGAATCATATGTCTTTAGCAGCTTAAAACACATTTGTTTGTGAACAATTTAGTGCTGACTATAAGAATGACAATAGTATTGCGAGTTTGTTTGTTTGGTTTGTTTTTTTTTTTGGGGGGGGGGGGGATGGGGGATAAGTTAGATCGAGGTTACAGTGAAAGTTTTAAGCTTGGAATAGTTTCCCGTAACTTAAAGATTTAAAAGTTGTATTTCAAAAGAAAAATGTATCTTATAGCTATTAAGACTCACTTGCTGTATCTGTAAGATTTTTTCAACATAATGTTTTGTCTGAACGGTTATCAGGTATTTTTTCGAAAGTTCGATAGAACACTGAAAAAAATTCACTATTTTAGGAAAGGGCAGAGTAGAATATGTCAATTTCAAAAATTAAAATATCTCGTAGCTTCATACTACCAATTGAGAATAAAACAAGTATATAAGTTTAAAAAGAAATTCTTAGATTAAACACCTACATTTAACTTTAAAAGGTCATAACAGTTAAAACAATACAAATCTACACACACAAAAAACTGGCTTAATTTCAACTGGTTAATTATCAACCCGAATCGCTATAAGATCATATATAAGCTCACCTGTGTCGAGGGGTCGTGTGAGGTTCATGTATTGTCTTGGCGTCCGCAACTACAAAAAGAACTTTTCTGAAATTACTTGACCAAATGTTACCAAATGATTTTTCAAGAGTGAATCTAGGAAAAACAATATTCATCAACAAACATGACCACTGTCTGTTAAAATGTATTCGAGTTTTTAGTTACAGCCGATTCCATTGAATATGTAGGCAAAGGTAATAATATTATCTTTGGTTAGCTTGCTTGTTAGCTAATCCGTGAAGTCATTGTTAGGTAAGGTATACTACCCTCCTTTCGAAGTAGCCTGGTCCTACAGACAGAAAGATGTGTCATTTGTCGGACTAGTCTACTTTTAAAGTAGGGTAGTTTACATAACCTAACAATGATTTTTCTGTTCAGCAAGCAAGATAACCAAAGATATTCCCTTTGTCTACACACTCATTGAAATCGGCTTTAATATTGCAAAAGTTCAAACAATTAGGGCAAAACTTACCGAGTAAAAAAATTCAAAAGGCCAATGTCTATCTACCTTGCACATTTCAGAAAATTCAGATCAGATAACGAAACTGGGTCCAGCAACATTTATAAGCAATTTAAGATTGACCCTCACAGTTTCCATTCACCACAAATATTCTCGTTACAACGAATCATTTTAAATACGAAAATACCAGTTGCAGCCTTTTGTTTATCTATTAATATATGTATACGGATAAAGTTATGAAAGGCAGCAGGGTCACCAGGGTGAGGAGTCCATGTCATCTGAAATAAATGCTAAGCATAGATCTAGAAAGCGACAGATAATCATGACATTAAAAAAACTTTCTTCTTTTCGACTTTTTTCGAACAAATTGACACATAAAATGAATCATATAGTATTGTGGAATTTTTAACTTCTGTTCAATTCATTGGTTACACCTTTTACTAGGATAACAATCTTGTCAAGTATGAGCTGGGTAAAATATTTCAGAAAAGAAGATGGAAATGTGAAAGTTTCCGTGCGTCAGGTGCAACAGCATACGAACAGCTAACATGCCTCGTCAGGGTAGAAGCTAAAAAGTCCACGAAAATTTGATTTAAAACCTTTATTCGTTCCAACAAAGTTATTGAGATTTTGTTGAGGATTTAACCATCTACGACAACAAGATTTTTTTTTAGAATTTACAGCTCTTCTATAAATATATGCAAAGCAAACCATTGATCAAATTGCTTGCTATGAATGTTTGGATGTTTGTAAACGACAGGTAAGTAGTCTGTTTACTGTATACTAGAATTTGTTTGGACAATAAACATTAACTTCAATTCCTGTCAGTTTTTATTTGTCCAATCAAAACCCAGTATGTATTGAAACTCCGCCTACCTATTGTTTGAAAACTTCCAAGCACACATAGCAAGCAAGTCAATCAAAGTTTTTTTTTTGCATGCTTTTATAGAAGAGCTGTACTATATAATGCAAAGAAGCGTTTAAGTCTTTCGCCAAAAATACTATCAATTTCTTTTTGTCCTATGTAAACTTCCGTACCATTTCCTTCCATTCATTATCATTAAATTGAACTGTAAAATATTTCTTGGTACCTTCTTAATTCCTTTAAAAGTCTTATGTAAACATAATTATGACAATAACTGTTGTGAGCACAAGATTCACTGCACACTTTTAAAGTTCTGCTTCATCAAACATTAAAATGTGAACTTAAGTTTTGAGACTTTTTTAATCGACACGATTGGGATTTTTGTATATGAGAACATGGTTTATCTATTAGTTGAAAATGCGGACCCTTTGAACTACTAGCTTTCAGTACCTGCGAGCATTCGTTGTTCAATAATGTGTGTCTTTGTGTTATTATTTTATGTGATAAATTGTTGTGCTGGTACACCACTGTAACAATGAAGGAGGAAATGAGGAGGATTGGTTGGGTGGAAGTGGGGAGGGGTATGCGGAGCGCTAACAGACATGTCTATGCGGCATGGGCTTTGCTCATTGTTGAAGCATCAATGTAAGGGGCATTTAATATCTTAATAAAACTATTCTTATATTAGATACTATATATTGTTATCTGATATTGGACGAAAGATGTTGCCCCTTTATGTAATTATGTAATACAAGTTACAATCATTTGAAAACACATATTAAACAACCAAATGGATGCACAAGAGCTAAAATATGAGTCATAGATCCTATTGACAACAATTATCTGCCCAATTTTATTGATTTTGTAACATTTGTTTAAAATATGACCAACTTCTTATCCAAAATCACCAGCACCGTATCAGGACCCACCAGTACAATGACAGGACCCACCAACAGTATCAGGACATGAATAAATTGAGAAAATGCTAAATTTTAATAAATTGCAATATTTTTTCACAAAATAGTTTTGTCGTGTGGATTGCGGTATAGAAAGCGGACTCTATGAGCATTTTTGTTTTATTTTTTCAGTTCTAGATTTTCTGAAAATGAGCATTTTTGTGTTACGCTTACTGAAACAGTTTAGAGGGTCAACTTTTTAATGGTTTACATATGAACCTATAAGAAACAAAATTGAAAAATCTCAACTGTTTTCTTCCATTTTTTATGAGTGAAAACGTCAAAAATCATCATTTTTGTCTTTGTTTACATTTTTTCATCGGTTACCAGCACCCGTCAGGACCGAATCACCAGCACAGAACGTTCTCTCGCAGGACAACCATACCCACCGTGCTTATCGTTTGTTATAAATTATACATCTCTTCAATGAATACTAATAAAACTATTTTTGTTTAGAACATAAATATACAATATATGTACATTGTCGGAAAATATAATAATTATTTGTATGAGCTTTAGAAACAGGACGAAAAGCGAGCGAGCTTTTCTACTGTTTCGTAGCAAGTAGAAATAATTTTTTTTATTTTCCGACAATGTGCATATATTGTTTATAATTATCCTGAAATTTGCAGCCAACACTTTCGTTGTCAAATGTAAAGCATTGTCTTTATTTTTTTACAAAGAAATCGACATAGTTTAAACGCGGACCGCGAAGAGGACCCCAACATGATCTGGTTCATGAAATGAAAACTCAACATTACCCTTTGCTCCACATGGAAGCGGGGTAACAGGAGTCAATAAAGCATACAAATGTTTGTTTTGCTGCTATTTGTGCAATAGTTGGCTGATTGCTGGATGAATTAATAATATGAAAATGATTTGTCGTTAGATATATATTTAAAAGTAAAAATCATTGATAATATCTATGCACACGTACCGAAATATTGTGTGAAAGCATGCGGAAGAATATATCAAAGGACGTTTTGCGACACTCCTGGCTAGAATCGGTAAGTATGCACGGAAGAATGTCCACCATGCACTTGCACTGCACTATTATTACAAATGTAGAATATAATGATATACAAATGGATGAAAATTATATATACATGTACATTGTGTAGTTTCTTGTGTATAGATGGAGTTTAGTATGGCGTCCATTATCACTGTACTAGTATAGATATTTGTTTAGGGGCCATGTACTAGTATAGATATTTGTTTAGGGGCCAGCTGAAGGACGCCTCCGGGTGCGGGTGTTTATCGCTTTATTGAAGACTTATTGGCGACCTTCTACTGAGTTTTTTCTAATCATACTGTGTTTAACATCACTATACATGAAATGAAACACATTAAAATGTTTATCAAAATGAAACTTTCTTTTGTTGCATTAAAGAAAGTTTCATTTTGATAAACATTTTAATTTGTTTTCCCGACACATTTTTGTCTTTTGTGCTAGTATTGGTCTATACTCCTATGCAGTAATTTCAGGTAACATGGGTTATTGTGTTTCATTTCATGTATAGTGATGTTAAACACAGTATGATTGGAAAAAAACTCATGTGATATAAAAGTTACCATCATCTCCAAACTATTTTGATCGATAGTGGTCACCATCCCATCTTGGAGTAACCATCATCAACGCATTTTTTTGTGTTCAATTTTCGTGGACAACTGTTTACGGTTAATATTTTACAGACTCATTGCAAATGTTGATAACCAACCGATGGCTGAGTAATGCTAGCCATATTTATTTTAAAAACAAAGAAATTAAGAGGCAAAGATCTGAGGGGTTTCCCCTCCGCCATATTGGGATGGTGGTTACTTCAGTTATCATCATCCGCTTGTCAACAGTTTTGAAAAGTTTTAAGTCAATTTAACCCCTTAGCTTGAGATGGATAACACGTGAATTGTATGTGTAAAATTATTCAACCGTAAAGAATGTCAACATTTAAAGTGAATCAAAGGTAAATTTGTTTGACTGATTCGATCCACAAAAAATCATTCTTATACAGGTAAAAACGATGATAAACATGTATCTTTCATCTTAAATATTAAATTAAAAAGACTTAGAATAATCCATCAGCACGAATGTGCTTTATCTATGTATATCTATATTTATGTTTACATCGTTTATGTGGACATCAGATGACTTTAGAGGTCAACTCGATAATTGATTATATGGCGTCTAGACTGAATAACACACGAAACAACGCTACTTTTTTTTCAAAAATTCATCCTTCAACACTGACATATTTTTTTAACCACGCTCTGAATGCCCGTGATTTCACGGGTATGTTCTAGTACGTGCAATATTGATGACGTTCCACTGTCGATAAAAATCAAGATTTCATATTGCTTTTTGACATACAGGACAAACGAAAAAAAACCCAGGGCCAATATGGATAAAGCCGTATTTGCCCATTGGCTAATGCGGGAAATTTACTTCCGGTCTCAATTTTCTTACGACGTTACTTAACTTTGGGGGTATAGATATGCATGAAAACATTTGTATTATATGTTTCTGAACTTTAAATCATAGAATAAAAAGGTAAATAAGCGGGAATTTCTCGCTACATTGAAGACCTGTTGGTGACCTTCTGCTGTTGTTTTTTTCTATGGTCGGGTTGTTGTCTCTTTGGCACGTTCCCCATTTCCATTCTCAATTTTAAATGATGTGCAATGTTTTGTAACTTCTTGCAGTCTTGAAACGGAAATAATTCACAACCTTTTCAAGTTCGACTTTCGATTATTGACACTGTTGCATTTCCGTAGAGGTGGCACGGTAGTATTGCCTGGCCCATAAAGGATAATAATATCCTTTTTTTGATTTTTAGCTCATCTGGCCCAAAGGGCCAAGTGAGCTTCTCTCATCACTTTGCGTGCGTCGTCCGTCGTCGTCCGTCGTCGTTAACTTTTACAACAATCTTCTCCTCTGAAACTACTGGGCCAAATTAAACCAAACTTGGCCACAATCATTATTGATGTATCTAGTTTATCTAAATGTGTCCCGTGACCGCCCAACCAACAACGATGGCCGCCATGGCTAAAAATAGAACATAGGTGTAAAATGTAGATTTTGGCTTATATCTCTGAAACCACAGCATTTAGAGCAAATCTGGCATGGGTTAAAATTGTTTATCAAGTCAAGATTTATCTGCCCTGAAATTTTTGGATGAATCAGACAATCAGTTGTTGGGTTACTACCCCTTAATGTGTAGTTTTAAGGAAATTTTGCATTTTTTTGTTATTATCTTGAATATTATTATAGATAGAGGTGAACTGTGAACAGCAATAATGTTCAGCAAAGTAAGATCTACAAATAAGTCAACACAATCAATATGGTCAATTGACCCCTTTATAGTCAATTTTTAACAACTTGTCGTAATCTTTATTTTAATCTTTTACAAAAATCTTCTTCTCTGAAACTACTAAGGCAAATTTAACCATGACCACAATCATCATTTGGGTATGTAGTTTAAAAAATGTTTCCGTTGATCGGGCCAACCAACGAAGAAGGCCGCCATGGCTAAAAATAGAACATATGGGTAAACTATAGATTTTGGCTTATAACTCTGAAACCGAAGCATTTAGACCAAATCTCACATGGGTTAACAAATCAAGTCAAGATTTATCTGCCCTGACATTTTTGGATGAATCAGACAACCAGTTGTTAGGTTGCTACCCCTTAATTTGTAATTTTACGGACATTTTGCCGTTTTTGGTTATTTTCTTGAATATTATTATAGATAAACTGTAAACAGCAATAATGTTCAGCAAAGTAAGATTTACAGGATGTCAAATGACCAAAATGGTCAGTTGACCCCTTCAGGAGTTATTGCCCATTTTTACCAATTTTTCTTAAATTTTTACAAAAATCTTCTCCTCTGAAACTTCTAAGACAAAATGTAACCAAACTTGTTCAAAATCATTATAAGAGTATCTAGTTTAAAAAATGTGTCCGGTGAACCTGCCTGCGAAACAAGATGGCAGACATGGCTAAAAATAGTACATAAGGTAAAATGCATTTTTTGTTTTATATCTCTGAAACTGAAGCATTAAGATCAAATCTGACTGGTGGCAAAAATATTCATCAGATAAAGATATTTCTGCCCTGAAATTTCAGACAAATACGACAACCAGTTGTTGGGTTGATGCCGCTGAGTTTAGTTAAAAGGGGGTGTAATAGTTTTGACTTGATATTTAGGCGTACCAGAAGCCAAAGATCAAGACTGCATGACAACCATGAATTACTATTTCAAGACTTGATATTCAGGTGTATCATAAACCTGAGATCAAGACTGCATGACTACTAGAAAGTACTATTTCAAGACTTGATATTTATGTGTATCATAAGCCAAATATCAAGACTACATGACAACCATGAAATACAATTTTAGACTTGATATTTAGGTGTATCATAAGCCAAAGATCAAGACTAAATTACTACCATGTACTTCTTAGATTATTAAAACACCCTTTTCCCAATGCTTAACCTCAAAAGCTGGTTATATCATCAAGTCACATGATTACCTTATAATGTCAAAATGTTTACTGTATTATGTACATTAGCTAAATATAGATTACTGTAACCATGGAAAATCCCACTGGATTTTTTCCCCGTGAAAGGATAATTGAACTTGTTTAGATATCAACCAAACGCTTGGTTGTCCACTGTATAACTTTGATCCGGCGGTTTACTCTCAATCTCAACCGCCAGTTGAATTTGAACCGCCGTTTAAATCTGAACCACCGGTTACCATATCTATATAAATAGGGTGCAATCATAAATCCACAATTCTGCCTCTGCATGATGAAGGCGCTGTTTATTATTTGTATTGGCACATATACTATGTTATGTTGTCATTTTAATGTTAGATTTAACATTGCCATAAAATTGGCATGCCACAAAACAAGGTTCAACCCACATTTTTTTATTCTTAAAATGTCCTGTACCAAGTCAGAAAAATGGCCATGATTGTTATAGTTATAGTTCGTTTCTGTGTGTGTTACAATGTAATGTTGTGTTACTGTTGTGTCGTAGATTTCCTCTTATATTTGATGTGTTTCCCTCAGTTTTAATTTGTAACCCGGATTTGTTTTTTTCACAACCGATGTATGAGTTTCAAATAGCGGTATACTTCTGTTGTCTTTATTTAACTGAAGTACTTTCATTACATACTAGTCAACAAAAGAAACGATACACGACTTTTTTTTCAAATTAAAGATGAAGTTTTCCGTTTATAGGACCAA